>CM066162.1:45886720-46299220 GCA_033629205.1 Lithocarpus polystachyus | reverse complement strand
AGGCACAGAAGAACATCTGATATTCAAAGCATAAATTGAACAATAAAAACAAATTAGATCTCACAGCTTTATTGATTCCGAGGCTTCAATTTCCTTCGACCAAGTATAAAAGTTTTAGCCACGCAGGGCTATGACAGAAATCTCAAAGGAGAAAATTAGTGAAGAAGGGAGAGAAAGGCATGTGTGTCCAATTCTGATTTCTCCTCTCCCTTTTACACGTTAATTCCCCCTTTCTCAAGCCTACAAAATCTCCTAAAAAATATTTTAAACAATAATATCCAAATCTGACTAATTAAGGAAAAATATTATAAATAAAACAAAGTTCTAATATAACTAGGAAAGTGGTGTTTTTCAGCTAGAAATTTCATGCACCAGATATGGAAAATTCTGAAAATAAACTACATCAGATCCGCGTATTAGAATTGCAGGCTAAGGAATGTTCCAAAACGTCGACAGTGCAGGTGCAGCAACTTCAAGCCCGATTTCGACCTTGATGCAGCCCGTATCTCACAAAACTCAAAACATGAAAGTTGTATAGCTTTGTCTTGGCATTCCACAGCATCTTGAATCATCTCAATTGGAGCTCAGATGAGAGAGCTATGCCCAGATTACAATTCAATGTCAAAGCTGTCCAGAATCACCAAATTAACTACGTTTTGCACTTAATTGCCTCCATTTGCATCCTAAATAAAAATATAGGAATAATGAGTACATTTAAGCGTCAAATAAGTATAAAAGACTAAACATTAAGGGAGAAAAATATGACATTTTGCACTCTCATCAATCATTACTTTTCATCCCAAAAAATCCTATTGGTGACGAGCTCTTATCCAATAAAAGTCTTCCTCCATCAGTGTTTGCGATCTTGAAGAGTAGCCTGGTGGCAAATATTAATTTCCTAATACAACATGGGTTTGAAGGATCCTCAGAGTTGTCAAGAGTTAGGCTGTAGCAGACTAACTGGCCTAGTTCCCCAAACAAGAGGAGTACATATTGAGTGAGAAGATCCCTAGAAAAGTAATAGTGGTAGAGATCTCTGGAAAGAAATAGACTATGAGGTTTGTGAAGTCAGCCTCTAACAAGCATGCCAAGAGGAAGCCTTCCTCTTCATGGATCCCCGTAAGAGGATCCCCTACCAAAAGAAAACACCATGATAGAATCATCTTGGTGGAGCTCCTTCTGGCCACCAATTCACCAGTGAGAGCAACTTTGGATGGTTCATAAAAGAATAGTATTTCTATGAAGGATTTGTTCATAGCCAAGAGAGGATATTTTAGAAGATCCTCAGAGAAGGAAAAAAATCCTTAACCCTTTGAAGAAAAGAAAAGAAATTAGTTCAGTGACCCCACTAGAGAATGAGGGGCTACAAAGGAAACTTTTCTGAAGATTGAAAAATTCAATGGCCTTGAACAAATTTTCCAAGTGACATGGCCCAAGACTTGGTCAAAATAGATTTTTCCAAGTGACATGGCCCAGGACTTAGGAAGAGCAAACTTTCCACGTACCTGGTTCTGGACTTAGCCAAAACTGATTTTTTCTAAGTGACATGGCCTAGGACTTGGAAAGAGAAAACTTTCCATGTACCTAGCCTAGGACTTGGCTAGAACAAATTTTCCAAGTGGCATGGCCCAGGACTTGGGAAGAGTAAACTTTCCATGTACCTGGCCCAAGACTCGGCCGAAACAGATTTTTACAAGTGACTTGGCCTAGGACTTGGAAAGAGCAAACTTTCTATGTACCTAGCCCTGGACTTGGCCTAGAACAAATTTTCTAACTACATGGCTCAGAAATTGGCCAAGAGGAAAAGTTTCCAAGTACGACCAAGAAACTGGTCAAAAGCAAAAGTTTATGGATACAAGCCATAGCACATCCCAATGATGCATGTAGATTGTAAGCATATCCCAATAATCTACAACCTATAGTACGTACCAATAATGGGTACAACCAGTATCACATCGCAGCAATGGATACAAGTCGTAGCACATCCCAATAATGGGTGCAGATTGTAAGCATATCCCAGTACTAGGCACAACCTGTAGCGCGTACTAGCAATGGGTACAACCTGTAGCACGTACTAGTAATGGGTACAAGTTGTAGCACGTACCAGTAATAGGTACAAGTCGTAGCACATCCCAACATATGGTGCAAATTGTAAGCAAGGCCTACCGAGGGGTACAAAGAGAAAGAGCCTCGAGTGGGTATGAAAACCTAGAAGTGGGTGTATAAAGTGCACAAGATTGACCTCCTTGAAAGGAATTGGTTAAAGGGAGCCTAAGGAAGCAAGGAATGTGTAACTTAAAAAAAATTCTAAGAGTACATCATTGGAAGCCGCAAAAGCGGAGATACTTTTGCAAATCTCTATACAAAGAGATTAGTCAATGACATTGCAAACCAGCTAGCAACATTTCCCTCCTCCTACAAGGTGCAAACTCACCAAAGGCTTGGAGGTACTTCGATTCAACAAAAGAAAGGTACCCTTTCGGTAAGTCCACTCATTAATACCATGTTTGAATATATCAAAACACTGCAAAATGTTGTGCAAGAGGTATCATTCATGCACTAATACTTTATTCATGTAGATTAAAATGAAAATTCTAATATTTTTTTTCTTCATATTTGACCAATTATCAAAAATCAAAATTTGGAATTCTTGTGTGGTTGAAATCCTCAAATGGTTTCATATACGAGAAGTAATTTTTATGCTATGTCTTATTTGGAAATTGGTTTTCCAGTGCATACACTGGGGGCTAAGATAAGATTAAAAATTATCCTTAGATATGTCTTTCACTTGATAAAAAATGAGAAGTCTAGTGCAAACTTTACTGTACATAAGTTCAGCCACTGTTATTTTCTTTGGCTTATGAACTATATGGTCTATAGCAATTCAACAACAATATAATTGGTGGCATGATATGTGAATAATTTGCTGCAATCTAAAATACTATACAATTTCTCACAATTTGGAAAAAGAATAAGGCAAAGATCAAGAGCATCCACCAGAAGAGCAAGGTTTTTAGCTAAAGCAAGGCATGGAGATGTTCTTAATCCTTCTAAGCCATGTCCTCAAGGACGTTTCTAATCTCTTAATAAATTTTGAGAAGAATAGCTGACCTTGATTAGACTCTAAATCAGGATTTTTATATGATTCAATGATTTATGATATCATGGTCCCATTGTTAAGTCACTATTCATGGACTAAAATCTCATGTGGCAAACATCTTGGAGTTATTCACCCTAGCCATAGCAAGCATGTACTACAATGAATATCTTTGGAAAAGTTCATGGGGGCTTCCCCCACTCAACCTATTTTGTAAAACAAACAAAATCTTGTTGACAAAGCAATGCTATCTTATATTGAGATTAAATGTGCATCCAACATGATTTTTGTATGCTACTTTCAAAAAAAAAAAAAAAGAAGTATATCTTAGAATTACTAGCAAACACTAGTGCTAGAAATATACTCTTAGTATCAAATGCAATACCAATAAAATTTGGTTATACATACATACATATATATATATATATATATATGCAAATATCATTTTCAGTTTGACAAAGTTGATTTATTGAATACCAATCTACAGCTTAATACTAACATAAAGGTGAATTCTAATCTTTCGCAACATGTTAGTTCATCCCATGAAGGAAGTGTAGCAATTCCTTTGGAGTTTCCCTCAAGAATTATTTGGTCTACACATTGGTTCTACAAACTAGGAAAGTGTCCAAGAACAATTTATTTTCTTGCACCTAGGGTATAAGTAATCCATGAACTCGGGGCGCTAATGTTAAGGACCAAAATTTGACAAGATAGCCCATTCCATGAAAAGTAAGGAAATACCATGGGCCTTAACAAAAGAAGGCCCAATTCATGAAGTTAGAAGGACCATGAAGGCCCAAAGTCCCAAAAAAGAGGAAAAAGAAAGAAATAACAACAACAACAACAACAACAACAACAACAACAACAACAACAATAATAAAGAGGAACCTCAGTCAGACCAAAGGACATGCAGAAGAAAAGGGATCTCAATCAGAACAGAGGACATGCAGCAAGAAGAGTCATCTCAGTCAAGCCAGAGGACATGCAACAAAAAGAATCAACATCAAGGCCTTAGAACCTTAAGGCATCCTTTTGAAGCCTTGAGAAAAGGACTTTGGTTAACATATGGGAAAGCCAAGATGTATGTTCAGATTTCCAACAAAAGCCATTAAAAATCCAGCAAAACTAGGTATTATCTTTGTAACCCATGGTCCAAGCCCGTTGGATCCTGAATGGATAGTAAGGGAGAAGTGGTTTAGTTGGTAGGGGAGTGATTTATGGAGAAAGGAGGATCCCGGCGGTTTCCCTTGGTTCATATATTGCTTGGAATGCATGAGCCAATGGAAAACTCAATTCCTCCATGTGTAAGACATCCCCCTACAATTTCCTCTCAATTGTCACTATCAACCAAAGCTGTCATCCATTGCATTAACCAGCCCACCCACTCCTTTGACTTTCCAAGAAGGAATCTTCCATTTGTAACTAAAGTCAAATGCCCATTTTGAGTTATAATTGCCTAATTAAGCTAAATCTCTACCCAATGTGCTTTTTCAGGTTCCCAAGGACATGGTTATGCCCAGTAGACTAGGGACGTCCTCGCCTGGAGTACTAGACCATGTCCACTATAAAAGGAACACTAAGGCATAGTAGAAAAAAGAGGAAAAAAATGAGGGGAGATGGAGGGAAAAGGGGAGAGTTTAGAGGTTTAAAAATATAATTCTTAGAGTTTTAAGAGTCCAGAAAGGGAGAAGGGAGAGTAAAGGAACAAAATAAGAGAGCCAAGGTGGAGGAATTCATCCCACATCCTTGAGATCATTCAAAATATCACTTAGTCTCCAAAGAAACATATGCCAAAACATGCACATATCAGATATCACTCTTTCTCACAAAATCCTCTGCACCGAACTATCTTGGAAGGCAATGCCCAAGCAAAGCTACTTGAGTTCCAAGTCCCATAAATCTTACGTAAAAACTCTAAGTTTGTGAGAATTGGGGTCAGGATCCTCGTGGTAGAATTATTCTCATGAAATTCATTTACATATATGTATATGTATTAAAATGTATAATCTAAGAAACAAACAATCATTTGAAGATATGTGTATTGTATAGTGTGCTCTTATGCAGGACCTATAGAGGTAAAGGGAAAGGGCAAAACTCCATTGCATAATAAGCAAAGAGAAAGATCTTATCTTCCAAGGAATCAGCATTCTGTGATCCATGGATTACAGGCCTAGCACCCTTGGGAACCATGACATCCCATTCAGTGTACCACGACATCACGTCCGGGGTACCATGACATCATGCTCGGGGAACCAAGTGAAGGAACTCTTTTAAATGTTCACACAATAAAAGATAAGCCTTAAATATTCTATTTCAATCTCCTTCTCATTATGAATACTATGAATAACTATTTTACTTATTTCATAAGAGAAAAGGATCATTTTATGATACTAAAACACTTATAATGGTATTTTATTACTTAGGAGGAATCGTATTTTTACCTTGAGGAGCTTTATGTGACTTATGCACAAACCGGCTCATATAACGACCCCAATAGGCCACAGAGAACCGGACCCAGTCCAACCATCCATCCTTGGAGACCTAAGATCCCTCATCATCATTGGACTTGGGTACCATCCAAAAAAGGAACCCACACATTAAGGTGACTCCGCTGGGGACTGGGAAAAAGGAGAGAGAAGAAACAGTCCCTTCACAAGCATGGCTCCAAAGCTAGGAAACCCCAAGAGAAATGAAAGTTCCTCTCAATGCATTCAACATCAAGATCCCAAAAGTGCGGATTCCTCTAAAGAACGTCCCACCGAGGGACGCTATATGGAATTTTGGGAAACTTCCCAACACAAGATAAGTTTTATGTGTCATTATTTTCACCATTTTACATTTTGAACATAATGGATCATTGTCCTACTCTTTAAAAAAAAAAAAAAAGTAAGTGGGGTCATCTAATAATATTTAAACAATCATAACATTGTCTCATTGCTAAAAAAAAATTGAGAAGTGAGAAAAAAAAAAGATTGATGAAATGAAAATTGAATGAGCTACAAATAAAGCAATTGCCCCACATTTGGGGCTAAGTTATTTTCTTTTTAAAAAAACTTTCACGATATTGTTTCATTTGTTTAAAAAGAAAAAAAGAAAGAGAAGTAAGTGAATCAAAGAGGCTTGATGAAATGCAAATTACATAGCAAAGCAATTGCCTCACGTTGTGGGGCTAAAGAATTTTGCAGCAACTTAATAATAACATCATATGGCGCAAGTTAGTAAAATGGACAAGTTCCTTGGCTCCACCCATGGATTTAGCAAATGGAGTAGTTCTATGTTCCCAACAAAGCCTAGGAGATCCTTGACTCTAGGAAGCAAAGCCTAGGAAATCCTTGATCCCAGCAAAGCCTAGGAGATCCCTGATCCTAACAAAGCGGAGGAGGTCCTTTATTTTAGCAAGGCTGGGTACATCCTTAATTCCAGCAAAGTCTAGGAGATCCTTGACTCCAAGAAAGTAAAGCCTAGGAGATCCTTGCTCCCAACAAAGTTGAGGAGATCCTTTATTTCAACAAGACTGGGTACATCCTTAATTCCAACAAAGTCTAAGAGATCCTTGACTCCAAGAAAGTAAAGCCTGGGAGATCCTTGATCCCAACAAAGCAGAGGAGATCCTTTATTCCAAGCAAGGCTAAGGAATAGCCTTAATGTGTGGGTTCTTTTTTTTTTTTTTTTTTTTTTGTAAAAAAGCACACAGGCCCAAATGAAAGAACAAGGATCCTAGGCTTGATGCTTTATGCTTTATGGGATTAGGCTTGGTTCACTGCAGCTAAATTTGGCTGATTTCAAACCAAATGATGCATAAAGCGCAGATCCTACAACACATACATACTAACATAAAACAAGCATATACGTATTGAATAGCAAGGAATAGTAAAGAATGAAGTAACGAGGAAAAGAAAAGAAAGTAAAGTAAAAAACGTTAGGGATCCTTAGGATAATATGGTATGTTTCATTATTTTCTTAATTTTGTAATACATAATGCTCACTAGGACATGTTACAAGGTCCAAATAAGTTCAAAAATCATAGACTTAAATGGCTCTTCAAGCCTTTAAGACTTGCGAAGTTTGAATCCCTTTGAATCCAAGTGTGTTCTCTAGTGACAGTTTTGAGGATCTAGGATGGTGTTTTCCCTCTCTTTTCTCTTTTTGAACTCTCTAGGATTTTTACTCTAATTCCACTGTTCTTGAATGCCTTTTACTGTTGATTGCTTCCCCTTTTATGGTGCCATCCTAGGGCTTCTGGTGTACCATTGATTCCTTCTATTTGCTCCCTTGGGAACCAAAACCAATGTTTTTTCAGCAACATTGATGGTTGGTCCCTTCCACATTCTTCATTATTTCGTTCTTTTGAGTTTCCCTCTTCAAAAGCCCCCAGCTGACTTTCCCATTTTGGGGGGTCCTAGAGGCTGACCTTTAATTTCACTTTTTTCCAAAGCTTCTAGACTTCATCTTTTCAGACCCACCTTTTGGCTGCTTTCCCTTTTGTCATTTTTCCCAAGTGAGCTAATTCCTTCCTACCAAGCTGAAAGATCCCTAGCTACCTCCATTCATGATTCTTCTTCTTGGGTTCCCTGAGGTACCAGACCCTTACTCATGAGTTGTTGGTTCTCAGGTCTTCTGATTCCTTTTCTACATCATTGGGTGGCTGATAAGGACATATCTGTCCTTGATTTTAATGTTTCTTGGCATGCCCCCCCCCCCCTCTTGAACTGTCTTAGTCCCAACCTGACCTTGTTGCAAGTCCCGAGGATCCCAAGCTTTTGGGCTCCCCAGCGATTTTTCTAACTTTTGAGAGTTAGACTGGACTTTTTTTTTTCCTTTGTTTTTATGAGGTCCAAGGCTTGCCTATCCATAGATTTAGGTCCCTCCTTATGGACCTTTAATGGGTTTGGGCTTCCCCCCCCCCCCCCTTTTTTTTATTGAAAGCCTAAATTTTTAGATTTCAATCCTTTCTGTTGTTTTGGGCCTTGGCACAACATTGTGATATTTTGGAACGCAACACACTTCTTCTTGTTTTTGCAGGAAAAGTTAAAAAACATGAATCAAGCATCATTGGGACTTTGGGTACGTCTGCACGACGACCTCATCGACCCACCTCTAAAGGAGCCACCTTCAGTGTTTCCTTTTTGACTTGCATAGAATCGAAGCAACGACACCTAGAAAGTATCATCTTATACCCAGCTCGCTTCATTGATCACATATCAAGAAGATTGAGTGCGTGCTTCCTATTGCAAGCTTTCAATCATTTCATGTTTTCTTCCACAAGATGAACATCAACCTGAAACACAAATCTACCAGATCATGAGCAATTCAATGAGCCAAGAAGAAATGAGGACAAAGAACTAAAAATTCAAGAACACACCGGATCGGGCCAAGGGACGTTTGGGGTGTACTCTGGCCTGTCTAAAGTCATGGAGTTGTACGATCCATCAGGATTCATCACTTCATATTGCCATGCAGGAAAGTGAGGATAGGTTTCCATGAAAGAACTAGAAGAACCGCTAGCATGGCTAGGAGAAGGATTCCCTTCTTCCTCTTCCTCTTCTTTAGAAGACAAAGCCCGCGAATTCAACATGTAGACATTGTCACAAAGAGGAAATATGGGAAAAAGGCATACAAGATGAAATGCAACTCGACTTCAGAAGGAAAAAGGGATACCAAGGCAATAGGGATGCCTACCAGACAACCTTGCAATTGAGTTTGAATAAAATCTAGATAATTTCCTGGTGTTCCTAAAACAACATGACCAATCCGAGCACAAGTAATCTCTTCATCAGTTAGAAGACTGGCCAACCGAATGGAGGGATAAGAAGGAACTGGAATTGTCGTAGGAGGATATACGTGTTGAACCTAAGCCAACACCCAATTACCAAGATACCAGTACCTCCCATGACCACACTCAAACAACACCTGGCAACCATTCAGTTCTAGAGCCCACTCACACTCAGCATACTCCTCACATCAAACCTAAGGATTCAAAGACATCTGAAAATCACAAGGAACTTGGAATGAAATAAAGAGATTAAACCACAATTAAACAAAAAATTCCACACAAAAGGAAAACTCACATCGGTAACAGTTAAATTGTCAATCACCATACGCCAAACTTCCAAAGAGTGATTGGAAAGTGTTAACAAATGGTATTTGGGCAGCCAATGGAGAAATAGCCAAAATAACTTTCCAAAACCCACACATAGCCAAAAATTCCAAACCTTACTTGCTGAACAAATGGTGCGCCTTCTATGCTTGAGAGACTACACCTAAAAAGTTGAGTCATGAAGTACAAAAGGGTCGCATAGGCCATGCCACCCAAATCATAATTCTTGATCTGATTAACATCTCTCAAACTCCACAGATAGCACAAGCTCACAGTACTACCCAAATCCAGACATAAGAAAGTCCTAATGAAAAGGAGCATGAACATACGACTACACATAACCACGGTTTTACAGCTCTCCATATTCTCATAAAGCCACATCAAAGAGACATTTTTACTCTTCAATTTCAAAGGCACTACACCTAAAAGACTCTTAATCTCCTTTGGAGTAAGGAAATCAATGACCTTGATTCTTTCACCACCCTATCTCAAGCCGGTGATAATAGAAAAGTCGTAAGGTGTCAAAATTACTTCGCCAATGCCCAAAAAATGGAAAGTACATGTGGTATCCCAAAATTGTTTTGACAAAGCAAGGAGCAACTGGAGATCCTTGTACTCATGAGTTTCCTAATTCAATAAAGCCTCGAAAAAAGTTTCGAAGCCCGCGTCATTGATAATATTCCTAATGTCAGGAGACAATATTCCCCATATACCTTTCAGCATTTCAAGGCTACCTCAACTCTTAAGGTTCTGCAAAACAAAGATTTAGCCCACCATCAAGATGTCAAAAAATTCCTTGCCGACAAAAATCCCATGTTCAACAAAAAAATCTCATGCCCAACTAAAAAAAAAATTCCATGAACCATCACTACATGCCCAACAAAAAAATTCATGTCCAACAAAAAATCCCATGCCAACAAAAATCCCATGTCAACAAAAAATTCCCTTGCCAACAAGAATCCCATTACCAAAATCACATGTTCAAAAAATTCCCATGATCAAACTACATGCCCAACAAAAATTCCATGTCTGAAATTTCATGTCTAACACAAAAATACAAACCCATATCTGAAAAACTTTCCATGACCATTAAACAAGACTTACACATTCCAATAAAATTTCCGCATTCATCAAAAATGAATTTCTTCGACCAAGCCTATAAAACAAAATTTTTCATAACTTTTGATGATGCAAAAAATCAGCAGTTGAGCTCCTCGTCATAATGAATAAATGAAGCTGTGATTGGGGTTGTCTCTATTGGAGGAAAACCTGCAAAAATGAACTGGGTGGAAGAATAACACTCCAGTGTGGCATGAGCCAAACCACCTCTGATGCTTAAGTCAGTAAGAGAGAAGGATTTTAGAGAGAATTGACTAGAGAGTGATTTTTGTAGAGTATTTGTGTGTACCTTTAACTTCTGTTGCCTTTTCTTTTTATAGTTATGTGCCTTATTAATGGGCAATGAATTGCTATATTTATGCTCAATGGCTAGTGCGTTACAAAATCTTTGTCTGAAGTTCACAGCTCACTTTTTGATCGTTGCTCCATCCGTTACTCTTTGTCATCAATGAGCGTAGTAAATGCGTATTGTCTTCTCTTGGTTAATGACAATCTCTAATTAATGATGATCATAAATTTCTAACTCATCAGCTGCCCCCTTGTTTGAATTTTCGTCTGTTTAGACGAGATGAAAACATAGCCGTCCAACGCTTCGTATTTTGTGTATGGCGCATTTCTGACGAGTTGATGCTTGACCTGTTGAGTGCCACGTGTACGATCAAGATGTGTCTGACATGCAGATTTTCTCAATTTTCCTGCGCACGTTTTGGCCATTTATCTCGCATTTTTCCCTCATATTTCCTTTTCTTTGTAATGTTTCCTTGTTCATTTGGCATTTTAGGGTTTTTCTCTTCTTCAAGCTTTCTCTTGGTAAGTTCTTCATGCTCCTCTCTCTTTTTCTGCTCTTCCATGGTAGACTACTCCTTTGTTAGGGTTTATTGTCCCCGAGTATCCTTTCTTTTTGGTTGTTTAGGTTGTTTGCTTAAGATTGTGGAGAGATAGCATCTCAAAGGGGTGAGTCTCTTCGTGGGGAAGGATTGTCCATATAGGTTTGTCCTTTCTTCTTTACTTCCTTTGGTTTCTCGTTCAGCTAGAGTGGCAAGGTTTCTGAAAATGTCTGCGAGGTTAGGTCTAGTGAGTTGGAAACGAGGTTGTCTTCGTCTGATGATCGTGAGGTTCCCAAAGTTACTCCCCCTTCTACTCCCGCTAAAGCCTGGAACATCCAATGTGCCCTCTTAGAGAAAGATGATAAAAGAATTAGGGATAGGTTTCAATTTCCTGATTAGGTTAGAATTAGGATTCCGAGTAAGAAGGATAGGGCCTGCCACTCATATGCTGATGAAGTCTGTTTCTACAAAGTAGATTTCACAAGCGGTCTTCGTCTTCCCATTCACCCCTTTGTTAGGGAACTTTTCGAGTATCTGCACCTTGCCTAATTCTTGACGGATCATCATTTCTTATATGGTAGTGTGGATGTCCGCCAATGATGGGGATATCATCAAGAAAGACAAATTTCTTCACTTTTATCATCTGAGAAAGTCCAACGACCTTGGCTACTATGAATTTAAGCTGTGGCATAGGGCTTCTACGTTAATACTTGACTCTTCGTCATCCCTCCGAAATTGGAAAGAAAACTTCTTCTTTATTTCGAGCTATGGTTGGGAGTTTGTCCCTAGTGAGGGCCTGGACAAAGCCCCCAAGTTTTTTCGTAGTTGGGGAACTCCTGTGTTTGGTGCGTCTTTCTTTTCTTTTCATTATATTATTTATTTATTCTTTGTGAGTGACAATGATATGTGATATACTTGCTTTTTGTAGTTCCTCAACACCCTCGTCTGAAGAAGAGATATCACGGTCGGGTTGAAAAGGTGAAAGAATACTTAGGGTTCATTTGGTACACTGAATGGGGATTACGGCAGGAATTGTAATCTTTATTACTAGTAATAAAGTGTGTTATAATGTAATAACTAAATCTATTCATTAGTTTGGTTGTGAATTATAACATTAGAATAAAACTTAACATTTATTTTAGGAAATATTTTACTCATATAATTATATTTCCTTAAAAATTATTATTTTTAAATTTAAGAGAGATATGTGTTATTTTTTATGATTTTTTATTTTTACAATGGTTAGATGTATATGGAAAGTTTGTTTATTTGGAAATATATTAAGTTTTGAAATTATTGTCTTTACCAAGGAATAGCTAATACAACTCTTTAAAGAGGAATAGTTATTCTTCATTTTGAAGAATAGCTATTCATAAGGAATGATTATTCCTTATAATAAAAATATAACCAAATTAAAGAATAACTAAACCCTAGGAATAACTATTACATTACAGCATCTATTACAGTCTACCAAACATGCCCTATAGAGACTGTCAAAGATTTTCACGAGCTCATCTCTCCCCAATCACTATTCCTTCATTTTCTAGGTCTGGAACTGTCTAGTAAGGTTTGAAAAAACCTCAAAGTTGTGAAAAAGAGTGATTGTTCCTTCTTTTTCTTTTTCTTTTTTTCTTCTTTCTTTCAGGAATGACAACCAGATTCAGTAAACAAAAGTTGGCTGAAGCTCAGGAGAAGAAGGCAAAAGGTGGCCTCGTCAGTGGCCTCTTGTTGAGGAAACATTCGAAGGCGAGCGATGTTTCCAAAGACGACCCAATAGTGACTCTTCCCTCTGCCCGTTCACCTGCTAAGCGTCCTGTCTCTAGAGGTGATTGCTTTCGCGAAAAAGGGAACCAAGTAGAAGAAGAAGAAGGTTGCTAGTAAGTCTTTTCTCCTAACTTTCTAGGATGATGCCGATGCTGCAACCCTGAAGGCTCACGAAGTGCTCTCTGTGGATGACCTAAGTCCTTTGATGGCGAAGTCGTCCAGTGAAGTGATGTCGTCTCATATCCAGAAGATTTTGCAGGTATATTTTGATGATTTAGGTTGCTTTTTTGTTTTTGTTTTGCTTTTACTAAGAGAGATTTTTTTTTCATATGTAGGCTTTAGGGGAGTCCTTGTTCGTCTCTGGGAAGCTTCTACATTTGGAGAAGAAGGTGGACATAGCTGAGCCTATGATCAAATCCCTCTCTGCTGAGAATGAGACGCTAAAGAACAAGGTCGCCATCCTTACTGTCGAAGCTGAAAATGACAAAGAGCATGTGACGACTTTTGAAAAGAGCCTTCGAGTGGAGAAATATATTTGTATGCTAAAGGATAAATAGATAGGTGATCTACAATTCAAGTTGCAAAAAGCTAGGACTACGGAGGTGTAGAGACTCCGACTCTTACTCAGACGAGCTGTGTGAGTATTATGTGGAGGGCTTTAACCTCTTTAGAAATTGGATGGTGAAGCATCACCCGGATTTGGACCAATCTGGCCTTGTCATGGGTGAAGTTGAGAAGGAACTACTGGCTGATCATCCTTTTGAGGTTACAGCTGAGAATGTGATGGAAGAGGCCATGACCATAGCTGAGGTGACTGAAGAGGTAACGACCATAACTCCTGCAGATCCAACTCCTAATGAACAGTGATTTATTTTCTTCTCCTTTTTTTTTTTTTTTTGTAAGATGAAAACAATGTCTTTTATGGGCTCATTGTTTTGAGCAATTCTTCTGGACAGTTTCTTTGGGCCCGTGTGTTTTGGGCATGCATTTTCTTTCTAACAATGACAACTCCTTTTATGAATTGCTGACATGAAATTTTTTTTTATAAGTAAATCTTTATTGTGTTCAAATGACGAAGGTTTTTTGGATACCTTTATGCTTTAGTTGTGTTAAACAACTTCTTCATGCTCGGTTGTGTTTGGACAACCTTTCATTGAGTCATTTTTGAATGACGATGGTAACGAATTTTTTGGGTTTAGCTGTGTTTGAATGATATTAGCTGTGTTGATCAACTTTTTTATGTTTAGCTGTGTTTGAACAACTTTTTTATTGACTCATGATGATGTTAGTTGTGTTTGAACAACGTTATTATGTTTAGCTATGTTTGAATAGTTTTTTTATTGAGCCATGTTTGAATGACGGTGTTAGTTGTGTTTGAACAACTTTTTTATTTTTAGCTATGTTTAAACAACTTTTTTATTGAATCATGTTTGAATGACGATGTTAGTTGTGTTTGAACAACCTTATATATATATATATATATATATATATATATAGCTATGTTTGAACAGCTTTTGATTTTCAATTTTAACGAAAGAGATTCTTAGGATGTCTTCCAAGAATAAATCCTGAGTGTTGCACAAGTTTTTGTTGATAAATAACTCAAGGATAATCATTGATAAATACGAATGGATAATGCTTTCATATATTATTGATCTATGAATGACGAAACTAATAACTGTCATACATACTGATATGAAGATTGGGCAACTTGAAATGTAAAATATACCTTACTAGTAGTACCTCTTCAAATGTTCTATGTTCCATGGTCGACGCAGTTCCTGGCCGTCTAAAGACTTTAGGTAGTAGGAGCCTTCTCTAGAGTGACGAATTACTTTGTAGGGGCCTTCCCAGGCTAGTCCCAGTTTTCCTTGGGATGGGTCCTTTGTTGCCTGTGATATCTTCCTGAGGACAAGGTCTCCTGTGTTAAACCTTCTTACCTTGACTTTTCTTTTGTAGTATCTGGCCATTGCTTCCTCGTGTTTGGCCATTCGCTTCGTGGCTTCCTCTTTGACTTCATCAATTAGATCTAAGTTGCTATTAAGCTCCTGCAGGTTCTTCTGACCTTCATAAGTTTTGACTCAAAGGCTCGTCAGTCCCACTTCCACTAGTATGACGACCTCAGTGCCAAATGTCAATTAGAATGGTGTTTCTCCTGTTGGTACTCTTGTGGTTGTACTATATGCCCAAAGGACAATTGGTAGTTCTTCAGGCCATGCCCCCTTTGCCTCCACAAGCCGAGTTTTGATAATTTTGAGCAAGCTTCTGTTCGACGCTTCTGTCTGATCGTTGGCCTGAGGGTGTCTTGGAGAAGAGTAGTGGTTCTTGACTCCTAATTCTTGGCAAAATTTTTCAAACTCGGGATTGTCAAACTGCTTTCCATTGTCCGATATTATGACACGTGAGACTCCAAACCTGCAGATGACGTTCTTCTATACAAAGCTAGTGATTTTAGCCCATGTCATCATTGTTACTGGTTCTGCTTCTACCCATTTTGTGAAGTAATCAATCGCGAAGATCAGAAATCAGAGTTGCTTCTTCCCTAAAGGGAATGGGCCCATAATGTCAATCCCCCATTGGGTGAAAGGCCATGGTAAGGATATGGGCATCATCGTCTCTTCTGGTCTCATCTAGACGTTTGCGAAGCGTTGACACTTTCGCATGCTCTAACAAGGTCATATGCGTCCTTCTATAAAGTCGGCCAGTAATACCCTACTTTGAGTGCCTTTCTCGCTAAAGACCTTGCTCTAGCATGATTTGCACAAATTCCCTCGTGTATCATGCGAAGTACATAATCTGCTTCTTCTGAGTTAGCACATCTTAAGTGTGGGAGTGAATAACCTCTGTACAGTACATCTTCAATAATAACGAAGCAGGCTACTCTGATTTGTACTTCTTTGCTTCCATTTTATCTTCGAGGAGCCATCCTTCTTTCAAATAATGGATAATGGGAGTCATCCACTCGTCTTGTTCTTCTATCTTCGAAACCTGCTCACCTTCTATACTTGGTTGCCCCCTTATCTCTACACATGGTTCAGAAGGCACATTATAGTCGTCTGACGAGGCCAATCTTGCTAGGAAGTTAGCTTTTGCATTTTTGGCTCGAGAGATTTGCACAAAGTCTAGGTTGTCAAAGTGCTGCAAGAGTTGTTGGACGATCTTCAGGTACTTTTGCATCCTCTCTTCTTTGGCTTCATAATCTCCCTTCACTTGTCCAATTATTAGTTGAGAATCAGCTTGGACAATTAGATTCTTTGCTCCGAAAGCTTTTGCTAAACTTAGTCCTGTTAGCAATGCTTCATACTCTGCCTCATTATTCGTTGCTGAGAATTGCAATCTAACTACATACTTCAATATTTCTCTTTCTGGAGATATGAGCACTACTCCTCCCCCTCCTACTTTCTTTGTGGCAACCCCATCTGTTTGGACCGTCCATGTTTCCATGGGGAGTTCTTCTTCCTTATAGGGGTAAGTGAATTCTACGATGAAGTCTGTTAATACCTGGGCTTTGATTGTTGGTCGAGGCCAATATTCGATGTCGAATTGGCCTAGCTCAATTGCCCATTGAATGAGTCATCCTGCTGCATCTATCTTATTCATCATCTTTCACATTGGTTGGTCTGTCATGACGACGATGGAGTGTGCTTGGAAGTAATGACGGAGTTTCCTGGAAGCGACCACCAATGCGAAAGCTATCTTTTCCATCCTTGGGTAATTTTCCTCTGCTCCTTGGAATGCCTGGCAAGTATAATAGACTAGCTTCTGGACATTTTCTTCTTCTCTTATCAGTGCCAAACTTAGTGCGGTGTTAGACACTGCTAAGTAGAGGTACAACTTTTCTCCCATCACTGAGGGACTTAGGAATGGTGGCTTCATCAAGTACTCTTTTAATTTTGCAATGGCTTATTCACATTCTTCAATCCACTAAAAGGCCTTTTTCAAGACCTTCAAGAATGGCACACACTTATCCTTTTCCCTGGACACAAATCTATTTAAAGCTGCGACCTTTCCTGTCAAGCTCTAAACCTCCTTAACTGTTTTCAGTGATTTGAGCTCGATGATTACCTTTACTTTGTCTGGATTTGCATTTATGCCTCGTTGGGACACCATAAAGGTTTCTTTCAAACCATCCAAGTGGTTGGCTTCGTCCTTGCTTTTCACAGCATATTGTCTACATATACTTCCACATTCCTTCCAATTTGGTGAGAGAACATATATAAGGATTGTTTAGGCTTTCTTTTCTCACAGCCCTAAACATATATAAGGATTGTTTTAAGGACCGTCATAGGTTACACAGTTGCCCAAGTTCATGCAAATTTTGACTGGAGACAAAATTTGCCCTAGTCCATCTTTCTCTTGAAAAAGCTGCTATGTTTGTACACCATAGGGTTTAGTGACCAAGCAACTTCTTGATCTTCATCGTCTAGATGAACTGAAGAGCTTTGCAGCCAACATCTTTCTCAAGTTGGTGATTAAGTCGCGTACTGGGATCCGTGCAATTGGTTAGTCACGTACTGCAAGTCGTGCATTACAAGGAGAGATTGTCACTACAGAACAAGTCCAATTGGGTATTAGGGTAAGGGTTCAACTGTAGGTTGGTATAAGGTACTAGGATTCCTTTACTTGTAACCACTTGTTGTGATAATAGTGGATTCTCGAGAGTAGTGACCTTAAAATCACCTGATGGGGTTTTTGCCATGTAGGTTTTCCCCATTCGTAAACAAATCACCATGTCTATTTAATTTCCGCTGCATACTTAGTTATTTGGTGATTTTTTTGTGCTACCACGCGTATTGCATGTTAATTTGATTAATTAATTAATTAACTTGGCTAATTAATCAATCAATTTATCACTAGGGGTCAATACATTTTTGGCCTGTCAAAAATTACTTGCTTCAGTAAACTCGTTGGGCTTCCTTTGGGTCAATATGAGAAGTTGTATATTGCTTTCCTACATAGGTCAGAATTAGAGATGGAGGCAGCCAAATTTTTGTGCAGGGAAGCCATTGGTAGTCATAAGGTTGCAAAATTAAAGAGTAAAGGAAGGAGAGAGCTGAGGAATTTGATCTCTTTAGTGAATTATGATGGGAGATAAAGAGTTGGTTGTGCAACTATTACTATAGTTGGGAAACAAGTGTCTTTATGAAGCTGAAAATGATTCATGGAATGTTAAGGGACTTATTGATCATCAAAAACATCTTTTTGTAAGAAATTTGTTACGACAGTGGAAGTGTGATGTTGTTTGTTTACAAGAAACTAAGCTTGCTGACATGGACAGATAACTGGTTTGTAGCTAGTGGAGCTGTCCTAATGTAGATCGGGTTATGTTAGATGCGGATCAGATTGCCTTTAGGGTATTGATTATGTGGGATAAGACGTTTTTTGGAAAAGTTGGAAGATATAGTGGGAACTTTCTCAATATTGGTTTGGTGGAAAAGGCTGACAGATGGATTTATTTGGGCATCCTCAAGGGCCTAGCCCAAATGAAAGTTGCGAGAGGGGTCACATGTGGGATGAATTGGTTGGTATTCAGTAATATAGGTGCTGCATTGGTTATTTCAATATTGTACACTTCTTGAGTGAGAGGTCGGGAGGTTCATAGCTAACTCTAGTTATGAAAAAAAATTTTGAGTTTATTAAGGATTAAAATTTGATTAATTTGCCTTTAGAAGGTGGAAGATATACTTGGACAAGTGGTTCGGATCAGTCTTCGATGTCTAGGACAGATAGTTTTGGATTCTCATGATTGGGAGTGAAAACTCAAATTTGTGTAAAAACACAAGAGCTTGTTTAGAGCCCCAATTAAAATTACGGCTAGGTTGCTTTTACTCTAACTTATCTAAGTGCGAAACAAGAGTAAATGATGCGCAATAAACCGATAACAACTCTAGTGCATAAATATGAAAAACAAATAATAAAAATAAAGCACAAGATTAAGAGAAGAGAGATGCAAACACAAGATAACACTACGATGTGTTATTGAAGAGAAAACCAAAGATCTCGTCGAAAAACCTCTCCGCTGCCCTCCAAGCAATAAATCGATCCACTAGAGAATAAAGATGGAGTACGCGAATAACAAAAGACCCTCCAAGCCTAGTCTATCCAATGTACTTGAGCCCTCCAAGCTCCTGCTACCAACTGACTTCGCCAAGCCTTGTCTTCTCTAGCTCTCTGTATGCCGCAATACGCCCAATTGCATCCGCCAAACCTCACCAGCTTCTTTTGGAAAATCTCCAATACTTCCCAGCTCCAAAACACTCTCTTCACTTTACAAATGTGTGGGTTGTGTTTGGGTACAATTCTCCGCTCAAGGTATGACAACGGGAGAGGGAAGGAGAAGAGGCTAGAATGATTTCTCACTAAGGATGAGTAGCTCTCTCTCAAAAAGATGGGTGTGTGTGTTGTAGAAAACCTATCTAGGGTTTTTTTCTCTGAATGGCCACCTTTAATTTTGTGGGTAATGAGAGTATATATAGTATGGGTGAAGGGTAAGAAAGTCACACTTAAAAAAAATCCAGACAGGGAGTTTTACTGGTATCTCGCGAGAAGGCCTTACCCGCAAGACACTCGCAAAATTGACATCCTGGCACGACTCTTCAGCATTTAGTAATGTGCTTCTCACGTGCCCTTTTCACGAGAACCTTTCTCGCAAACTTCTCGCGAGCTAGTCGCGAAATGCATTGATCTTCATTTAAGCTTGAGTCTTCACCAACTTAATACTAAACCCAATACAATAAAATCTCACAAAATACAAGGAACAAAATTAAAGCAATTACAACACTTTTTGTCATGAAATAAAGCCAACATAAAACATAGTTGTAAATCACAACTTTACAATCTCCCCCTTTGGCTATTCCGTGACAAAACACACTAACAAACTCTAGACTTAAACGTGAGTTTGAGAACAATGGCAAAACTCACTCACACCTAAATCTAAAACCTATGATGCACTTGGAACAAAATGCCTGTAACTTGAAACACTTGCACAAAACGCATTAGACCCTCAAGGTAAATCAAGTGATAAAAGGACAAGTATAATGTAACAAGTAAAAAGCGAGCAAGTAAACATGTTGTAAAACATATGAGCAACTTGATCAAACACAAACTAGTCATATGGAAATGACTACAATAATCATATAGCAAAGCAAATGATCATCCGAACATGCAACCAATAAAGCATAATAACATAAGGTTATATGCATGTCCAACACAAAAGCATGATGAGATGAGAGCAACAAAGCAAAGATACGAACATAATTCAAAGCACTATAAAGCAATGAGAAAACAAGCATAATATAAAACAAAACAAAACAACATTTTCTCATAAAAGGAATGTCTTCTCCCCCTCAGTATATGCATCTCCCCTATGGCTTTCTCCAACTACAAATGTGCACGAGGTAGAATTTCTCCCCCTAAGAATGTACACATGAGTCATATAGGAATGACTAAACACATCAGTATACTTTCTAGTATACTCTCTCCTTTTTTGTCATGAATAAACAAATGAATCAAGAGGAAGGAAGGAAGGAAAGAAAAGAAGATATGAACAAGGGTAAAAGATGATGCATGAGGGGTGCAAGATGTATGAGAAAATGAAGCTCAAACAAAAGATAAAACATCTTAAAGACAAGATGCTACAAAGTATAAAGTAAACATGACATGCTAAGGATGATGGAACAAGGTGTAAACCAAGGCATGACATAGACACAAGAACACGTTATATGTGCTAAAAAGGTCTAAAAAGACTTAACTAGCATGAGTGAATGCAAAACATGTCAAGTGTTAGAGTGTGCGCAACTAGTGTGCATCTAATGTGCATGTGAGATGCATGACCAATGCATGAGCAAGCGCTCATGGGGCAAAGTGTGTAAAACACACAACCAATGATTAAAATATGATAAACATGAATAATTATGGTAATCCCCAAAAATTGGTACTCATCGGAGTCCAAAACAATGAGAAAATGTCATTTGGGCATTTTATCAAACATTTGGAGTGCACACACTACACATGTATGTTAAACAATGATTGAACATATGAAAATTTTGCCTAAATACATGTTATTTTTATCTCAAACGGCCAACATTCAAAGCAAATCAACATTTAAAACAAAATCCAATCAAAAAGATTGACAAAAAATTAAGTTTTCTAACTCCCATTTGTGAAAATCCTAACTATGAATATAAAACCCCCAAAAATATAATCTAAGGATTAAAATTAATGAAAAAAGTTAAAGATTACCTTAGAGATGTTTATGGAATGCAAAACACTTGAAATTAATTGGATTTGATGTTGAAGCATTAAAATAGGGGTTTGGGAGAAGATGTGAGAATTTTAAAACAAATGTCCCCAAAATGCCCTTTAAAAAGCTAATCTAGAAATTTTCGTGGGAAGCTAGGAATTTTCGCCTACAAACTTTTTCATGGGTAAGCCTTACTCATGAAACAGTCGCGAAAGTCTCTGTCTAAAGTTGAAAAACTTAAGAATTATACCATTTAACTCCTAGCTGAACTTACTTGTGAAATGAGTCACAAAAACACCCAGAACACATGCTTTTCACATAAAAAACAACTTGAAAAACTTTGAAAAACATGGGTGATTCAAATCACTTCCAAAAGAAAACAAAAAGAACAAAAATCTTTTTGGTTTGATCCACATATGGTTGAGCACACACACATCACATTTGAACACATACAATCACACAAATGAAATAAGCATTCATTGAACAATAAACTTGTGTATTGTGTGTTGTGTGTTGAGTGTGTGTGTATCACATGTGGAATAGTCCTTAGTCTACAGTGAAGCTTCAATGATCAATTCAATCAAGTCATACACAACTAGTACTAAGTTAAGTGGTCTATCTCAATTATAGAATGAACATATATGACCGCCCACAAGAAAATGATTACATCTCTTTGAAGCTTTTCATTTGGCTTCTTTACAAATCATAAAATTTAATCATTTTTGAACAATACATCTCATTTTGAGATTGGTGCCTGAAATTTTTTATATTTCAATATTGAGAGTAAGCCTTTGGCTTTTTGGGCACCATACATTTCAGTACAAGTCGCTTTCTCTTTTTCCTAATCAAATACTAGTTTGTGTGACGGCTTTTATAGCTCATTATCTCTTTTTATTTTGAGATTTACATTTGTTGAGCTCTTTGAGCAAAAATATAAAAGTGTGGGAAGATATACAGGCATAAGTCTATGCATGTATCAAAACCATCAAGACTATTGATCAATCATTCATGACAAGCTTAAAGATCGATTTACAACAGTCACACATAGATTTCAAGATTTTTTCCACAAAGATAGATGTGCATACAAAACAAGCTAAGCTCGTAAATGCACTACGCTATTAGTACGAAGATACTAGGCCAAACTCACATGTGAAATACACAACACAAGCGATCAAACTTTTTAGAGATTTTTCAATTTTTATGGGTTTTTGAATTTTTTAACACACTCAAAAACAGAACATGTAAAGTAAGATCAAAAACAAAAGCAATGCATACAAATAAAGGCAAGAAAAAAATGCATGAAGATATGACATTCAATGCATGAGAGGTCATACAAAGATCGAAAGAATTAGATCAAAGACCAAAAGAGAAAAAGCTCAACCATAGGAACCCTTCCTCATCCAAACAGAATGATTGTTTGGAATGAATGTCTCATGAAAAGTGAGACGAGGGTTGGAAGAATGAGAACTGAAGATGCACATAGACAAGAAGGCAAGAACATTAAAAACTTTCTTCAACAACTTACCATTTTCCCCCAAATCCGGTTTTGCTTTCATTGCACAACTTCCAAGAAGCTCAACAATGTATAGAAAACGAAAAGTATATTTATTTGAGTTGAGAGATGTTTTATGTACATGACAAATTATCACAAAATTTTGTAACAATAGAGACTTCAGTCTCCTATTAATCAAAATAAAATTAAATAAACTAATAAAATATTAGAATAGGACCTCTCACAAACTAAAGATAATAATTTTATGAAAATATTATGATATTTTTTTGTGTCTTTAAATTTTCTCTCTAAAAAGTAACAAACCAGTTTACTACTGAAATACCAATCTCTCAAAAAAAAAATTAGAACCTAACTCTATCTCAATTTTTACTTTCCACCACTATTCAGCATTAACGTTACTACTTTGAGTTCTTCTCCCTTTTCCTTTTTCTCACCAAAATCTATCTCACATTTTATAGAAAACTAGTTAGGGCAGCATGTACACGGCAACTGCTTGCCGTGAAAAAAGAAAAAAAGTAGTGATTAAGATCAATTCTAGATTTTATTTATATCACAAAACAAAAATATAAATCATTTGATTTTTAGAGTACATAGAGATTACATTAATTAAAAGAGATTAATTTTAAGAATTTTGATAATTATGTAATAAAAAGTTAATCTCATTCTTATAAGAATTTTAATCACACACAAAGTTAGGGTAACTATTTAAAATAGAAATATCTATTTTACTATAATAGTTTTTTAGTATCTACTTGCTAAAGGCAATATATCCATATACTAAAAACTTCTAAGAATAATAACGAATATTATCATCTTCCAGCAATAAGCAATTGAGTTTTGTTAAGGGGAAAAAATAAAAAGATAACAAAAGACATGTGTTATTGATTGGTAAATTATAATTTTCAAAAATTTAAACCTAGAAAATAAATGTTTTTAGATAATAAATAAAATATCTTAAATCATCTTTCCAACTTTTCAAGAATTACTACTGTAGTGTTAAGGGCCCAAATCGTATATTGTGCCGTGGGCCTTGGCCGAGAGCGTGAGAAATCCGAGGACAAGTAAACAATAGTGAGTGGTTTGAGCTCAAAGTCCCCTAGGTAGGGTACGAATGGTAAGTTGGCCGAGGAGAAGTATCTCATCGGATAAGCTAAGCACAGGTCAAATGTTTATCCTAATGGTAAAGGTGACCTTCTAGGAGGCTCCAGTGATAGGGACATGCATCACGGAACATACAAAAGGGACGGGAGCTCAGAAATATTTAAGAAAAAGCTGCTACCACCGCATTGAATGCCTTGCAGCTAACTTTCTGGCCGTATTTATGTGGAGAAGACATCTGAACAGTGTTGCCTTAGCTACCCCAACTCACAGAGGGTCAGAGAGGGTGGCATCAAGAGTCACACCTCCTGCTGAAGTAGAAGGAGCGGAGATGGATGGAGCAGAAGGAGCGGGAGGAACTACCACACTAGACCCCCTCAATCGAAACTGCGCCTCGCTATGTTTAACAGTAGCGGCATCAATGGCACACATGACGGTGAAGTGGTCGGAAGAGGGAAAAGGAACAGAAAAATGGCTCAAAATTCGTGTGATAGCTGAAGAGAAAATGAGCTTATCACGGGTAGCCATATCCCTATAGACATCTAAGATAGAAAGAATGAAATGTGAAGGAAAGTCTATAGTGAGATGCTCAAGAAAAGACAACAAAAATCGAGCACGAGACTTTGTGATAGAATTGTAGTGAGCGAGTGGGTGCAAAACAAAAGTCATCACCATGTTCAAAAATCTAGGACCTTTAGCAACAGGCCTATTATTAAAAGGCCTACATGGTGTAAACTGACGCTTACCCCAATCATAAGGGCGCTCACAGAAAGCAGAGATCATCTCGTCTTTGGACACAGTCTTCAGACACTCACAACCGAGGTAGTCAGGATGCTCTATCCTTAGGACACGGAGTACATCGGATACTAACTCCGATATGACCACTATGCGCGTACCTTGAACGCAAATATGAAAGAAAGGTACTGAATAATCAAATCCATACATTTTTGAGTAAAACTCCTGGATCAGCACGGAAGGACAAGTGGCCGGGACGTCACACAGTGACTCCTAACCCTGACTGTGAATGACATCGGGTAGTCAGTGTCGACAAAGTCCACCAAAATAACTCGACGTTCTGAATGAACACCTCGTTTAGAGAAGTTCTCCGAGAAGTCCTTTCGGGCATCCTCATCATGAAACCGAACAGAAGAATGGGTAGGATCAGAAGACGAAAAGGCTTTAAAACGAAGAGGGTTCTGGGACAGAGCAGACTTACGTTTCGGTGCCATTGATGCACTAATGTAAACAGAAGAGAGAGAGAGAGAAAGAGACAATCAGAAAAGTCCCAAATACAATTCAAATATATCAAGATATATTGAAGAGTAATAACTTATGCATGGGAATGCATGAACATGTGACATGCAACATAAAGCATCATGGGCTCAGCCCAATCCAATCCTAACAGCACACAATCAAGTTGCACACATCTAAATATATGATAATACTGTTATAATGCTTATGTGTTGCAATATATGAGATTTTAAACTCATTTAAGCAAAAACCCATCCCAAAATGTCAACAATGACTCATCAATTTTAAAAAATCCCAAAATTTTTCACAAACCTTAAGACCTAGGTTTCAAAACATGAAATGCATGAAAATGAGGGATTAAAAGCTTACCAGGTGAAGAAAAACTTAAGTAAGATTGATGAAACCTTGAGGAAGAGGTTTAATGTGAGTGAGAGAGGTTTTGGGATGAGAGAGAGCTCGAACAGATCAAGAGAGATCGAGAGAAATGAAAACCGGATCACGTAGAGCCTATATATAGGCGTTCAGTAATTCTCGACAGATAGAGGTGTCGAGCCAGGTGTTGAGGAAAGTGTCAAGAACAATAGGCGTCAACAGATGCAGCTATCGAGAAGCTATCGGGGAACAGTGCATCAGAATGATTTACAATCTCAATCGATCCACCAACTGTCGAGGAGCTATCAAGGATCCAGAAAGAATCTCGATCGATCCACCTAGCTGTCGAGAGGTGTCGAGATTGCGATAAAAAACAGCTTGAGATCTCAACAGATAGCTAGGTATCGAGGAGCTGTCGAGATTACTTAAAAATAGTTTTTCAAGAAGAGAAAAACACAGATATGAATGCAATCAAACATGTAACTCAACCAAGGATCTAAACAACATTTTGATCTCTCAAAATCATCTCTCAACAACAATTTTAAGCACATTGATCCCAAACACACACACACACAAACTAAACAAGTCTAACCAATTTTATATTTCAAAAATAAGTCAAGACAGTTTAGTGAACATACATTAACACATGTAAAACTTGTAATGGCCAAATCACATTGTACCTGCATATGTATCAAGAGTAGCAAAGAACATTGGGTGTTGTGTGTGAAAAACATCACAAGATTGCATAAGTGTATGCATGTTATGACAATTTAAGATATGAGAAAATCATTTTAACTCACACACAGTCATAACTGTTTGATGAGAACTATCACCTTTGAGGTACATTCTATAACTCCCACGTCTCTTAGAATACACACTTGCAATCATATAAAGCATTTTTGATCGTTTTGCTTTTAATTTTTCTTTGCTTATTTTTCTTTTTATTTAGCATATCATGCATGGGCATATAAGAGAGAGAAAAGAAATACCCAATTACGATAAGCACTTGACATTGCACTTTTGCTATGCCAAAGCATATAGATGTCATTTCATGATTGGCGGGCAACAGTGGTAAGATGGTTATTTATGCCTTTCTCTTAAGATTTTCTAGTCCTACCCATCAAAAAGGGCGATACGAGTGTTAAGTACAAGAGATAACTTAATCATACTCATCACAAACACGAGCCACAAAGCTCACTTGCTTAGTTGTGCATAGAGATGTTCATCTAAGTTACAAAAGATTCAAAGTTTAGAAAACATTGTTTCAATGGCCATTCAAAGTACACAAGTACCAATGTACACATACACACACTATTTTTGTATTTTTCTGATTTTCAATTTTTTTTTTTTTTTGAAAAACAAAAAACAAAGCAAAAACTAAAAAATAACAAAAAAAAAAACATGTTAAACAAAACAAAGCAATGCATAAAACTAGACTTACTCAAAACTTGAAAGCAAAACACACAAGTAATGTAAACAAAAACTAAAAGGGGAGGGAGAGAGAGAGAGAAAGTGATAGAATCACTTAGTTCGTTTTTCCTTCCACACCTTGGAAGAACATTTCCTTTGAGTGAACCCTTGAACCAGAGGTGAGGGGGAAGAATTAAAAACCGTTCAAGTTTGAAAGGAACATGAGGGCTTTGAGAAAATCTCCAAGGGAAGCAAAAGAAGGTGGAAACTGATTCTGGGTTCTCGATGCTATCATGCCGTTGCTCTGTTAAGTGGCCAACCACTTATAGCAATTTGGTCGAGTGTGACCGGCTGCACCACAGTGATGACAGGGATGCTGCTTCTTTTGTTTTGACTTTTGAGAGTTAGCCTTCTTAGCCCTAGGGTTGTTAGTCTCATTCTTAGCAAGTTTAGGGGGTGCTCCTAAGATGGACTTACCATTGTCTATATTCTCACTAGCTAATTCATTTTTAATGTTAATGTTCTCAGTTTCAACATTATTAGCAGGAGGAACAAAAACAATAGTACTAGTAGAGGCAATACTAGGAGAAGAGAAATCATACCCTAAACCGGTTTGATCGGAAGCAGACTTCTGAATACTGAGCATTTCGTCAAGTTTTGCACTTGAAGTCCTCTCCAATTGAGCTCTGACTTAAAATAGCTCCGCTTCAAGTTTCTTGGTCTTCTCAGCCAAGAAATTGTTTTCGAACCTAAGTGCTCCAATAGTCTGATTTGCTTCATCAAACTTTGTGGAGAGTTCTTCACGCTCGAGCTCCACATCACTGAGCTTTTTAGTGGCCAGCCTATACAACTTCTCATGCTTTTCGGTCACTTTGTATAACTTTGCATAGGCTGTGTGGATGTCATCTTGTTCATCCATCTACTCAAACTTGGACTCCACCAATTCTTCTTCTTCATCCACATCTTCAACAATCCCCTCAGTAGGATTGACTGTGGCAGTAAAGGGATTTAAGATTTTTCATCCTCATTATCGGAATCACCTTCAGGCTCCTTGTCTCTTAGTGTAGCAACAAGTGCGTTCCTCTTCCCGATGGTCTTAAGATAAGTGGGGCACTCTTGTTTCATATGACCAAACCCTTGACACCTAAAACACTTTGGTCCTGTGGGAACAGTGTACTGACTGCCATCCTTTGAAACCTTCTTCCCTTTGTCTTGGCTCTTAGACTGAAAAGAACTTGATTGTCTACGATCCTTATTGAAGCCCTTTGCATTAGCATTTTTTATGAACTTCTTAAACTGTCGAGTAATGTAGGACTTCATCTTAGAGTCCCCATCGTCTGACGACTCATCCGTGTCACTGCTCTTGGCCTTCAGTGCCATGCTCTTGCTCTTGCTCGACTTCCCAATTCTAGACAAACCCAACTCATAGGTATGTAGATTGCCAATTAGCTCTGTTAAAGGAATTTTGTCAATATCTTGGCATGGAATCTCTCTAGCAGAGATCTAAGCACCTTTCTCACAATTTTGGGTTCAAGAATTGTCTCCCCAAGATTAAAAGTTAAGTTCACTATGTCCTTAAGCTTGATATAGAACTCATCAAACGACTCATCCTCCTCCATTTTGATTTCTTCAAAGCTTGTAGTAAGCCTCTGCAGCTTTGAATCCTTGACAACCTTGGTTCCCTCATAGGTTGTCTGGAGGACGGTCCATGCTACCTTGGCAGTTTTAGTAGAGGATATCTTCTTGAACTCCTCATTGGTGACCACACTGAATAAGGCATTCAATGCTCTGCAGTTGAAGTTTGCCGCCATGATCATAGTATCATCCCAATTGGCCAGCACTTCCTTTGGCTTGGTCCAGCCAATTTCTACAGCTTACCACACCTTCTCATCTAGTGAGTGCAAGAAAGCTCTCATGCGTACTTTCTAGTATGCATAGTTTGTGCCATCAAATAAATGAGGTATGATAAGAGACTATCCTTTATCCATGACAAACAGGGATCAATGGATCACACACAAAGAGTAAACCTAATCAGAGTGTGCCTGCTTTGATACCACTTGATAGGCCAAAAATGTATTGACCCCTTGTGATAAATCAATTTAACATGCAAATGCATAGTAGCACAAACAAATCACCAATTAAACTATGTATGCAGCGTAAAATAAATGACATGGTGATTTGTTTACGAATGAGGAAAACCAATACGGCAAAAACTCCACTGGGTGATTTTAAGGTCACCACTCCCGAGAATCCACTATTATCAAAACAAGCAATTACAAGTAAACGAATCCCAATACCTTATACCAACCTACAGTTGAATCCTTACCCCATTACCCAATTAGACTTGTTTTGTAGTGGCAATCTCTTCTTTTCAATACACGGCTCCAAGTACGTGACTAATCAATTGCACGGATCCCAGTACATGACTTCAATCACCAACTAGAGAGAGATGTTGGCTGCAAAGTTCTTCTGTTCTTTAACACTTGAAGATCATGAAGTTGCTTGGTTACAAAACCCAATGGTGTACAAACACAGCAGCTTCTTCAAGAACTAGGGCAAACTGGGCTTCTAGTCACACTTAAGGAATTATGCTCTTGTGCAATTTTTCTCTTGGTTGTGCAACCTAATACGGACCTTAAAATAACCCTTATATATGTTTAGGGTTGTGAGAAAAAAAAGCCCAAACATACAATCACGGTTTGGAGTCAAAATAGATCTAAAATTTTGTTTTTCATAAACCTTGACAGATAGCTAGCTGTCGAGATAGCTGTTGAACTTTAATGACAGGCACTTTTCAGACTTGAATCTTGGACAGACTTGCATGGCTTTAACACTTGATCTTGAAACATGGTTTCTTGAAGTATTAAACATATCCTAAATCTACCCAAATACAAGAACGTTTTGTCAAAAGATTAGCCAATTACATAAAGTAGTGACATATGTTCCTAACAAGTGAATCACATATGTCCTAAACAGTTCTACCTATCTTTGAAGATTTTTATCAACATAGAAATTTTGAAAAATCTCTCAATGCTACTTTCATTGCTTTAATGCCAAAAACGAATGATGCCTCCAACATTGGAGATTTCCAGCCTATTAGTTTGGTGGGGAGTGTATATAAAATATTGGCCAAGGTATTGGCAAATCGCCTAAGGGTCCATTTAGGAGGACGGAATTGAATGGAATGGAAATGAATAAAAAGAATATTTTTATAATATTCTTTCCTCCCCTTGTTTAGGAGTTTTAACGGAGGGAATGGAAGGTCCATTCCCTTGTTTGGGAATTTAAGTGGGAGGGAATGGAATGGTTAGAAGAGAATGCTCATTCCTCTCTTTTCCCTCAAAACCTCAAATTTTTGTTCCCCTCAAAATTGGGAGAAATGAGAGGGAATGGATTTAGGTTTAATAAAATTTTTACTAAAACTCTCAAAATATCCCTATATATTCAACCTTTTATTTTAAAATAGGGTTTTAATAGTAATATTGTCATAAAATGATTCCATTCCATTCCATTCCCTCCATGTTACTCCCAAACAAGATTACTTACATTCCATTCATCTTCATTCCATTCCATTCCTTCATTTTAAAATATCCAATCAAGGTTACTTAATTCCATTGTTTTCCATTCCTTTCCCTTACTTAAATACATTCCATTCCATTCCTTTCCTTTCCATTCCCTTATGATAATTCGATTCCATTCCCTTATAAACTCCCAAACAGAGCCTAAGAGTGATGTTAGATCAATTCATATTTGAGTTTCAGAATTGCTTTATAGGTAGTAGACAAATACTTGATTCAGTTCTTAAGTATCTGAGAGTGTGGTGATAGCAAAGTGAAGAGTAGGATTCTAGGGGTATTTGTAAGTTAGATATTGAGAAAGTTTATGATCATGTGAATTAGGAGGCTCTCCTAAATTTGTTGAAGAGAATGGGCTTTAAGGTAAATTGGTATGATTGGATCCGTACTTGTATATCTATGATTTAATTTTTTGTTTTGGTTAATGGGTCTTTTGCTAATTTTTTTTGGCAGTTCAAGGGGATTGAGATAAGAGGACCTATTGTCTCCTATGTTGTTTATTATTATGATGGAGGTCTTTAGTAGGATGTTAAAGAAAGTGGAGGGAGCAGGCTTACTTCGAGTTTTCAAAGCTAATGGTTGGCGGGATAATGAGGAAAGTGTTTCACATCTCTTGTTCGCAGATGATACAATTATTATTTTTTTATGCAAAGGCGGAGTAAATCCTTCATATATGGATGCTGCTTCTTTGTCTTCAAGATGTGACAGGTTTGAAGGTTAATGTGCATAAGAGTGAAATGGTTCCAATAGGAGAGTTTAGTAATGTGCACATTTGGTAGAGATTCTAGGTTGTAGGGTTGGGACTTTGCCTATGTCTTATCTTAGCATACCATTAGGGGCTTCTCATAAGTCACCCTCTATATGGAATCCAATTTTGGAAAAAAATTGAGAGAAAGTTGGCCAGGTAGATGATGTTGTATTTGTTGAAAGGTGGTAGATTGATGTTGCTTAAGAGTAAGTTGTATAGCCTTCCTACTTTTTTTTTATTAGTTTTCCCCATTCCTACTCATGTGGCTAACAAATTGAGAAGCTGCAAAGGGACTTTTATGGGGTGATTCCAAATCACATTTGGTAGGATAATATAAAGTGTGTACTCCTATAGCCAATGGTGGATTAGGGATAAGGATAATATAAAGCCTTACTAGGGAAGTGGTTGTAGCTTGTTGGGGTTGAGGGGACTTGGGTTTGGAGAAGGGTGGTAACTTTGAAGTTTGGACAAGAGTGGGGGGGATGGACTTCTAAACTGGGTAGGGGTGTTCATGGGTGTAGTTTATGGAGAGGTATCTGTTTGGGTTGGGATGCTTTTAGCAAAAACACTCAATTTGAGATTAGGGTGAGGAATAGAGTGGAATTTTGGCATGATAGGTGGTGTAGGGATTAACCTCTTCAATTGACCTTCCCAGTATTGTACGAGATTGCCACTAATAGAGAGGCCTCAGTAGACTTGTCCTTGGCAAGACAGAAGGTGTGGGAAATGAGAAGTTGGGATGTACGTTTCACTCAAGATCTAAATGATTGGGAGTTGGATTTAGTGGTGGATTTCCTTCATATTTTGGAATCCAATACACCTTCTACAGATAATAGGGATCATATAAGATGGAAGTTGAAGAAGAATGAAGATTTTGATATTTGTTTGTTTTATAATTAATTGGGAGGTTTTTTGACGAGTATTAGGATTTTGTTTTATAGTTAAGGCTCCTTGACTAGTATATTTTTTACCTAGACCGCAACTTGGGATAAGATTCTTAGAGATGACAATTTGACGCATAGGGATTTTGATTTTGTTCACTAGTGTGCTATGTGTCATTGTTGCGGGGAGACTATGGAATATTTGTTACTTCATTGCGAGAAGGCTCATCGATTGTGGAGTTTTGCTTTTAAATCATTTAGGGTTTCATGGGTCTTACCAAGAACAATCTCAGACGATCTCTTTGGTTGGTGGAATTGGTTGGGAAAGCACTCATCAAGTATTTGGAATTTAGTTTCGTTGTGCTTAATGTAATGTATATGGAAGGAGCGTAATCGGCGAATATTTGAGGACTAGGATAGATCGGAGGACTAGTTGCTTGCTTTCTTTAGTGGTTCTCTGTTTGACTAGTCTCGAGCTTAGAGAGTCACATCTAGTGATTCCCTCCCCTTGTTCCTTAGTTCTCTCACTGTTAATAATTAATTTTTTCTTTGTTTTATTTTTTTTCCTTTCTTTATAATTTTTTTAACTGCTTTGTGCTCTTAGCATAAGATAGATTTTTAAATATACATCTTTCCTACTTATCCCAAAAAAAAAAAAAAAAAGCCCCAGTTACTTTATCCACCATTGTTGGAACGTGGTCGGACTTCTCTTTTGAGGCACAGTAGTTGAAAATCCGCTGGTAAATGCATTTGAATTTTCTCTCCTGGATGACTTGGGTAGTAGATAACTAATTGAATGTGTTTTATACAGCCTGAGCAGGAAGGCTTGTGCAACAACAGTGACTGTTTTTGTCGGTCTTTAAGTTTATCCTTCAAGCTGAGTTCATGAATGTTCTTGCAAATGTGCTCCAGTAAACTGGGGTTCACTATAAAGTTTTGGGTCAGAACTGGGGTTTACTTGGAAAATCGATAGTCATTAAAGCAAACAGTTTTGGGGACTAGGATAGATCTTCTAAACTAGTTAAAAGTTGTACAATTCGCTACGGGAAGATTTAAATAATACGCATGTTTAATTTAATCGCATATTTAGTGATATACATTAATAATCTATTTTAAAGAACTTTTTATGAAAAAATAAAAAAAAAAAAATTCATAAAAAGTTTTTAAAATGATTTACTAACATATGCCCTTAAGGCATACGTTAGTAAATTCCTAAAGTAAAAGAGAGATAGTAGTTGCAAGACATAAAACTAAAGAATAATAGGACTTTTGTACTTAAGTGGTTATTTACTTTTCTTTCTTATTGCTAAAAGTACAATGACTGGTTTTTCTTGTGAAGGTTTTATCTCTTTCTTTACAACAATGCTCTTATTTAAAGCCTTTTGAATGCGGTTGATTTTAAAATATTTACTGAATCAAATGGGACATCATTGGATCACTTTGGTGGCACTAAGAGCTGAAGTTTTACTGCTAAAATTTACACAATGCAAAGCTTTGGCAAGTGTTCATAGCAAAGTCCACCTAGCACATATAGTAAAATCTAACTATCAATTGTCTATATTTCCAACCCTTGTTTAATAGATATATAATTTTGTTTTGTTAATAAATTATTTTTTTCAATAAAAATACATAAAAATAGTTATATAATTTATCGCGTAATAAATTGAAAGAATTCTACCGTGGATGCAAGACTTTAAAAGACTTGGGAATTCTAGAATTTGTATACAAGATGAGATTATTTTTTTTTTTTTTTTGGTCATATCAGAGGATTTGGTTTTAAAAAGGCTGGGGCGCTTCTTTTTTTTTTTCTTTTTTTTTTGGCTAAACGCTGGGGCGCATAATTAATATTAATAGAACCAGGATTTCAAGCCCATTTGTCTAAACAATCCAAATAGGATATTAATCAGTGAATGCTCATTAAAGCATTCTCATCTAGAAATCTGAAAAATATGGACATTGCATCACTAAAAAACCACATTATTTATTTTATTTAACTATTTTTATAATATATCATACATCTCATTTTTTATTTTTTATTTCTTTATATCAAAATAATACTATTTTACTCACACACTAGCAACAAAAGGGAACAAAAAAATTGTAGCCAAACTCAAGCTAGAGAGTGTCACTAGATATGCATTACCAGATGTGGGTATTAAAACGGGAATAAAAGAAAGTTTTTTTTTTTTTTTTTTTTTTTTTTTTTGCAATATGCATTACTAGATGTGGGTATTATTTAGTAGTGTTATCTATTTTGCATCTGTTGGGGATATGTCTTGTTGGATGCAAAATGTCTAAGCATTTCTTTAACAAAAAAATAATAATAAAAAAAATGTCAAGATCATATAACTTTGGAAAAATTTTGAGTACAAACTTTGTTGAAATTTAAGAATACAACTCCCACTAAAAAAATTAATATGGATGCATATTTTGAAAATTCAACTTTTAAATTGCATGTTCTTTATATTTTTAATACACATATCAAATTTCGTGTCAATCAGATATTACTTACTATTTGATTCATAAATTTATTTTTTATGCATACTTTTAAACTTCAAAAACTTGAAATTTAATCATTTGATTAATAATTAACCTGTTGATCTTTAATCTTCTGGAAAATTTTCAAGCATAGATAATATAAGAAGAAAATATAATTCAATGGTGGATTTGTCAAAATTCATATCTAATAAAAAGATATTAAGTAGAGTAGTAGTCCTAGTTTACAACCAAGTTTGTAGCCAAACAATGGATGTCACTTCATTCTTCTAATTTTAGTTACAGTCTTTCTTTTACTTCTTCAGTATAATTCCTATAGCTTTAGTCAATTTATACTTTAACTATAATTTTTTTCTTTTTCTTACATAAATTTATATTTATTTCTTTTTAGGATGAGTATTGTCAAAACTCTTTTAATTAAGAGCTGATTTTTTTTTTTTTTTTTTTGGTGGGGGGGGGGGGGGGGGGTGGGGGTTGGTTGGGAATAATTCAATGTTTATAGTTAAAATGCATGTAGAATATAAGCATATTTGCATGTGGGTCTCTGAGTTTTCTTCTTTATTGTAAAGGGTTTTTAAGTTATTTTATTTATGGTGACAAAACAAAAATTTATAATTTGACATTTTATTTTGGCTTCATAATTAAAGAAAAATTTGTGAGTTCAAGTTAGTTCAATTGGTAAAATCTCTTATAGTTGAATAAAATATTAAAGGTTCAATTCCCGTTTACACTAAAAATCAATTAGTGTTTTGGTCTTATGATAAAGATCAATCATTAGAAGCGGGCGTCATAGGTTGAAACAAACGCCATAAGTTATAAAGAAGAAAAAATTTGTCCTCATTTAGACTAATTAATATATAGGTGATCACTGTAAGTTTCATTAGAAACCTTCTCCCCTTTCTCCGTGTGTGTGTGTGTGTATGTGTGTGTTACAAATACTGAGTATTCTCAAAAGAAAGAAAGAAAGAAAAAAAAAAAAAAAAAAAGCGGGTTAATCTCATATTAAAAAATAAGTGTGAGTTAAAGAAGTTTAATGCCTATACTGTGTATCCAAAAGTTAGGCCCTTTTGGATATACACCATGGTAAGTTTCTTTAAAAACCTTCTCTCTTCTCCTCATGTGTGTGTTACAAATACTTAGTATTCTAAAATATATATATATATATATATATATATATATATAAGTGATCACAAATTGGATTACATCACTATTTTTCATTGGTTTTTTTTTTTTTTTTCTTATGAATTTTAGTCTAACTTTTTTGATAAATTTTTGTTTTCAAACATGATGGATGAATTTAATCTAAAAAATCACATCAAAACTTCTAAAAAATTTAGCATTGACCATCTCAAAAACAAATTTTATAACATATAACACATCACTTTACAATATCCCTTCCATCAAAACTTCTATTTTTTTTTTTTTTAACACTCTATTTAAATATTCTTTCTTTATTATTTTTTATTCATTTTTTATTTTTCCTCTGTCTCTCTCTTTCTCAACCCAACTATTCTCAGCACCGCCAGCCACCACATCCACCCACCATCGCTGCCACCAGCCACTAGCCAGATCCATCACAACCACAAACAACAGCACACAGAGAGAGAGAGAGAGAGAGAGAGAGAAACCTCCATATCCACCCACCACATCCGCTGTCAAACCAAAAAAAAAAAAAAAATCAACAGCAATCAGACCAAATCAACATCAACATCCACCCACCACACCCTCCACATCCACATCCACCACATCCCACATCCACATTCAATCAATAGCAAGAAAAAAAAAATCAAAATCAAAATCAAAATCAAAATTAATCGGATCAAATCATGGATCTTCCAGAGAAGACCAAGGAACACGAGTAACCCAGGAACACAATCCGCATCGGTGAGCGAATAAGCTCACTCGATTTGCGTTGGTGACCTAGGAACACGATCCACCGCCACCAGCAAGACCCACTAGCAATCAGATCGTCGATGACCCAGGAACACGACCCACGATCGTCAGTGACCCAAAATCAAGATCAAAACCATGACCCACGACCTAGTAACAATGCACTGTGGCCCAGAATAACACCGTGACCATCGGACCATCAAACCATATCAAACCCATGACTATCGAACCACCATTGCCGAATTAACCAGAACCATCGCTGGATCACATCCATCGGGAGAGTGAAGAGAGAAGGGAGAGAGGAAAGAGAAGAGAGAACTGAAAAAGGAGAGGAGTTGTGAGAATAAAAAAACCTTTCTTTTATTTTACAATCCAGCTACAGTGAGCTTGTATTGATACAAGCTCACTGTAGCTTGGTGTTAAATTTTTTAGGATTTAGAATGTTTGATGGAAGTGTGTTTTTATCATTTGAGGTGCTAAAAATTAGTATTTAGTATTTTTTGCACCTTTAATGAAAATGCTCTTATTATGATGTCACAATGTAAAATTTAAAAACATCTTCCTTTGTTTATGTATTGGCAACTTGGTACTTGATTCCTAATTAACGAAGGGCGGTTGCAGTGGGCCCAATAACTGAGAAGATAGAATGGACTGGACTGCAGGCTAGAAACAAAAAATTAATGGTACCACATTGGACTACTCACTGACATGTTACTTGCGTTCGTGGGCCACAAATTCTATTTATTGTTGTAACGTTTTGGTTGCTTGGGTTGAATGGAATAGAATGGAATAACCCTTTGTTAAATATTAGTTTTTCCTTAATTTTACCATCCAAGCTTAAGAATTATTGTGCCTTTTGAACAGAGTTGTGTATGAAAGGTAGCATTAGGCAAATGTGAACATATATATTCCTTTTTCGCTTTTACTTTTACATGTTAAAAGCTTACTGGGATTTCCCAGCCAAAAAAAAAAAAAAAAGCTTACTTGAATTCCAAAGCATTCACATGAATTCCAATCCATGAAGCAGTACTATATATGTTCCTAAATATCTTTGATGAAGGTACCCTGAGCAATCAATCCCCGGAGATAAATGCAACTCATAAAGAAACACTCTGGAATTTTACTTTGGAGGTACATGGTACACCCTCTCATGTCTATGAAAATTATAGTTGCAGGGTATGGGATTGTCATCTAAAAAGTATTTTAGTATAGACCACGCAAAGTACTCAGGAGTCATCACTATCAAAATTCAAAAACATTGTCTTGCTTTGGCTCCTTTGTTAAAGTTGTCTAGTCTATGAACTATTGATAAGCGCATACAGGCCCACAGGCCACAGGGGTAGTAAAGATCACTTCATATATAGCTAGGAGCAAGCGTGGAGGTTGTCCCCATCAAAGGGGTTTCATCATTTTTAATTTTTTAATTTTTTAATTTTTTTCATTTCATGCACTGCCTATGACTTAGGTGATGGAACATGACAGAATAAAGTTTTTCACTTGGTACTTTGGTACAATGTTGGTGGTTGTGTGTCTGTTATTTCTGGACTTTCGCATCTAGCTCAACTATTACACATGTAGAGCTGATTTAAGAGGACAATTCGGGTCCCATACATGGTCTCTCTTTTAGTTTTGGTTAAGCCAAATTGTAATTCAGATGAACCTAGAGGGTAATTGTGTTATCTTTATAGAATATTGATTTTCTTTTACCTGGGAAAAAAAACACGAAGCCTGGAACCAGTTAGGCTTAAAAAAAGAAAATGATCAATTGTCAAATCTTGAGACACAAGGTAATGATGAATCATTGAATTATGCTACCAAAAAAGACTTTTTTTTTTTTTTCCCTTGATTTCGAGAATGACAATTAATTGTCCACTAATAAGAGTTGCCCAAACCAAACAAACTTAGGAGGAACTCAACTTTCAATTCAGGGCGTTCCTAGTCAAACAAAGCCAAGCTTGACAACCAATCTCAGTTCGACTCACATGCAATATCCCTAAGCTTTGATAAAGAAATTGTAAGCATTTTAGTTGACAAGGAACGCTTAATTGACTTTGCTTAGGATGACATTTGGTGTCTCCTGGATTAACTTTTACTCAATCTAGTCAAAATCAAAAACTTATGATACATCTAAGATGGAATTAGTAGTTCCTTTGGGGGAAAAAAAACACACACACACAAAAAAAACAAAATCAAAAGTAACAGCTAGCTAGCTATGACATGCATACTTTAATATATATGCGTAAAAGTTGCATAATCAAGTATTAAAATTAAACACTTTTATGGTGAATGTAAGTTATGATTGCTTTGATCTTACGGGGTTGTGAGTGTGACCATGGAAAGTGAGGGACTTGGTCCTTGGGTTGGGTCCCAATTTTTTCCCCTCGAAGTGCTGAGGACTCACTTTGAAAGATTCAATGTCAGTACTATAGCCAAGTCCAATGGCTTTAACTTTAAGTCATGAACATTTGTCATCTTTTTAATTTTATTTTTTGGACTTTTGAGGTTTTGTTGTCGAGGAAAAGGTTGCTAGACCACGAGTGAGTTTCCCGTGTCCGTTACACTCGGTTTTTGTGATTTCTTATTATTCCTTCTACCTTTTGGCTTCACTTTTCGTGCATGTGACAGGAAGATTCATCCGTTTCGAACTTGCTTTAAAAAAATAAAAAATAAGAAGCTGAATATATTTCAACTTTTTTCTAAGAGGAGGGAGCTAATTTAGTAGCAACATATCAAGAGTTTTGTAATTGATGTCGTGTGATTTACGAAATTAGGTACAAACCTCTCCTTCTCCATATAATTACCTTCTAATTAGAAGGATGATGCATATATTTACTTAAAGTCTGATAATGTATGCTCTTAGGATATATATTAATTATTTATTTTTGAAAACATTTTATAGAGAATTGAAAATACTATTAAAAAACTATTGCATACCCTTGGTGCGATGTCACTCAACAAATATAAATGCTTGTAGAATGTAGGGTGATAAGGGCCGAGATTCAAGTCTCTAGGAGAGAGTTTCACACAAATATACACTTAAATTAGGTTAGAGTAGAATTTCTATCTTAAAAAAAAAAAACTATCAAAAAAGTTAGTAACCTTTTCATTTTTCGATAAAAAGTTTTCTAAAATAATTTACTAACATGTGCCCTTGAGAAACCTATATGCAGATACTAATAAATTCTATTAGGACCTTGTATTGGAACATAAGTAAGAGTGGTATGCATTTGTATTATACTATCATGACTCATAAGAAAGGATGGAACTAATCCTATTGGTATTTTGAAAATTTTTTATATACATTATTTGAAAATTTTCTAATAATAAATAAAGTTTTCACTTATAAAAAATTGTAAATGACTTATTTGTTATAAGTGTTTCGTACAACATTTTAGTTGTTGGCTTACTTGAGACCCACAAATATGAGATTGAGATTTTAGGGTTTGGAGAATTTTTTTTTTTTTTTCTTGTGTTTTTTCCATAAGCAATATCACTTTACAATTGAGCATCATTATTAATTAATTAATTATATATATTTATATATATCTTTTTTTTTTTTTTGGAGGGGGTATACATATATATTTATCTTGATGATGCAATCAATAATTTGATTCATTTTTCAATTAGACCTTACTCTATAGCCTCTTTAGGGGTTATTATTTCCTTGCTAGCTCAACATACTCTTTACCTGTTATGCGTTCATAGAACAAGACTTTAAATTCTTAATTACAATAATTTTTTAATGATTTAATTATTACAAGTGGGGGCACAAGACTTTAAATTCTCGATTACAATAATTTTATTTTTATATATAGTTCAATTATTACAAGTGAAGAAGTGAGGGTTTGAACCCCAACTCGATCTCTTTATAAATGAGTCAAGCCAATGCCACTAAGTTACATGGCTCTTGGCCTTATTTACAAAAAGGAAATCATTACCCTAATGAACATATAGTGGAGTTGCTCATTCTTAATTAGTTTGAGACTACATCTTTGAGAGAAATGTGAATCTTTTTAGAATTGATAATATTTTTTTTGTTAGTAAGCAAGTTTTATCTGTAAGAATTCGGAAAATCATGAAAAACTAGTATTGAACATGGAATTTCATCATTCTGAGCATAGTATAGGTTGATATTTGGACTTTAAAAATAATAAATTGTGATATTTTTTGAATTGTGTCAATGGCTGGTAAGGATTAGAAAATCAATAGTCTACCAATTTATATATAAATATATATATATATAGTGGTTATATTTTCTTTTTCCAATTTCTATTGCAACTAGGGAATGAGCATTTTTTTCAATCATGAATATATAATGAGACTAGATTTCACAACAAAATGAAAGATGTTATTCTAATAGAGTTACAAGATTTAAAAGAATATCAACTTATTATAAATGATTCAACTAAATATACTAAGAAATGGTTATTTGTGTCTTTTACTTTGTTCATATTTTGCTAATATTGGAATAAATATTAGTTTAATTTTTCATATATTAATTCAGTTATAAATTTTAGTATTTTTATTTATTTTTTAAAAAAAATTTAAAAAAAAATTGGTTCATGTTTTGGCTCTTCTAATGCAAATTCATGGTCCTGTCCCTACTCATAAGGGCAACTTCTTGACATTGTTTAGTGCATATCCTTCTGTCTTCTATTGATTATGTCGGACTTGCCATCGCAGATAATACTTTAAAAACGATAAGTTTGTGGTTTAAGAATGTGATTTTCAATTCACTGCTTTACAAACTTAATTATTCATTCACGTACATTGGTGACAAGATTTGAGAGACAAGCCACCACAAAGTGCTCACTTCATGAAATGAATCCTGTAGTTCCTGATTGATCAATTCCAATCTGTAAGTGCTACCAAGTACCAATGTGCTATATATGCCTATATTAGTGCCAAAGCAAGCACCCTATATCAAAATCCCTTGTAGGGACCATAGGAAATATTGTCTGTCCTCTTCAATAATTGTAGAGTTGTAAAAAAGCTATTGTTATTGAGCCCTATAGCACACAAAGATTAGTACAGTACTGCATATATGAGATGAGATTGAGATTGAGAGGATACAAAAGCAAAACAGCCATGCTCTTCTTTGTGAGTACTTTCCGACTCTATAAAAAGGCATTTTGAGATATATGAATTGAGGAACTTCACGTCCTTTGTTGTGTTGATGTCAAGGTAAATTGATCAAGCTCTTAAAAAAGACGAGTGAAAGAGCCTAACCCTAAGATGTGATACTAAAAATGCTTTCACTTTTTGGTACTCGATCGTAGCTCTTTTATTCCTCCTATGTCGTTGTTTGTACGTTCCAGCTAGCGAAGAATATATATGCAAAATTGTATGGCACGTCACAGCAGTTGGAAAAGCTCTTTGTTGTGAGTGACACGACACACAGCAATCCCGAGTGTACTTGCTACTCCTTTTCCTTTGGTAGGATTTCATGTCAATATATTGAGCTATCTTTTGGCCTAGGGCTCTATAACGATACCGTTCTCAAGCATATTTGAATTGATGCCAAATGACACTGGTCACCAATTAAGAACAATATATCAAATCATACAAAAGTTTTCTCTACTTTTTTTCCAAATCCAGTTGTTGATATAATTTATTTTAATAAAAATAATTTTAGTGATCGATTTTGTAAAAATAAGATTGTTCTAATCACAATTTATCATCTTTAACATTTTATATAAAACAAATTAACATCTTAAATTTTGTAGAAAATATAGTGACCCCAGCATAACCTTTGTGAAAATTATGTATCCATCTATTCATGACTTGTTTATTAATTAAGAAGAGCTATAATTATTAGTTAAGAAGAGCTAGATTACATATTTATGTAAAAGATTATTCACATTCTAGGTTATGACAAACTGATAAAAGTAATTAGATAATTACCTATATTTGAAGGCATTTATTACCAACAATTTTGTAACTCAACTGATATTTTTTAATTTTTTCAATAAAATATTTAATGTTTATAGCTTCATGGTGATTCTACCGTTTGATCTTTGAAAAAACATAAGTGAGTGCTTATCTTTATGTAGATAGTGACTGACAGTACTCCATTTCGTTTTACTAAATTCTGGCTATTGCCATCTAGGGTTTTACCACTTTAATCACTTCATATGAAACATAATCACATGATAACAGTAGCACATAGCAACAAAAAAAAAAGGGTTAGACAAGAACACTGTAATTTGCACTTACGAGAAAACACAGCAGCAAGGAAGATAATTATTATGTAGTCCAACAAAGTGAGCGTGGATAATTAAGCATCATATAATGTCTTAGCTTGGAAAAGAATTCAGACATCGCTAGCATTATTTTTGGGGTGAACCACTTGAATCTGTTTAATCCTAAATCCCTAATACTACACACGAAAATGGTACTCTCCGCACGTGGGTTTATAATTGCAAGTTCCAACTATTTCCTACCTTTAATTGATCCTAACCCTTTACATGGAACATCGATATTTAATGTGTTCAGATGCTAAAATTACCAGCAATTTTATAATACAAAAAAAATAAATAAATAAACAAAACAAAAAACTTATAAATGTATATGCCTAATATCACCAAGACACCAATCAGTTTTTGGTGTAGGTGAGAATTAATTCCTAGATCTCTTATTCAACCATTAGAAATTTTACCAATTAAGTTAACTAGAACCCACAATAAATGTATATGCTTAATATCACATTTTATAATAGAAAAAAACGTACCTAGTATACAATTCTTCTACTTTTGTGAGGCTTATATAATAACATTTGTTGATCCTAACATCACTCTAAGAGCATTCATATCCGGGAATTCTATTTCATCCTATTTTACCATTCCAAAAAGTCACTTTATTAATTATACAATACAATTTTACAATATGCCCAACATCCTAACTTTTATTTTCCTATTCTAATCATTAAAATAATATATCACACAATCACCATTATTTACAATACAACACATTATTTATTTTTTTTCTTTCTCTTTCTTTCTATTCAAGAACCACAAATTTACTGAAACCACCATCACCACAAGCCCACCACTTTTGCACTAGACACACCTGACACCACCACCACTAGCAACCCATAATCTACTGTCAACACCAAAAAAAAAAAAATGCAACCCACAGTCAAACCCCTTCAAAAAAAAATCACTATCAGAGCCATCGGAGCTCCAATTCAAACCTTTGTCAAACCCATCGGAGCCATCACCAGCAAACCTAGCCCGCCGATCCATGCCGATCCAAACCCACCATCAATTGATCCCAGCCCACCACGAGGCCTAAATCAAACCACGAACCCAACCCAGCTCCAGTGCAAGCCTTGAACGAGAAAGAGAGATGTGAGGTGAGAGAAAGAGTGAGGACTGAGAGAAAGAGGGACTTTGCTAAAAAAAAAAAAAAACCACCACCGCGACCTTGCCACGCCGAGATCCACCATAAACAGGCTACCACCACACACCGAGAGAAACAGGGAGTGGGAGACGGAGAGACAGAATGGGAGTGAGGGAGAGAGGACTGAAGGAAGAAAGAGGACTGATGAAATAAAAAAAAACTAATATTTTTTTTTAGAATTGTGCTACAGTGCAATTCTAAAGGTAGAATTGCACTATAGCACTATTGCAAATTTTGCAATAGTTGTATTTTAGAAGTCCGGATGAAATTTGGTTTTTGTGTGAACATGGTAAAATTTTTCTACATGCAGCATTTAGCATGCCTAGTGCGAATGCTCTAAGGTTTCCCCAAAAAAAAAAATCATCATCACTCCAAGAGTAATACATAATTACGTAGTACACATGACATGATAATAAGTCAGTGCAAAGGCCACGAACTTTTAAAATGGGTAAACCACTTGCATATCTATACATAAGTATAGATCCCAATATATAATCAGAGATGATACTTCATCTCTGGTTTCACTAAATTCCAATAGCATCTGTTCAAAAAGAGTATTCATGACACTCAAAATTTTTGTTTGTAGTTTGTACTAATTAATATATGGAATGTGCTTCTTTAATAATTATATATATATATATAGAATTCAAAAAAAAATTATATATGGCAAAAAAACTAATTTCACGCTAACATGTGCACAGGTACATCGATCCCCATATGGTTTAAAATATAAACATGAGATCATTAACTTTTCAGTAAGCCACTTGCATCTATTTTAAAATATTAAATTCCAATACCAGTAACAATACACTACGGTTTTATTAAATTCCAAATATTCTATTATTATTATTATTATTATTATTATTATTATTATTATTACGTATAAACAGTATCAGCATTGATTAACAATTAGACTGCCTTAATTAACATTAACATATATATAGCACACCTTAATAATTATTTCCTACCAATCAAACTCTGGATTTGAGGGAGGGAAAATAAAATAGAAAATGTTACAATATAAGGTCGCTAGCTTCCAGTTGTAACATCACCCACCTTTTTCATTGCAAGTCGTAGCACATATATAATTTGGGCAAAAAGCCTAGCTACGCAATTAAAGATGAGACTCAATTGGTTGTGTTATGCTTCAAAGTAATTTTTTAACAGCAAATCCGATTGCATATCTTTTAGTGAGGCCAACCTTTAACCAATCAGAAGGGATATATATATATATATATATATATATATATATATATGTTATAACAAAATCAGAGATTAAAGAAAAATTAAAAAGAGAAACCTACTGCCTCGCTCAATGAGAACAACATTCCATATATATATATATATATGGTCCCGATCGACCGCTAAGGGGCAATTGATTAAGTTGTTCAATCATGTTTGAACACGCGAATTGCTTAACTATATATATATATATATATATATATATATATATATATATATATATGACCAAAATTTCATTGGGTCATGGTGAGTAAGGAATGAAAGGATGGTTCAACCCTGATCACTTTGCTTTTAATTACTTTATGCAATTTTATTACATATATATATATATATATATATTTAAGCTTCTTTTAGAGGGTGATTTCCACTAGAGACCGAGTTTAAGATAGAGATTTGATTGGTTTTGGGAAGTGGATGTCCATATCAATTAATCGAATTCATGGGTCCAACTCACAGCTAATAATATTATATTTTAAGGAAAAAAAAAAAAAAAAAGTTGTGGGAATCAGTTTTGATTTTCTCAGTTCCTCTTTACCAACCGCCGAGAAATATACTTTTCTTTATGTACCCTCACTCTCATATGTCAAAAAGGCCCCAAAAGAAAGAAGAAAAAACAAACATATTCAAGTGCACAAGTTTTCAAATATATGATTATGCTCGCACACCCTACTTTGATGCTCTAGATCTCTCCTTCAATTAATGAAACACCAGTCACCAAACTCAAAATTTTAAAAATGCACTTATCATTGTTTAAAAAGGAAAACCAAATGCATCTATCAATTTAAAAATCTTGTGTATATATATTGGATTGGTTTATCGGATTTTAAAAATAAACTGTTGTACTTAAAAACAGCAAATTTTTTTTTTTTAAGTTAGTATATAAAATAAATAAATCAAATAAGCTGAAAATAGAAGTGTAACATACAAACCTTAGGTCGAATCCTAATCCTCTAGGCCTCATTTGCTAGCCAAAACCATTTATATATATAGAAAAATTAATTTAGGATAGACCAATGATATGAGCAGGCCATCTGGCCAATGGAACAGCCAAAGCTCCCTTTTATGATTTCCATGATAAAATAAGTTGGTGCTTAAAGCACCGACTTTATGTAGTATTAGCATTTTAGCACTTCTAAACTCATCACTTTGCACCGAAAGAAGGAACCCATTTTTTTGACTATTTTGATGAGTTTAATTATATAAATATAAATATGGGTGGGCATAATTCTAGAATAATGCAATTTGGTGCTGGCTTGGCATGCATTATATATACATATATATATATATATATATATATTTATTTATTTATTTATTTATTTATTTATTTATCTTGTTTTCATGGCTACACGTAAGCTTTGTTTAACCCACAAGAATGAGTTTAGTTGCTGATTTGCAAGCTTAAGCACGTTTGTAAGATTAATTGTTCTCCCCATTATATCCCCCAACAAAATCTCTCAAAATCATTCGTGTTTGGACAGCAACCAACTCTTTTTTTAAACATTAACATTAACCCTCTTAATTATAGGAGACAATGAAAGCGTCTTCTTTTTTCTTTTTCTTTTTTTCTTTTTTTTATGTTTGACTTTACACTACACTTATGTCACCTCATCCAATCAAATTACTGAGTTTAAACTGTTGGGCAAGACTGGTCTGCATGTGATTGGCCCCACTTTCCCATCACCTCCAACTCCAACTCCAACTCCAAGTCAATACATTATATGTTAATGTTTGGGTGAAAAGAAGGCACCAACAAACTATCAAGGGGGTTGGTTGGAGTTATTGAAGACTAGAAACCTTGCAATGATGTCTCACCCTCCTAGAATGGAAAAGTAAATATAAAATAATAATAAAATATTTTTCTTGCATCTAGAATTATTTTATATACTTTTTTTCTCTCTCTCTTTTCTCCTTTCTTTTATAATTAATTTCTCTTCTAAAAATCAAGGCAAATATCATTTGAATTTTACTATCGTTTTGTCACCAAGTAAAACATTTAAGGAAACTTATACCAAGTATAAGTGTTTGTGGAGTGTATGAGGCAAGGATCGAGATTCAAGTCTCTAGGAGAAAGCTTCACACACATATATACAGATAGATTATGCTAGAGTAGAATTTCTATCTTGTATAAAAAAAATAAAAATAAAATAAAAAAAGACATACCAAAAGATAAAAATCTTTGCAATCCTTGCTGATTAAATGCTTAACTATTCATTTCATTTATTGAAAGAAAAGGAAGAAAAAATTAATTAGCAAGTTGAAGAAGCCAAACCAAAGGACTAGCTACCGCATTATTAACCTAAGTAATTTTTTTCTATCATCTTGGATTCATATCTCATTCTCATGTCCAAGTCTTTACCCTATACTTATTACATTTGTTTATAGTCTATAGTGATCATTGAGATTGAATAACGAATGCACTCTAATCTTTTTTGAAAGTAATTGTTTACAAAGTCTAGATAAAAGGAATAATGTTTATCAAAAAGAAAAAAAAAAAGATAAAAGGAATAAGTGATAGTAATTAAATAAAATGCTAAATATTTTACACTTTATTATATTAAAAAAAATCTACAAAGTGACATGATAATTAATGCTTGATGATCATAATATAATATATATATATATATAATTTTTTTAATTTTAAAACTGACACAATAATGTTCAATATTTTTATAGTAAAATTTGTAATATTACTAACATTTAACATTTTTTTTTAACAAATTTTTTCAATGGAAAAGAGGAAAATATTGAAGGAAATTATATAAACCACATATATGGCACGTAATTAAGTTAAACCGTAAAATTTTGATTTTCAATTCTATTTTATATGACCTTTCAAAAACTAACATATTAGACCCACAATTAGTTGAAGACTTTAGAGTTTGAACATGGAGGAGCCTAAAAACTTAAAAATAACCATGAGGGTTCGCCATAGAAATTAGTCAGAGTAGAAAGATATTTTGGAAATTTTGGGCAGAAATGAATGTTTTATTGCAATGTTATACTCTTTGGATTTATTTATTTATTTTCATTTTTTAAAGGTTAGTATCCAATTTTTTTTCAGATGAGTGATTGAGACAACGGGAAAATCACAAAAATAGAATAAATCTACCTCAAAAAAATTTAAGAAATCCTAAATTGTATTATCGCAAAAATAGGATTTTTTTTTTTTAGGTTTATGTTAAGCACAAAATTAAGTTAAAAATAGGAAAAATGAAAAAAAAAAAAAATATATATATATATATATATATCTATGCACACTAAAAAAAATCTTAAAACTAACGAGACATTGTTCTAACTTTTAATCCAAAAATTATACCAAAAAAAGGAAATTATCATAAATATTAAATTCAAATCAATAAAGTAGTGTAGATACTAGAAGTATGGCTATAATTTTTTTTATCCCTACATTGATTCTTTTCATGTCGTGAAATTTCGTTTTTTTTTTTTTTTTTTTAATCACTGACTTCGAGGATTTTGAAGTCAGTCTATCACTTATGGTCATTACCCTTCAGTTTTCTTTTGTGGTTTACTAGCTAACGTCTTTTTAGTTTTGACCTTCTAAACTTCTTGGGTTTGTGACTAAATAAGATTCCTCTATTGAAAGAAAGTTTGGACTGTCTGTTGTTATACATCAGCTATGAAAAGTGACTCCCAAACCAGAATTACTCCTACCCAATACCCCCAGTTTCGTCTAGCTACCTTCGCATCAAATCCTTTTTTTTATTTTTTTTTTAAGAAAAAATATTTATCACAACTTGCATTTTCTTTTCTTTTTTGGTTAAATACAACTTGCATTTTCTCCCTGGTATTACGGCACCTTCCAGCTTAAAAATAAAGATAAAATTATACTGCAAGATTTCTTCTTGTAATCGACATCGTATTAGAAAAGTTAACAGTATACAACTGGGATTGGCTAAATGATCTTCATTATTTAAAACGTAACAGGATCTCCATTTTGTTTCCGTGGCCCGATTAAAATATCAAATCCATCACATTACGGATACTAAAAATTATATGAGAACTGTATGAATAAATTTTTTTTTTTTTTAAAGTAGTTTAACGAATGAAAATTAGCCACATGAATGTCGTTACACAAGTTTCTGTTCGTTGTCCAAAAATAAAAAAATAAAAAAAGAGTTTGCCATGTTGAAAAATATTTTAACATTTAATTTCAATTCAGCAGGATAATATCACCAAATGGCGATGTCTTATGGTAAAACAATTTCTCTCTTGACTAATACCGGTCATATGATAAACTTTAATTAATTGTTGTTTGGTGTTGACAGGAAATAATTTAATAACATATAAAAAAATAATTGAATTTCTATAACTTTTTTAAGCGATGAAGAGGAGCCAAACCCCATATTACTAGTCATATGTACAACTTTACATCTCTAGGATAATTAAGCGCCAATCCCTTGTAAGCTGACTAATCCTCATAATCATCAAAGAACTTAGACTGTACTTGTTATGTATTTTATGAAAATTTTAATGGGATTGAGATGGTATTAGAGCTAGGTTTGGTAGAATATTTGCTTCTCTCTTGAGGCATGTTCCCCATTATCAAGGGATGATTACAATCAATATTTTTATATTCATTTTATATATAACCTAGTTAATTTATTTCCCATGTTTCACTATATATATATATATATATATATATATATATGTAGGGACACAATTTTGGAATGGTTGGGCTCTCCAGCGAGATGAATTTTGGCCCAACACATAAATAGTATCCATGCAATGAATTTTTAGAGAGTAGGTTAAATAAACTGGGCTAGAAGTGAGATTGTCGATGGCCTAAGTACGGTTATAAGCAGATCAATAAAAATAAAGTGTTGAAGTTATATATATAAACGTTGTCCTCGGCTTCGTCCGAGGAGAAATGTTATTATAGTTATCTGAGGGTCTACAACTTTCTCACTCTCTCTCTCTCTCTCTCAGTTGTTTCTCTTCTTTTTCTCCAAATTGTTCAATGCCCTCTTTCTTTGCCTCCCACTCTATTTATAGGCCAGTTCTTCTTACGCGCTAGTTAAGTGATTTTTTCCTGGATACTTGTCCCATCAACCTTCCCTTAAAGTCTTTACATGGCAGCTGCAAAAGGTGAGAGTCACTGTTCAGACATCTTTTTCCCATTAATGCGGCCATAGGGTTAGCTTCAGGGTAATAAATGCGGTGGTAATAGCTTTTTACATAATATCTTCTTACTTCTACCTGTCTTTTTTGCTTATATATATATCAGGAAAATCTCTGGAAGTATTAGGATAAATGTTTGAATGTTCATCTTGGCCATCCCTTTGATCATCCGAAGAGGTAATACTCCTCGGACCACTTCCTTCCGTCTTTATGCTAACCATATCTTAGTGGCGAGTTAAACTATGTTCTTGCCTTATGATTTACTGTCCTCGGTCGGACAGGTCTCCTCGGACAGGCCCACGGCCCATTATCAGGAATTGGGCCTTTGTCCCCTACAACATATATATATATATATATATATATTTTTTTTTATATATATTCTTGAAAAAACCTCATGAGTCATGACCAAAGAGATGAGTTAATTCTCGTCATAGATTCGAACTAGAGGAGTAGACAGGGCGGCTCAACAATTTTAGAGGCCTTAGGCAAAAATTTTAAACGGAAATTTTTTATATTTAAATATTAATTAAATAATATATATATTGAATTTTTTTATTTAAAATCTATTTTTCTTGTTTTTTAAGATTTAAAATTAATACAATAATTTATAATAATAGATAAAATAAGCAACTGTGTTCAATTAAAAAAAAAAAAGTGAGAAACCGGTTTACTGCACAGTTGCGCACTGTACAGCCTGTGCTGCACAGTTGCGCACTGTACAGCCTGTGCTGCACAGTGCACAACTGTAAAGCCTGAGTTGCACAGTACGCAACTATGCAACACAGTTTGTACACCAATCAAGGCTAAAATTTTTTGCATTTTTAGGATATAATGCGGTCTTTTTAATGCATTTTATTGATCAATAAAAGTGTTTAATTTTTTTTAATTAAAGTATATAGATAAATATATTATATATAATTTTTTTTTTTACAAGTGGGGGCCTTCTTTTATTTGAAGGGCCTTAGGCGAATGCATCAATTGTATTCTATATAGAGCCGGCCCTGGGAGTAGATGATCCTTCTTGTCCTACTCATATCCATCATTCAAAAGAACCAAGCATCATGCATGCATGTTTTGTTACCTTTGGTGAGTGACAATTTATTGTGGTTAGAGCACTAGCATTGGGGAGTGTAAAATTTCCAAGTTGCTATTTTACAATTCAAACCATTAAAAGCATACCACAACCAAGTTGCTAGATACAAAAAATTATACCCACTAGCTAAAGAAAAAATTAATTTTTTAATCTTGTGGTTGTGTGTGAAAAGAAAAAGAAAGTAGGGGGAAAGAGAGAGAGAAGAGCACTTTTTATTATTTTATTAGGTAGTTTGTACTATTTTTTGGATTGTATGTAAAAATAAAAACTGGGATATAGAATAGGTTGTAAAATGAGTTGGTAAAATAGATAAAATGAGGTTTAAGAATGTAATTTTTTTTTTTTTTTTTTTTTGCATTCCCGAATGTTAATACTCTTATTGCTTAAACTAGACATCCACAGAGGCCCCCTTGAAGTCCTAATTAATATTTTGTCCTAAGCTAGTCATGGGAATGGGCCTCTAGACTCTACTTGCCTAGATGGGGATGGCGATGGCGATTGGAATGGAGAAACCCACCTTGTCTCGCCTAATTGCTAAAAATCCCATGGCTAAAGCTAAAGACAAGATCACCATAATAGTGTCTCTACAACTTGACATTTTTAGGGGTAATGACTACATAGTGTTAATGATGATAATTTTCGCTCTAAAAGAAACAAAATGCTACTGCAAAGAACCTCCTGGATTTACAAACAAGAGATCTAAAATGAAACAAAATGCTACAGCAAAGAACCTCTTCGGTTTACAAACAAGAAATCTAAAAAGAAACAAAATGCTACTGCAAAAAAGCTCCTGGATTACAAACAAAAGATCTAAAAAGAAAGAAAATGCTACTGCAAAAAACCTCTTGAATTTACAAACAAAATATCTAAAAAACACCTAAAATAAATATGTTAAGTACAATGTTCTTTGTTGGATGACAGTACTAATATCTAGTTTATAATTTCTTATATATGCATGGATATAATTAAGAATCACTACAATCATATATATATATATATATATATATATATATATATATGAAGAATCACTACAATCATAATTAAGAATCACCACAATCATACACCTTTTTGAATTTTTACCAACTTCAAAAAAAAACCATTATTTCATTTTTTTTTTTTAAAAGAACCTTATAAGGATATCATTAATTAGAGTATGTAATTTTTTTTGGCTCCATTTTAATACCCAAAAAAAAAAAATGCAATTTATCGAACTAGTTACGTATTTTAGTTTTTAACATTTTTTTTTTTTTTATTGTGATGTATACAATTAATGAATTTAGATCATGTTTATTATTTTTTTGAAGAAGTTATGAAAATTTATTTGTTATGAATCTATTAAAAAGACGATTAATTTTTAAGGAACACATTTTTCTTTTTTATGGAGGAATATGTTACATACATTTACAGTATTACATAGAAGGATAATAAATTTTCCTGATTAAAAAAAAAAAGAAGGTTAATAAATTATATTTGATTCTTATTATATTTCCTAAATTTAGATTTATGAGTTTACATGTGAATTGACACAAAATTGAAATATAATTGGAATGGTAATTGGCACAAAATTTAGTGTATTTAAAATTTAAAAGTACTTTGCTAAAATTAGAATGTAATTAGAAAGATCCACAATTAAATTTTGTTTATTTATTTTACATTTTAAGTGGATAAAATGGATTCTAACTTAAAAGTCTCTCTGTTAGAATTACTACAAAATGTCAATTGGCCAATTAAAAACGAATTATTATTGTAAAATAATCCTTTTGACATTGTCATGAGATAATTCATTTTGATGATATATTCTACAATATACATTTTTTCATATGTACCATACATATATAATCTTAAATGTTAATATAAATATTTTCTTATTTAATATCTATTTTATAATATAGATGAATGGTGGAGACTTAATATTATAAAAGTATGATACAAAAAATATAATAAAAAAAGTTTGTGTACCATTCGAAAACCCTTTGATTTGCTTTTGCAATTTCCATGATATGTTTCAAGTTTCAACTAAATTCTCTAGAATCATGGGATATACTTGTAGATAAAAGTGCTACGTCCACAACATTTTCACAATATTTTCATAACAAATCATAGGGGGTTATTTGTTATTGATTCAAATTTAAACTTAACATTAAGATTACTTTTTTGTCCCAACAATAACAACTAATAACAACCTGCCACTTAAGATTTGTTGTAAAAATGTTGTAAAAATATTGTACACATATCATTTCTCTTAAATAAAATAGATAATATAAGTTAATATTCGTTAAAAAGACATCAATAAATATTCTTGTTCTAACATGTAACTGATAAGCTACGAAGAAAAGAAATGCCAATTCATTAACTGAAGTTTATATGCCTCAAAAAAGTTTAGTAGGTAATGAAATGCTTTTAGTATGCCTCAAACGTCGACTTTTTGAAGAATATCACACTCCAATTTTCCACGAGTAGAAGACTCACTTCAACAAATACAGAAGTTCATAGTGAGATTAATTAATATTGTAAATCTCAAATTACAGAAAAACTTAGCGAACATTATCAAATATTCCTTTTTATTCATTGTACTTTTTCCGATCTAAAAAGGAAGCTAAAATTTCACATGTATAAATTCTCTTTGTTTTCCTTCTTTTCCAAGTATCTGTCTTTTCTTTTCCTTTAATTTTCTTTTTTCCTTTTCTTTTATAGCAACCAAATGGTGTATTAAACTATTACTTTATAACAAATTTGTGAGACAAGTATAAACATTTAGCTCTCCTTTCTACCGATTAAGAAATTAATGCATCAGTTGTCTAGACTGTAAAGAGACTGCAAAGGCTATCTCTAATGAGTTAAGTTATAGCTTAATCTCAATTTCTCCAAAAAATTATGTGGTTTCAAATGATGGGAAATACTAATCATTGTGCATAAAATCATAAAAATTAACATCTTCCTTTTGTACATTTTGTTTATATAGTTTACTTTTTGGGATTCTTTACAAATAATGTAACTAAGTAAATTAATTAGAGTAATTATTCAATTTTCTCTAAGTGTAAATTAACAAAATTCAACTTTCAAAATTAAACCCTATTGAATGGCGTCAATGCCATTGGATTATTGTAATGTATTTTTGTGAATCTGTCACATACATCATCTCTTTCATAACACGTAGGTCCCACAATTATTTAAAATTTACATGTTATAAGAGAGATATTACACACACACAAAATGCATAAAACAATTAGTGTGAGGGTAGGTTTATATTTTATAAGAAAGAAAGAATTCAAAAGAAAAGAATGATAAAAATTAAAAGAAAACTGCAAAAAGTATGGTTAATGATCAATGTGCTATCCAAGTCACTTCCTTAAGAGAAAAAAATAAATAAATAATTGTGGAAAAATGTACAAGATCCGATTTGAGATGATAAACATCAAGCTTGTGAGTGGAGCCAAACCCAAACCACTTGGTAAACCTTAAATCATCTATTCTATTCAAGTCAAGGCAAGCCGAGCCGAGCCTAAGGCGCAGCCGGAGCAAGGCTGAGATGCAAGTCCAAGCCCAATGCTTCATCAAAACTGGGCCCACCATCGCCTTTGGAGAACCTACTCAATGATGGCCCATCAACCCTGTTATGGGCCCGGGCCTGTACTACCTGAGAGCCCATGGAAAATGCAGACGAGTCCCCTACACCACCACCATACGATAACATCCCTGCTCCTCCTCTACCACTCGTACTATTACTACTATTACTACTAGAAATAACACTAACAGCACCATTACCATTATTTGTGAACACGCTCCCATGTGACACGTGGAAGGGCGGTGCGGCGCGTGGGACATACACCCATGAAGGCTGAGCTGAGCCACCTGGGACTACGACTGAGCCAGGCGGAGCGAGGAGGTGAGGAGGCGGAGCGAAAGCTGAGATTATGGGGTTGCGGACGTAGGCAACGGCGGCGTTTCGAGTGGCTTGTAACTGGGCACGTTTGAGTTGTTGCCTCTCCTTTTTGTGAGCGTTTTGGTGCCCACCAAGTGCTTGTGAATTTGCGAACTCTCGGCAACAGTACTGGCACTCGTATTTCCGGTCACCGGAGGGAGGGAAAGAGCTTGATTCCGATGACCCAGATGGGGATTTGGTGGACTCTACGGGGTCTTCATCTTCTTGGACGTTGATGCCAAAGAGTTTTAAGCGTGTGGTGCTGGTGGTGGTGTTAGTGTTATTGCTTGGTTTTGTTTGGTAGTCTAGCTCTGCCATGTGTGTAACAAAGAGAGAGAGAGAGAGAGAGAGAGAGAGAGATGGAAAATGAGGATGTTAAGAGAGTTGTTGCATGTGTGGGGTATATATACAAGATAAAAAGGTTTTGATAATGTGTACACTGTGTAGAGGCAAGAAAGAGAGATAGAAAGAGAAAGAGAGAGAGAGATGGTTGCGGACATCCCAAGGAGAAGAAAGTGTGTAATTTTGGGAACACGACCCGAGAACACTCGGGGGGACCCTTTGAAGAATATTATACTTGATTTGCCGATTCTTTCTTTCCATTTTCTCTTTTTGTTTAGGGTTAAATTGCCAGATTACCCTCTTCTTGATTTTTAATAATGCCCCATTTGGTCTTAAATATTTGGTTGAAAAACTATTTGATCATAATTATACATTGATCGGTAAACGTATTGTTTATTGTTTATTAATGAAGTGGGTAATGGGGATGGAATGTGATGCATGTGATGAGAGTATAGTACGGGTCGAGGCATAAAATGATTGGATTTGTCTACGCGAGTCAAAGCTGCTTCTGGTTTTTTTTTTTTTTCCCTTTCTTTTGTGTTTCTGACCAATCACAACATATAGTATTACTTCAAAATTCAGTGAACTTCGACTGTTTGGCAGCATCAAAATTCATATGAACCGTTGAATTGGCGTTACTAACTTGGTAACCACCCCCACCGTGGGTCTAATTGTACCATTCCATACCCATTTTTTTTTTCTTTTTTGGTAAGTATACATAACATACCATTACTTACCATCCTATGCAAAGCAGTATCATTTTTTAACTACAACAGAGAGAGGGAGAGGTTAATTCGATTGGAGGTGTTTTTTTTTTTTTTTTTTTTTTCCTTTCTCTGCCTTGTCCACTAAGTTGGGGAACTTGATGAAATTAGGTCAGAAAAAACAATGGATGTTATGGGCCACTTGCCTTTTTCTTACTTTAATTTTTATTTTGGTACCTCTTTTTGGAGGAATAAGCCACTAGCTTCAGTCATTGATGATACAAATTTTGGTAAGATGATCAATCAGAAGTTTAGAAAATTTCTTAGTTCAAATAAAAATTTCGAACCTAGAATAATTTGCTCTACTCAAACTCAGTTGATGTTGGCAAAAAAAGAAGAGAAAACTCAGTTGATCACACCTCCTAGCCAGTGCATGCAGGACACGTAACTCTTTTATAATATTGCTCTTGCCACGCTTGAGGCTTCTCCACAACATTGCTTCAGAACCAACCTTCCATTAAGTTGTTAATGAAAAATTCTGCGAAACAATTTTTATGTCATAACTTTTACCATAATTTTGATATGATAAACTGGTTGAGAAAATTTGATAAATTTATTTGAAAGTAATTGTTTACTATTTGCCAACACATAGGCAGCCTAGTGGCAAAGGGGCCAACATGCCACCGATTCAAGTCTCTCCACAACTAGTAGCACGTTGTGGTATTTTATATTTCACCTCAGGTTGCTTACTTAGCTCATCAACTAGTAGTGTGGCTTCTTAATTTGAAAACTATTAAGCTATTATTATAGTCATGTCCAAATAAAAAAATCACATTAATAGTTCATTTAACATTTTTATTTTACCAGGAAAGAAAATGTATTCACTTCGGACAGTCATTTCAACGTGTGGTTTGATTTTAAAAGATCTGGTTATTACACATTTATCGAAAATAGGGTAATTTTGTAATCTCATATGGGGTAACCTCAGACGTATGGTGGAAGTGGAACAAACTCCAATGAGACACAGTGAAACTCCCATAATCTCTGTTCCTACTGCAGCTACTAGAAAATGTCCAAAAACTTCACAGTTGAGTTCTGTCACATTCCCTGTTGTAATTTTATTTTCCATTTTTAGTCTCCACTGCCTCACTCACTCACTCTCTCTCTCTCTCTCTCTCTCTCCCTCTCTTGGCTCAATCTTAGGAGCCGACACCGGTACCCACTAATAAACACTACTATTCTCACTCTCACACTCTCTCAATCACAAACAAAGTCAAAGCATCCATGCATGCAGCACTTTCATAGTATCCATTTCCAGTGTTCTCTCTCTCTCTCTCTCTCTCTCTCTATATATATATATACTGAGAGAGCGAGAGAGAGAGAGAGAGAGAGAGAGAGAGAGAGAGATAAAGAACTCAGATCTAACACCGTCTGTCCCATTATTAATCACTTCTGCATGGCCCATGTGTCACCATCGTATTTATCTTGCATATCTTGAAGTAGATACGCATGTTTCACATTACAACAACCCTTTCACTCTTTCTACTATATAAATGATGGCAGTTTTGTTAATAAAGTCAACAAGGGAAGCTACATCGGCCATAAAAGACACATAATATTTAAGTTATTATACTAGCTTGTTTGAAAGGGTATCATATATATATAATTTTCATTCTTGTGTATGTTTGAAATGAATGAATATGAATGTTCAGGTGTGTTTACAACTTACCATTTGGACCCCACCATTACGTGTTGATGATGATGAATAATTGTTTAGGATGTTTGCGTGATTGACGTTGAAATCTATATTTCTATATTGGTTTTCTTTCTTAGGGAGAGATCTCTCCGAATCTTACTAACTACGAGAGAGAGAGAGAGAGAGAGAGCTTTATCTTTGTAATCTCCCACTTAAAGAGCATAATAATATGAATTGTTGTTATTTCAAAAGCTCTTTCCAAAGTCTTCATCACAACTCCAAACATGACCCACCTTGTCCCCTCTTTCTCATGTGTCTTCTATTCAAACCCTTCTTATTACTTAGTCAAATTTTCCCATATAATCAAATTCCCATCATCCCCCTTATCTGGATCATCTTTGGAGGTGAATGCTTTTACCATTTTCGACCGTTAGATCGGATAATTAATCATCAATACCACCATCAACAGGTGCAGTTCATTTTTATATACTATTTTTATTTTTATATATTTTATAAATGCAATAATATTTAAAATCTCTTGCGTTTATTTCACAATAAATTAATAATTATTTATTACCATCAAGTTAATACTTCAATTGATATCTTTTTTTATAAATATTATAGGATTTAAAATTTATCAATAACATTACTGTTAAGTCAAAACGTCATTTTTTTTTTTCTTTTATGAAAATTTTTTTTCAAATTGAGTTAACTAGAACTCATATGTATATTTATCAATGAAGCTTAATATAACATGTAAAATCAAATGTCAACTTGCCGATCAGCGGATCAGATGTCAATTTTTATATATAAATTAATATATATATTTATATTTATATCTTTTATAGATTGAATAGGATTTAAAACTCATGGCATCTATTTCATGATAAATACTCATTACTATTAAGTCTAGACTTCAATTGCATTTTTAATTTTGTATAGCTATTATCAAGAATATAGTTTATCAATATATTAAGCTATATAATTGGTAAAACCAGATGTCAACTCGCGGATCATGGCGGCCAGCGGGTGATGCAAGCTTATAGATATTATACTTTTTTTTTTTTCTATATTTCACTAAAATTTTCAAATCATCAAAATTTGTTTAAGCAGGTAAGAAATGGGATGGTTGTGATGACCCATTCATCTATAATTAATGTGGGACCCATATTTTTAAGTCCCTAACATGGGATTATTGGTGGTCTGAAATCATAATAATGCACATAGATTTAGGACTTAGATTAGGATCTCCATTAATTAGTATTGAAAAATGTTTACTACAAAACCTAACCACCTTTTTGCTTTTTGTTGTGGATCCAATGATTTTGCTAGCTCTTTGGGTCTTTCTCACTCCTGAGGTGAGAAGCTTAGGAAAAAAAAAAAAAACCCAGTGTTGGGGCCATTCTCACGCCACATGGGGATCAAGTAGTTGGTCTCAGCTCAGAAAGAAATTAAAACGCATTGAAGTGACCTTCTCAAAATTAATGTGTGTAGTCATAGTGTCATACTCGTAAAGGTTAAAGAGTTGCTATAGGGGTTGTTGGGAACAGAGGTGGCCAAATAAATCTAGTTCTAATTTTTGGCTTCATTATATTTATATATATATATATATATATATATATATGAATTGTCTTTCATCCAAGGCTTTTAATGTAAAAAAAAAAAATTTTAATTAAAATAAAAAAAAAGGCTAATCTCAAGAAATTCTTCACTATATATAAATCTCATTACTTTTTATCTAATTAATTATACCTCAAATGTGAATTTTCTTTGATTCAAAGGGATCAGAAAATGTGAGGGGTCAAACTCAAATTAGAGTTTAAACTTTAAAAGTATTTTTATTTATTTATTATATTTCTAGTTTGAAAAGTCCTTAGGTTTTAAAGCAGTACAGCTGAGTAAGTTAGAAGTTGAAACATGCTGGGTAGAAGAGGAATAGAGTGGGAGCAGTGTGTTATCAATTTGTTTGGGAGTGGATGAACATAGATGATAGATGATAGATGATAGATGTCAAGGTTTTCTCTCGAAACACATGTGAGGAGGGTTCATCTAATTGGTCCCTCACTGTTTGAACAAAACTCATGTAGGTCCCGCGCACATTTGAGGCACATTGGGACCACATGTGCCAGTTTTGAGGCAAATTGGACCCTACATTGAAAACCTATCTCTCTTTCTCACACTTACAAAAAAGAAAAGAAAGAATTGAATTGAAGTATGTAGTATAGGGTGGTGAGGGAATTGTCCAATCACACTTGCCCAATCTTGTTGATTAATAAAAACAACTGTCTTCTTATTAAGAATGGATTTTTTTTTTTTTTTTTTTAGCTTCTTTGCAAACTTTGTAATGTTTTCCACCATCTAATATAATACACTTTTAGGAGCCTTAATCATGCTTTTCTTTCTTTTGTTGTTGATTGAAGTGATGCCGATATTATCGTTTTAAGATCGCCCAAATCGTGAGGATGGCCCACTAAGTTGTGCTTATCAAGGAAATTTAGCCAATGATACAAAAAATTTATTAATATTTTAAGTATAGATTATTTGAGACATGATCCTATCATATTAGAACTCCATTAACTTTCTAATCATCTTTGTTTCTTTTTGCAACCATTACTTTGGAAGGATCCAAAAAGGATAAAAAGATAACCCTCAATGTGACTTAATTTTCAAGTTGAAATCCCTTTTATAGATATGTTCAAAGCATTTATAAACAATCCCAAAAAATGTGGGTCTGACTCAATTAGCCCCTCCATGTATTCCAAGTGACACTACCTACTTCTTTTAAAATAAAAAGGTGGAGGTTGGGTGGAGTTAGCTTTAAGTCATGTGAATTGTGAAGTGACTCTCTCTCTCTCTCTCTCTCTCTCTCTCTCTCTCTCTCACCCCTGCAAGTAAATTTAATTATATAGCATCAAACAATAATCTAACATAGAGAGAGAGAGAGAGAGAGAGAGCTAAGCTTAGATTACATCTAGAATGTCTACATTAAAATAAGGCATATATAGCTATGAATTCCATCCAATTTTAAAATACACAAATGGAAGTACCCGTGAAATGAGTTTGGAGAGAGGTGGTCTTGGTCAATCAATAAGACAAACTAAATGTGCATTGGCTTTGCTAATAAAGTGAGACACTCGGACGGCTACATAAACACCCACATTACATCTAACCCAAAGCCACACATAGTTGGGGAACACCTGCACATGATATGACAAAAACATTAAATTTTTATTTTTCTTACTACACTATCAGCCCTCTCTAAGCTCTAGTTGCACAACTTCTCATGCCACATGGTTATAGCCAATTAATCTATCCATATCAACCAAATAGGTTCCTCTTTCTAATTTTTGCCACTTACCTTTTGAAGAAAATTTGAATTGTTCACTTGCAACCCTAAAAATAAATACTGAAAATAAAAAATAAAAAATAAATTTTTTTTTCTTTCTTACAATAAATGGGATAAGATTAAGAAAGATTCAATTTAGACTTTTATAAATAAAATAAAATAAGGTATTGGAATTACAGAAACAAAATAAAAGTGTAATCTGGTGAACATACACAGAGCTAGCTAGAGAAACATGATCAATTAAGTCAACCTTTGTATTTTTAAGCTCTATGTGGAATTTCCATAAACTTTTTGATCTTTTTCGTGGATGTCTGTTACTCTAGATTTTATTTCTCCTAATAACATGCCTCACATGAAGGATGCAAGGACATTATGTCCTTTTTACTTCCAAGAAAAAAAACTAAGAAACAAAAACGGAAGGGGCTTCACTTTTGCCACATTTCGAGGCAATAAACCTACCACTTGGGACGGGGCTGCCTGCAAAGTCAGCTTCCACATGTAGAAACAGTGGCATGGTAGACATAAACCCATTGAAAGTGAACCAAGGAATCTAACTTAAACGCAATATCAATAAAAGAAACAGTATTTATATGCATGTGGGACTTGATCTTATAAGGAAGAGAGTTAGGCATTTCCTTAATCTACATCATGTGCTTATTTTAACAAAGAACCTTAGATAAACAAATCCCAGAATTCTGGAGGAATTTGTCCCTTCGAAAAGTCCAAGTAGATACAAAATGGTCTTAACCATAAACAATAATGGGTTTAGATTCAACACAAGTCAAGACAAGTTGTTTTGATTTTAAATGCAGTTCAACTAAGTTGTATGTGTCTATCAAGCTATCTACTTGTTTTTTTTTTTTTTTTAATTTGCCCAAGGTGTCTAAATTAGTCCCCAAACGGATAACCTAAGACTGTTTTCAAGTCTATTAGTAGAATTCATTATTGTTGTGTTTAATCTATTGTGTTGGTATCATTTATAAGAAAATATGTCTTGTATCATTGTTTAAACAATTTGGTGGTTACAGCAATGTCTAGCATACACAACTTGTTTAATTATGAGTTACTAAAATTGGCCCCTTGATGTATAGACTTCTAAATTTGATAGAACTAATTCATTTTGTTGTAATTTGTAATCCCTGCAATGCATGACCCAATTGAGAAAATGGTAGCAACAATAGCAATAGGGCCAGTCACAATTTTATGTGCTCATCTTATGGAAATTGGCTCTCACAAACATATAAATCACATGCTTATCAAAGGTGCACCCTATGAAACGAGAACACAAAATATACTGTTTCAACCCGATGGATGTGTGGTGGTCACATAGAACAAACGGACCTTGATAATTGGTCAAAAGCGACAATCAAACTGTGATAAACAGTGATCGATTTGGAAATCCTCAAATAAATATTGAAAAATGGGTGGTCTTGGCCGTTGGATCCTGCCAAATTCTTCATCAATATCCAAGCCGTAGGACCCACTTCAGATGGTGGGTCCAAATTGCTTTCACATATTAAATTTCTTAAATGAAATCACAGTAGAATTAATTTTATATTGGGAAACTACTAATAATATAAGGCCTTTTATAATATTTACACTTGAACATGATTGAGCTCGTTGAACGTCCAGTCAGTGATCATTAAAATTTAAATTCATAGGTAGAGACAAATTGTTTAGTACATATGCCAAAATCAAGTTGGTTTATATAATGTTCCATGTGCACGTTTTACTGGAAAATTTTAAGATATTCCACCTGTCCAACCACGGAGAAGAGAGATCCATTTGATGAATTTTTTTTATTTTATTATTATTGGTTTTGACAGGACATTATAATTCTTTACGTATCTAAATTTTATTAGGAATTAAAATACCCTTTTGTGAAGTGAATTTTGACCATATGGTTCATGGATATCCTTTCAAATTACTTAATTAGCAAGGAAAAAAAAAGATACAATTTTTTTCAAAAACAAAGTTCTTTTTTTTTTACTATATATAATTATATATTATTTACACAGACATATGCAAATGCAATGTATTAGATGGGCGCTAAAATAAATTTAAATTGAAAACAATAACAAGCACGACTTTAGAGTGAAATCTACAATTTAATTTAATAAAATAAAACCTTTTTCTTTCAAGTTTCAATTTGACAAAGAATACATTTATTGAGAACCACCAAATTTATATGGCCGAAAAGAAGTGAACCGCTAAACCAAATCCATATGCAAGGACTTTTATTCATAATCATTCGACAACACATGGAAATGATTTTCAAGGAAAAGACATCAAGAAGAAAGTGACTTGAGCTTGACTTGCATGAACATTGCAGTGAAATATTTCCATCAATATTCAATAGTCAATAGCGTCTTAATGCACCGTGTCGTAATGTCTGAATTAACATATTATTTAATTTGTAATTTCATATATCAACACTTTAAGCAACTCGATCACAAAGGCTCCAATAACATAAGGGTAAGTTTTCAGCATATTATTTTCACCCCCTAAAATACGTAACCTATATAACAATCTTTCAATATTTTAAAGCATTTTGCCATGGGCTTGACTTTGGGAAAAAAGAATCTGTAATTAATAATTTATCATCATCAAACATATGACATAGATACAAACCTTACATTTGAAGTTTGAACACAAGCACACCAACAAAAAGAACGGGCTAAATATGCCGCTTTAGAGTTAGTTGAATAAAATTCATATTCATCCCGCAAAAAAAAAAATTTAAAAAAAAAAAAAAACGCCTGCTACAGAACAACCAACTTGGGTTACTTAAAGAGTTGCAATCATATACCAAATGTGAAAGTGATAATACTTTTTGACATTCAATCATACTATATTCTTCTACAACACAACTCTTCTAGTAGTGCCCTGGTTGATTTATAAAACTATATATAGTTGATATATAACAAAAGTCATAAATGTTAAGAGGTTAATTGTTTAATAGTTGTTGAGGTACAAATTTTCAGGCCCTAATTTCTTTGGCCCACTCACAAAAATTCCCACACTAGCCCATGAATTATTTCAAGCCCACATAAATATTTCTCACATATTACTCAAATACTCTATGCTATTGGGCTCTCTCATACATATTATCCACAAAAATACCCATCATATTACTACCAATATTGGGCCACAAAATTATACTATCTCCACAACAAAAAAACCAAAGATCGTCTACCTTGTGGGAAAACCCAAAAATCCTTAAAAGCCCATTGCTACACGGCACTTACCTAAAGCCCGTTACTACACGGCATCCTAAAAGCCCGTTGCTACACGGCACTTATTTAAAAGCCCGTTGCTACACGGCACCTATCTAAAGCCCGTTGCTACACGGCACCTACCTAAAGCCCGTTGCTACACGGCATCCTAAAAGCCCGTTGCTACACGGCACCTATCTAAAGCCCGTTGCTACACGGCGCCTATCTAAAAGCCCGTTGCTACACGGCACCTATCTAAAGCCCGTTGCTACACGGCACCTATTTAAAGCCCGTTGCTACACGGCACCTCTAAAGCCCGTTGCTACACGACATCCTAAAAGCCCGTTGCTACACGGCAATATTTCTACAAAATCTCAAACTATTTTCTAAAGCCCAAATAAGAATTTGGCAACTATTTACTTAAGCCCAAATAATAATTTGGCATTATTTACTAAAGCCCAAATAATAGTTTGTCAACTATTTTCTAAAGCCCAAATAATAATTTGGCAACTATTTACTAAAGCCCAAATAATAATTTGGCAACTATTTACTTAAGCCCAAATGATAATTTGGCATTATTTACTAAAGCCCAAATAATAGTTTGTCAACTATTTTCTAAAGCCTAAATAATAATTTGGCAACTATTTACTTAAGCCCAAATAATAATTTGGCACTATTTACCAAAGCCCAAAACAATAATTTAGCACTAAGCCCAAATACTAATTGGCATCTATCTTATTAAACCCAAAAACTATTTTGGCATTAGCCTTACAAAGCCCAAATATTAATTTGGCATTATCTTACTAAGCCCAAGTATTAATTTGGCATCCATTTTACTAAGCCCAAAAACCATTTTGGCATTAGCTTTACAAAGCCCAAGTATTAATTTGGCATTATTTTACTAAGCCCAAAAGCTATTTTGACAAAACCCAAATGCTATCACTCATAAAGAAATATAATCACTCATCTCTCAAAGAAATACTTCTCTTACAAAATTTATGAAAGCCCATGTATATCACCCATGGCAAAAGTCTTCATTTTGTAGGATTAACCAAGCCCAAAGGAGCTTAAAAACATGCGCCAGCCAAGCAAGCCCATCATGTGTGCACAACCCAGCAGCTGGTGCTGACATGAGCAACCCAGCCAAGATACAGCCCAACCTTGACAGCTGGAACCCACCATCACCAGCTCTTGACCTGTCCAATCTGACTAAAAGAAAGAAAGACACGTGTCTGCCTAGGGAAGAAACTTCCTTTATAAGCTGAAATCACACCACACAAGACATGACAAAAGGCTGGTTTTGATGTGACTGGCAGCTGGAGCTCTGCAGCCAGCTTTCCTAGCTATCTATTCTTTCTTCTTCAACGTAACTAAGCAAGGCAGCCATGGACCAGACTCTTAGAGCTCACAAAGCAAGCTGAAACCGGTCCCTTTTCATACCAAAAATGCACATTTTCTGGTTCATGGACCAAGCACATGAACCCCAAATGGGGAAACTTAGGGAAATGTGGTTTGGAGGGCATCAAGGGGATTCCAGCAGAGATTTCCAGCAAGGGCTCCACAGTTGACACCTGGCTTGGAGTGATACAACTTGCCCTATGGAACTCTGAGTCTAGCAACAGCATAACCAACGGTCATTAGCCTAATTTATATGCTAAATCCCATCAGCCAAATCTGATCAACATTTAATGCTGAAGCAGAAACCCAGCTGACCTTACCTAAACAACAACAACCTTCTCACCACCATCAGCAAGAATCCTGGAAAATGATCCACCAACCAGATTTTCTGAAAAGTTAGAGAGATTTGGCAAGGATTATCTGCTAATTACCCCCTGAGAATCCAGCTATAAAAGAGACCCTCCATAAAAGCTTCGAGGAAGACACTAAGACACTTACCAAGAAAGCTCCCTTTCTACCCTTCTGTTTAAACCTTTCTTACGTGCTAAAAAAATCACTGAGAACTAAGTTTCAAGTCTAGAAACTAAGTTCCCCCAACTCTTAGCCTAAAAACACTCCATATACCTCTGTTCTTAAACATTTCTCTGCCCCAGCAGAAGATCACAGCAGCCTCAGTGAACACTATTCCACACTATACATGTCTCCCACTACTCACCATTCATACTATATCCATGGGAATGCATTGGCACCATAATGACCTTGCTGTGCTAGCTGGAATCTCTTTCTCTCCCTTCATCTCACACTAAGTTTTTCTCATTTTTTGTTGTGATGGATCCTATCATACTTACTTACTCCTTTACCATTGATGGCTATGATGTAACTATTACTATAGCATTTTTCTCTCACATTAATGTTGTTATATTGGAGGACTCGTCACCCGAGTCAACGGATGATGAACTTGAAACATAGACTTTCCTTGATATTTGCATCTTACTCTGTATTGTTTTACTGCTAAGTTGATTTCTACAGAAACGCATCGCTGCTGGGCTACTTTCTGCAGAAGTGCTCTGTTGCTGGGTTGCTCTTCTGCAGAAATACTTTCACTGCTGGGCTATTTTCTGCAGAAGTGCTTTGTTGCTGGGTTGCCTTTTCTGCAGAAATATTCTGTTGCTGGGTTGCCTTTTCTGCAGAAATATTCTGTTGCTGGGTTGCCTTTTCTGCAGAAATATTCTGTTGCTGGGTTGCTTTTCTGCAGAAATATTCTACTGCTGGGCTGCCTTTTCTGCAGAAATATCCTACTGCTGGGCTGCTTTTTCTGCAGAAACATTTTCACTGCTGGGCTATTTTCTGCAGAAATGCTTTGTTGCTGGGTTACTTTTTTCTGCAGGAATATTCCACGGCTGGGCTAATTTTTCTGCAGGAACGTTCTACCGCTGGACCCTTTTCTGCAGACCTATTTTACTGCCGGGTTATGATTTGCAGTATGTCTTTTTTTTATCATCCTAACGTGTTCGCTGTGGGGATCGTTCATAGGCCATCCTTGTCAATTCCAAACTAGGTCCAAGGCATAAAAGCATGTTGAATTCTTTGGATTTTCACCGATAGCCTTTGGGCCGTGTATTAAGCCCATCGTCGAGTTTCGGTTAGGCCCCGACCCATCTTAAATCTCATTTGTCAGGGGGAAACTTTTTTGCCCTCGACAATAGTACTATCTCGTTCTTCAATGATAGAGAACTTGTTTAATCAAAATCCCCCTCCCTCTTGCTATAGAGAGGGAATATATATATATATATATATATGTGTGTGTGTAGGGCCATAGGCCCAAGTACGTATAGTGGGCCTTAGTCCGTCTGAGGAGATCTAAATGTCCAAGGACGAATCATTAGTTTAGAAGTAACAAATAGTAAGATTCACTACCTATTGCTGACTATGTAGAATAAGGAAGTTGTCCGAGGAGAAATAAATCCTCTACTTAGTAATGCGAAAGTCAGTATATACATTTTGTTATTTGATATGAGGTATCAAAAAGTTCTATTGTTTAGGACATATTTTACCAACATACAGGATGAATGAGAAGAGGAGATTATCTAAAAGAAAAACTGCTACCACCGCATTAAAGGCTCAACAGCTAACTCTCTGGCTGCATTAATGAAGAAATGATAGCTGAACAATAATTTTCAGCCTTACAGCTATTATCTAACGATTTCAGGAAGGTGTTGATGGGACAAGTATCAAGGCTAACCGTTGGGCCTGTACGTAGAAGAAAAAAGGAGAAAAGAAGAAGGGAGTATAGAAGGAAGTGAAGGCAATGAGAAAAAGGGATCGAAATCAAGAAAGAAACACTATAGCTATTAAAAAAACTAGATTTGTAATTCAGTGAAGAGCAATATATGAGAATTGACTTCCTTGGACATTTGCCGAGGACTGTTATCTGAAGTTGGACTTGTTCATTTCATTTTTCTAACAATCTAAACTCATCCTATCTATGGTCCAACTCGTTTTCACCAGTTTTCCCAACGTACTCTCTTCAAATTTATTATTTTAGGCCTTTTGGGTTGGTTCTCCATCATTTGGGCCACGCAGCCAAATCTGTGACCTTACAATTGGCGTCGTTTGTGGGAATTACTGTGGTGATAGAGAGTTCGACTTAATGTCATGGTAGGTTCGGGTATACATCAGTTAGAATCCATGGGATCTCAGTGTGAAGACCATTTTCGAGAGGAAAGTGTACATACTAACTGTACTAGTAAGAGCCGTTCTAGGGGCGGTAGCTACAACTCTCGTGATAGGAGTGCTAATGACATGCAGAAGAAGATTGATCACTTAAAAAGAAAGTTACGTCATGAACAGGGAAGGCGAAGTCCTTCCGTCTCTGACCTTTCTTCCGACGGTGAAAAGGATGATGATTACAGACACAGGTCAAGAACACCTCCTAGCGAGACTTTCTTGTATGATGAAACTTATTATCATAAGCGTAGGAACAAAGTTTCATCCTCCAGGGGCCTGGGAAATGATGCTATGAGTAAGGCGCTCAACCGAATCTCTAAGTCTCTCTTTACGCGAAAGATTGAGGGTGGACGGCTTCCTCGACGATTTATTCAACCTACATTCACCATCTACAATGGCCATACAGACCCTGTTGAACATGTTAGTCATTTCATTCAGAAAATGGCAGTGCACTCTAAGAATAAGTCCTTGATGTGCAAGGTGTTTCCGTCTAGTTTGGGGCCTATGACTATGAGTTGGTTTGATGGTCTAAGAGCGGGTTTCATTGATTCTTTCAAAGAACTCACTCAGGCGTTTGGGTCCCGTTTATCACATGTAGTCAAGTTCCCCGGCCTTTGGATTCCTTACTGTCCTTATCCATGAGGGAAGGAGAGACTTTGAAAACGTACTCAGATAGATATTGGGAGATGTTCAATGAGATAAAGGGTGACTTTGATGATGTGGCCGTTAGAACCTTCAAGGTCGGTCTGCTTGCCGAGCACAGCTTGAAGAGGTCCCTAACGGGGAAACCCGTTACCAGCGTACGTCAACTCATGAATAGGATTGACAAGTATAAAAGGGTCGAGGAGAACCAGCAGCAAGGAAAAGGGAAAGGCAAGGTTATCCCTCAAGAGAGGAGGGATTTCAGGTCGAACCGTTATAGCAACAACCAGCCGCGAAGGGAATTTGGTAGGGAGTCTGGATCCACAGCTGCCCAAGTTGTTGGTACTATGTTCCGAGAACTAGTGCATTAGGTCCTAGAAAAGATTAAGAACGAACCATATTTCAGGTGGCCAAACAAGATGAGTGGGGATCCTTTGAAGCGCAATCAAAGTCTTTACTTTCAATACCACCGAGAAAGAGGGCATACAACTGAGGATTGTAAAACCTTGTGGAGTCATATTCAGTAACTGATCCGAGATGAAAATTGAAGCAATTTTTTAATCAACCTAGCGGACAAGAAGGTCAGGTGGGATCAGGGGTTTAAGACGGTACGTATTCGAGGCCCCTTTTAGGCACCATCCATGTTATCTTTGCCATGCTAGGAAGGACAGGATCTTGTCCATCCAGAGTGATGACGATGGCCAAATCATCTGCCGAGGATTCTGGACACGAGCCGAAGAGGGTTAGGATGGGCATACCACCGACGTTGAGCTTCTCAGACGAGGATAAACTCGGGACCATACAACCACATAACGATGCCCTAATGATAACTCTTAGGATTGGAGGGTATGATATGAAGAGGGTATTGGTGGATCAAGGTAGTGGAGATAGAATCATGTATCCGAATTTGTACAAGGGGCTTAACTTGAAAGCGGAGGATTTAACTAGCTATGACTCCCCTCTAGTGGGCTTCGATAAGAAGGTTGTTGTTCCGAAAAGACAGATTAGGTTGCCGGTGCAAGCTAGCTCGGAGGTGGTAGAAGTAGATTTTATAGTGGTGGATGTTTTCTCTCCTTACACAGCCATCGTGGCACGGCCCTGGCTTCACGTCCTGGGAGTTTTCTCATCCACTCTCCATCTCAAAATAAAGTATCCATCTGGGGATCGGGTTGAAGAGCTCGTTGGGAGTCAGTCTGTGGCCAGACAGTGCCCGGTGGTTGCCATCAACCACCAGCCTGGAACTAAATCCTCAGAGCAAGTGAATAGAGGTTTATAGTAGTTAAAATCCGAGGCCCCACAACATAGTACTGTGGCCGAGAATGAGAAGTGTGAGGATTTGGAGAAGGTCGTTATAGGTAATGATCCGGAGAAGTTCTTCCAAATCAAAACTCAACTGCCTCCTCGATATAGGAAAGAATTGGTGAAGTTTCTTAGAGAAAACATCGATGTTTTTGCTTGGAACGCCTACGAAGCTCCTAGAGTAGATCCGAGCTTTATTTGCTACCACCTAAATGTCAACCCGTCCGTCATCCCTAGAAAGCAGCAACCTCGGCACTCCTCGAAAGATCACTCTGATGCTGTGAAGGAAGAGGTGATAAAGCTTAAACGGGCTGGGGCTATTAAGGAGGTGTCTTACCCTGAATGACTGGCTAATACTGTGGTTGTAAATAAGAAGAATGAAAAGTGGCGAGTATGCGTGGACTTCACGGATTTGAATAAAGCCTGCCTAAAGGACCCATTTCCCATGCCTCAAATTGATCAATTGGTGGATGCAACCGTAGGACATCCCCTGATGAGCTTTCTGGATGCTTTCCAAGGCTATCACCAGATACCTCTAGCCTTGGAGGATCAGGAATCGACTGCTTTTGTCACTCCCACTGGGAACTACCATTACAAGATGATGCCATTTGGGCTCAAGAATGCAGGATCTACCTACCAGAGAATGATGACGAGAATGTTTGAGCCACAACTGGGAAAAAACATCAAAATTTATATTGATGACATAGTGGTGAAAAGTAAGAAGGAAGCGGAGCACATTAATGACCTTGGAAACATTTTTGAAATCTTGAGGAGACACAAGTTTCAGCTTAATGCTTCTAAGTGCTCATTTGGCGTAGGGTCAGGAAAATTTCTAGGCTATATGATCACTCACCGTGGAATTGAGGTCAATCCAGACCAAATCAAGGCAATTAATAATTTACAACTACCTCGAAACCCCAAGGAAGTACCGAGATTGACAGAGATGACCGCTGCCTTGAACCGATTCATATCTCCATCGGCAGATAAGTGTAGGCCTTTCTACCAGTTGTTGAATAAATGAAAGGGTTTTGAATGGACCGAGAAGTGTGCCTTAGCATTCCAGCAGTTAAAAGAATATCTTTCTCGGCCACCTATTATGTCCAGACCCGAGGCAGATGAGATCTTATTTGCTTATATTGCAGTGACCGCCCATGCGATAAGCTTAATGCTGATAAGAGTTGACAGTGGTGTACAGAAACCTGTGTATTATGTGAGTAAGTCCTTGCATGAAGCCGAGGTCCAACATTCGCAACTTGAGAAGGCTATTCTAGCAGTGGTACATGCCACACGCAGGCCTCCCTATTATTTCCAGTCACACACTATTGTTGTCCTGACCCAACTGCCACTCAGGGCTCTGCATCGAAGTGCTGATTATACGAGAAGGATTACAAAATAGGGAGCAAGGCTGGGGGCTTATGATATCAAATACATGGTGCGTACTTCTATCAAGGGTCAGGTCCTGGCTGACCTTGTGGCCGAGTTTGTTGAGACTCCAATAGAAGAAGAGGTGAAGGAACAGAACATGGATGGAAATTCAGTTAGAGTAATCTCTGTGCAAGAAGCGTCGTCTTGGAAGATCTATGTTGATGACGCTTCAAATCTCAAAGGATCAGGAGTGGGGCTAATTCTGATTTCTCCCGACAAGATTACAATTGGAAAATCCTTGAGATTAGGCTTCTTGGCCATAAACAACAAAGCAGAATACGAAACTCTGCTAGTGGGGTGACCATGGTTCAAAAGATGGGTGGAAAGACAATGGAAATATTCTCAGATTCAAAACTCGTGGTAGGTCAAGTCCGAGGAGAGTTAGAAGTCAGAGATCCTAGAATGCAGGAGTATTTGATCCAGGTTAGACATTTACAGTATGAGTTTGAATCTTTAAATTTATTGCAAATCCCTAGAAGTAGAAATACCCATGCAGACTCACTTACAACGTTAGCAACCTCATCAGCATAGAGTTTACCAAGAGTAATTCTTGTGAAGGATCTCGTTAAACCTTTTGGGTTGAAAAAAGAAATGGTCTCTATTCACCAGATAAGGGTAGGACCTAGTTGGATGGATCCTATCATACTATTTCTCAAAGATGATGTCCTGCCTAAGAGTAAGTCCGAGGCAGACAAGATACGAAGGAAAGCTCCACGTTTCTGGCTATCCGAGGATCATAAATTGTATAAAAGATCTTTTTCTAGACCATATTTGTTTCGCATATATCCTGAAGCAGTTGAGGTACTCTTGGAAGAATTACATGAAGGAATTTGTGGTAGCCATACAAAAGGGAGGTCTTTATCCAATAGAGCTCTCACTCAAGGGTACTGGTGGCCTAACATGCAGAGAGAAGCCAAAGAGTAAGTAAGGAAGTATGATCAGTGTCAGAGATTTGCACCTAACATCCATCAGCCAAGAGGAGAGCTCAATCCTTTATCCAACCCCTGACCTTTTGCTCAGTGGGGCTTGGACATTGTGGGTCCTTTCCCTAGAGCAGCAGGGAACAAGAGGCACTTGTTGGTCGGTACGGATTATTTCACTAAATGGGTTGAAGCGGAACCACTGGCCAACATTAGGGATATAGATGCGAAGAAATTTATATGGAAAAACATTGTCACTCGGTTCGGAGTCCCCCACACCCTCATCTTGGACAATGGACTTCAATTTGGCAGTAAATTTTTCAAGAGGTACTGTTGCGGGGAATAACTAACAGATATTCCACTCCAGCTTATCCGCAGGGGAACGGACAAGTCGAGGCCGTAAATAAGATCATAGTGAGTGGACTCAAGAAAAGGTTGGATGATTCCAAGGGAAGATGGATAGAAGAGCTACCACATGTTCTTTGGACATGCCGGACCACACCTCGGAGGTCCACTAGGGAAACTCCTTTTTCAATGACTTACGGTGCTGAGGCTGTCATTCCATTGGAAACGGGATTCCCTACGTTGAGAACGAACTCTTTTGCCCCGAGCAGCAACGATGATTGTTGGGGTTTATGCCCTAAAATCTAATTTATTGGCATGTCATAAATAATTAAATTGTTTAATTATATGAGACTATCTATAAATGAACTAATGGGACATTATTTTAGTCCATGAGATGCATAGTATGTGAGTTATGTGATTAAGTCACAGAAGATAAAAATTAAAAGTTCTTTATAAACTCAGAATGTAGTTTGTAGTCGGTGATGAAATTAAGCGTTTCATCTGCGAAGACTATAACATATCAACTAAGATGATTTGTCTTGATCATGGAAATGGAGATTTCTAGTTGGTATGTTGATATATTTTAAGAGTTAAGACATATTGAACTGGACCGCTATAAGATTTATTATTCTCCTAACGACTATCAAATGAATAATAAATCTCACAATTTCTATTTACATCAACTTTAAATCCTGAGAGAATAATGGACATGATCATGAGATATAGGTTGCTTTGATATATCAGGAGTGAAATCTATAAGTTACCGTCAAAACCTCAGTATGTTGGGCAGCCGCATTTAGTGCTAAAGGAACATATATTCTCAAGATGGAATTCATAATCCCTTAACGGAGATATAAAATATTCCCTTGAGATAAGTTTAATGGGTTTGATTATTCAGAGAGTTGAGCCCAACCACTTTAGTAAGGAGTTACTAAAGTATATATTTATGGAATTGGATTTCATAAATATATGATGAATAACATTAAGGATTAAACCGGGTACTCAAGGATTAAGATGTAGTAATCTTCAAAGTGGCAATCTATATTCATGATTTTGTATTACTACAAATATTTTAATGAAGGAGTTGCATGTATAATAAAGTCTTGGGATGTAATTTATTAATAAGGCCTAGAATGCAATTATATTCATATAGTGATATTGAATATAATTAATGGAAATTTTGGACCTGCCAAGAGTTGACAAAAAAGCCTAAGGCCCATTGGAGCTAGAGTCTTATTTGTTCCCTTTTGATCCCACTCCAAGCCACACACTAGAACCCAATTGAAATGACCCAAAAGGCTAGCCCAATTAGATAATCAGTTATATTTAAAGAGAGAAACATACAGAATTTCATAAGTCTTTTCATGAGCCTTTTCATAAGTGTTTTTCATCAAGATTACACAAGAAATGAAATGGTTTGTATGTGAGTGTTGGACACTCTCTTGTTCTCTCCTTGGAAACTGATTGAGAGACCACACATCTTGGGCATTAAGTAGAATTGGAGTGAAAATTGAAAGTCTTCCCAAGAATTTCTGATTTTTGGTTTTGAATTTCACCGTATCAAGATACGCTTTCTTGTTTTTAAATTATAAAACTTTTATAGTGCATGTTATCAATTGCGAATGAAGTAGATCCGTTAATTTTTCGCTGCGTATATTTTGTATGTGATACGAACATGTATTTTCCAAACAATGACTTACTAGAGAAAAGTTTAGACTTGATTGAGGAACGAAGAGAAAATGTCATGGTCCAATTGGCCTACTATCAACATAAACTTAAGCAGGGGTATGATACCAACGTGAAATTAAGGCCACTGGCGCCTAGAGATTTGGTGTTAAGAAAGGTTGTTAGTTCTGCAAAGAACCCAGCCTGGGGAAAATTAGGGCCTAACTGGGAAGGACCCTATTGTATTACATTTATGGCAGGAATAGGTGCCTACTATCTGGAAGATCTGGAAGATAAGGTTATACCACATCCTTGGAATGTAAATAACCTGAGAAGATATTATTATTAATAAAAATAAACTTTATCATATTTGAGTTGATTGTACTGCGTGTCATTTATTATTACTCTAAGTATTAAACAGATCCTTAGCTACGTCTGGACCCTCGGACCATCTGCTCTGAAAAAATTAATACTGTGAAATTTATCTAAATGTCAAACAAACCCTTGGTCACACATAGCCCCTCGGACCACATACCTTGGAAAAATTGATAATTTCTTATTATTACTTTAAGTATTAAACAGATCATTAGTTACGTCTAGACCCTTAGACCATCTGCTCTGAAAAAATTAATACTGTGAAATTTATCTAAGTGTCAAAAAAATCATTGGTCATGCCTGACTCCTCGGACCACATACCTTGAAAAAATTGATAACTTCTGATTATTACTCTAAGTATTAAACAAATCCCTAGCTACGTCTAGATCCTCGGACCATCTGTTTTAGAAAAATTAATACTGTGAAATTTATCTAAGTGTCAAACAGACCCTTGGTCATGCCTGACCCCTTGGACCACATACCTTGGAAAAATTGATAACTTCTTATTATTACTCTAAGCATTAAACAGATCCCTAACTATGTCTAGATCCTCGGACCATCTGCTTTGGAAAAATTAATACTGTGAAATTTATCTAAGTGTCAAACAGACCTTTGGTCATGTCTGGCCCCTCGGACCATATACCTTGGAAAAATTGATAACTTCTTATTATTACTCTAAGTATTAAACAGATCCTCTGTCTGGGTCTTTGGACCATTTACATTGGGAAAGTAACACTTTATTTTTATTTCATTAACTGCTAACAGTATACACAATTTTTGAATGTTTAGCAGAAGTATGAATCATGAATACACCCTCAGACTAAAAGTTATGGATATTAGCAAGTGTCATTAGGTGTTAGCACAAATTAGATGTTATAAGTTATTCTTTATAACAGATTTAATTCTTTACACATATGTAGAACAATTCTCTTTATTGTTGGCATACATGTTCAATTTTATTAGATAAGCTATGGTGTAACACAAGTGTATTAACAAAGGGGTAAGAATAACAAGATAAAATGAAATTTCATGAAATGAAGAGTAAAAGAGAAAGACTTTTTCATTTAAAAAAGGGAATTTATGTTACAAACGGAAAGAAAAGTACAATGATAAAACAAGGTACATAAAAACAAAACGAGGCAAAGAAATCCCTAGATCTATTTTTTCGCCAAGTCTGAGTCCTTTTTGGTGTCAGTTGTTTTAGTCTGGGAGTCCCTGGCCTTGGATTTCAGCTCTGCTTCTTTGGCCTTAGAAGCTACATCCTTGATGGTTAAGGTGTCCTCGGAGTCTTTGGTCTTCGCCGATGGCTGAACCTCTTTACTCGTCTCGGACCCTTTGGCAGTTTCCACGATAAGAGAAGGAGCCTAAGTTGTGGAATCTTGTGCGGATAAAGGGAGCGTCTTAGGAATTTCTCGAATGTCTTCTGGGAAGAAGCCACTCTCAGCCTTCCTCAGCTCATAATCCACAAGGAATCCTGCGCGATTGAGCGCCTCCGCCTATGTCTCGACTCAGTAGTCCCTGCAGACTTCTGACACCTCCTCAGTAAGCCGAGCTTCCGTCTCTTGAACTCCTCGCTCATAGGATGCAACCTTTGCGGCCTTAGAAGCTTCCCTCGCCACCCTGACTGCATCGTTTGCTCTCTACAACTCTGCCTTTAGGTCCAGAACCAGCTGACTCTGGGTGGCCAGTTCGATCTACGTCATGTGGAAGCGCTGTCTTTGCTCCTCGGCCTAAGTCTCGGCGCTTTTTAAAAACGACTCAGCGCTTAGGCGAGCCCTACTTTCGGCTGTTAACTTTTTAGCCAGCTTAGCCTTTTCATGTTTCAAGGACCTTAGAGATCTCTCCACTTCAGCTCGAGACTGGGCTTAGGTCTTAGCCTCGTTGCAGCCTTCCCGTACCCACTCCTCAGCCACAAAAACTTGTTTAGTGATTTGCAAAAATAATAATAATAATAATAATAATAATAATAATAATAATAACAAATAGATAGATCAAGTGCCTAATTTAAATATAAGTGGAAATTCTTACCATTGCTAGGTCTCTCTTTAGGGACAGGAAGAGGTTAGGCTGTTTGAGGTTCCTGACAGCCTCCATAACCCTGAGAAGCAAAAGTGGCCGCTCAAGGGTCTCGGCTATGTAACCTGATTGCCCTCCCTGGTAGTTGCGGATGGAGGCATCCCATGAAATGGGAGTACCATCAAGTTCTAACCGAGGGGCCCAAGTTCGCCTTTGCCTCGACACCTCGCACACAAGTGAGTCCCCTCTACTTTCCACCGAGGTCTCCCTTTGTTTGTCCTTCAAAACCTTCTACTGTTTTGGCCCCCTCGGTGGAGAGACCTCTCCTTCCTCACCATCCTTCCCCTTCCACTTTTTCTTTTGAAGGTTTGGGTCAGGGAGAAGGCCAAGAGGATTGGGCAGAGGAGGAAGAGGCAAATTTGGAGGGGGTTCTTTGGGGTTTCTTTTAATGTTGACCCCCTCCTCTCGACTACCAGCTCTTTAAGTCCTCTCCTGGGATTAGAAGCCATCTCATCTTCCTCGCAACTGTTGCCAACTCGAGTGATCACTAGCTCAGGAGGGTATACTGAGAAGACTCTATCAAGATCACCCTCAGAGTCTAAAAGCACAACGAACCGACCTGGTCTTTTTTCTCCTTCTTCTTTTTCTTCAAATTTGAATTGGTCAATCTCGTCCTTAAGAGAAAGACGAGATGACACTGTTTCCTCCCTCGGAGCTACTACTTGTTGGAGATTAGGTTGAGGAGGGAGTACCACAAGAGGAAGATCGTCAAGGGCCAGGAATCTGGGCCGAGAGACATCTAACCTGTTAATTCTCGGATCGCCTGCCCTTATAGTGTTGCCCACATCTTGGAAGGCTGAGGACAAGGGTCGAAAGCCAAATATCTCGAGAATGGCTTGAAGTTGTCCGTCTGCACTTATATAGATCTCGGATCGTAACAATTTGTTTAATCTGACGACGTTAACCAGACTCAGCCGAGGAGCAACATTTCTTCTGTCTGCAAAACATCCGAGGAGATATCAATATTTTGATTGGCAAAATATATTATCATAGTAAAGTGAAAATACAGAAATAGAAAATAGTAAAGTTGTAAGGTTAAAATCCTATACAAAAAGACCTAGATCTAAATACCCCACCTGGATCTCCCTCCCGAGTTGGGCAATGAAGACAGTCGTGCCATTCTCCGAACGCAATCACATAGTCGTCCTTCATGCCCTTATTAGACTTGGGAAGGCACGATACCATTCTAGCAATGCTAGAGCGGGATTTGAGGTAAAATCTTGCGTTGGTAAGTTGGTGACACTCATACATGTGGACAACGTCGTGCCACCTAAGCCCTAGGTTCATGCGTGCGTTTAAAGCATCTATGCTCCCTAAAACTCTATATAAATTAGGTGCACATTGATGGGGGCACAACTTATGGTTAAGAAGGTAATCTCGAGTGATTGGACCCATAGGGAGTATCATTCCCCCTTCTAAAAAGGCGATCACAGGAATGACCACCTCGCCTACATCCCTGTTAGTGAGTATCTGCTCCAGGGAGCAATACCTCAGATTTACCCCTTGAGGAATGTTATACTTAGTCTTAAAAGCCTCTATAGTAGAGCCGGATTCTACAAGGTATTTAAACCTACCCATCCAGGTAAACTACATGGATATGGGAAAAACTTTCTAAAGGAAAAGGTAAAAATTTGAAGGCCGAGGAGATTCATCGAGGAGAAACTTAATTACAGACAGTTTATTTAAGGATTCAAGAACTTACGAAGAGAAGCAGAGATATTTGCCTTCGAACTTTTAGAAACAAAACGTGAGTTAAAAAAAAAAAAAAAAAAAGTGGTTTGAGAACTTAGAACACTCAGAGGGCCTTGAGAAGAAAGATTTTGGGACTCTTTGAAAGTTTAAAGATTTCAGAAATGGGGAACAATGATTTCCCCGAGGGGGTTTTTATAGGGGTGTTATTTAGTGGAAGTTATCCCGCTCAAAATTCGAGGAGAAGCGCCCTCCGTTTGATCTATTTCCCACCGTTGGATGGGAAAGACAATGCGCCGCCTGGATCCATTAATGAGGCATCGTGGGATCCGAAGCCTCTATAGCAATTGTGGTGCGCGTGAAATTGTGTTCCTACGAGTAAAAAATAAGGGAAAAACAGGATATTTTCAATTTTTAATTTTTGTAATTCAAAACTCCATTTTTCTCCTCGGACAGAAGGAAAAAACTGGAATTTTGAGGGGCTAGTGTAGGGCCATAGGCCCAAGTATGTATAGTGGGCCTTAGTCCGACTGAGGAGGTCCAAATTTCCGAGGACAAATCATTAGTTTAGAATAGTAAGAGTCACTACCTATTGCTGACTATGTAGAATAAAAAGGTTGTCCGAAGAGAAATAAATCCTCTACTTAGTACTACAAAAGTCAGTATATACATTTTGTTATTTGATATGAGGTACCAAAAAGTTCTATTATTTAGGACATATCCTACCGACGTACAGGATGAATGAGACGGGGAGATTATCTAAAAGAAAAGCTACTACCATCGCATTAAAGGCTCAACAGCTAACCCGCTGGCCACATTAATGAAGAAATGATAGCTGAACAGTAACTTTCAGCCTTACAACTATTATCTAAGTACTTCAGGGAAGTGTTAATGGGATAAGTATCAAGGGTAAACATTGAGCCTGCACGTGGAAGAAAAAAAGAGAAAAGAAAAAGAGAGTATAAAAGGAGGTGAAGGCAATGAGAGAAAGGGATCGAAATCAAGAAAGAATCACTGTAACTATTAAAAAACTAGATTTGTAATTAAGTGAATAGCAATATATGAGAATTGACTTCCTCGGACATTTGTCGAGGACTATTATCTGAAGTTGGACTTGTTCATTTCATTTTTCTAATGATCTAAACCCATCATATCTACGGTCCAACTCGTTTTCACCTAGTTTTCCCAACCTACTCTCTTCAAATTTATTGTTTTAGGCATTTTGGACTGGTTCATCCATCATTTGGGTCACGCAGCCAAATCTATGACCTTATAATATATATATATATATATATATATATATATATATATATCATAAACACTTATGCCTTTTTAATCCATTTCATTTTAGTTTATTTTTCCTCTCAGATAAATATTCAAACAATCCATTAAAAATTAAGATAATTTTCAAGTTTCGATAACCAAAATAAGTAAATGTTAAGGTAATTTACATAATTCCCCCTATAATGTGGGGATGGTTTAAATTAAAAGCCTTAAATTTGAAAAAGTTTCAATTAAAACGATGATATTTTAAAAAAATTCAATTTATTCCCTCAGTAAAAGCCACTATTGAAAAAAGTAGAAAAAAATTAAATGAGTTGTAATTATAACCTGTCTAAACACCAAATATTTTGATGTGAATCACAGTATTTTAGCACCAAAAGAATCTTACAAAATGGCTAAAAAAGATACCAGCAGATAAATACAATTGGATTACTGCTGATTTTTTTTTTCCCCCTACTATAACACTACCTGGTACCCTGGTTATGTGACAGATTTTTAAGTACTCCAATAAGTCACAAATACAACTTAATTATTTTAGTTACTTTAATTTAATATTTACCTGTAACTCAATGATGAAATGCTTTTCCAAAAGAAATAAACAACAAAACAAATTGAAACAATCTAAGAATTAGGATACTAATTAATGGCTTATTTGGATTGAGAGGTAAGAAAGAGAGCAAAGTTGACCAAAAATTAAACTAATTTCTAGTCAACTATACTCTACTCCCTCCCTCTCCCTCTTAATTCAAACAAATCATAAAAGTTCTAAAATTTTAAGGATTAGTTTAAGATAAACTGTAGGATGGATTATGTAATTTACCCTAAATGCTAGGATAATAATCACAGACGTGACAACTCATTGGTCTTTTTTTTTTTTTTTTTTTTTTTTTTTTTTTTTGGCCCCCCCTGGATATAAAAGGACAACTCGTTTGTTGGTACTGGTCTCCACGACGAAGTAGAGATGACGCTTCTAATTACGACTGCCCATATTAGCAAGTCAAGTACTGCCTATTGGATCAGGTCCATCGGTAAAGTCTGTAATTATAGTTCCAAAATTTCCTAATTTCACATCCAATTATTTATAGAGCATATTCTAAAAATTGGGTGATATTTCGGATGTGTCCATACTCTATAGAATTGTTTTCGTTTTTTTTTTTTTTTTTTTCCATAAAAGTGCTTTTCTTTCAAGTTTCAACAAAACCGCAAATACTTGTCCGGTTGAGATTTAAAACATCAGCAGTAAAACTAGCGAAGAATTCATTCTTTCAACAAAACCAAACAAATGAATCTATAATTTCAATATCAAAATTAATATGTTCAGAATGCTACATGAACTTGGATGAGTATCTCACTTAATGGCATCATGAGTACAAAGATATTAATACACATACCTTTTAATTTCACATGTTTTTACAGAACCTAAAACCCAATGATGAGTAACCTCGGTGGAAGCTAGATGACAGAAAAATTGGGCATGGCATACAAGGAAAGCCTTTGTTTGCGGCACCCCAAAGGCCCAAACATTTGAATGTATGGATGGATTTTCAAACACATATAATACCAAAGAGAAAAAATAACCCAAACACCTTCTCAACCAAGCTTTTTATCAGCTCCTTTCAGGTTAAGATTAAACCATTTCTTTTTACCTGACTTATCCTTGCCATCGGAGCTTCCATCATCCACTGGACTCTCGGCCTTTGAATCTTCACCCGCAATTTTGCTACCACTCCCATTACTTAAACCACTGCCACTCCCACTAATGTTGACTACCTTGGTTACAGTGAATGAACAATGAATATTGTCTCGCTGTTTCAGTAGGTCATCCACCTGAGTTGCAAAATCCAAATGAGGTCCAATGAAGAAATAAGAGAAACACCATGTAGTTTGATTTGAGTAATATTGGTACCAATGGTAAAGTATCATTTCAACCATTGAATTACTAACACCAAATATACAGGAGCAAAGATGGAGATATGAGAAAAACACAGCTTATTCCATTATTTGGAACTTAATCATTAAAATTGTAACTTAATATTGGGGGAAAAAAAAAATATATATATATATATATAAATATATGCAACAGAAAGTTCCAAAATTTGAGCTAGATTGCAGTGCAGGTTAATGAAAATATAAAATAAACAATAAATGTGTCAATATCAAATATGAACATAATAAATTGCCTGCCTCATTAACCCTTGGAATAAAGAAGTCTTATTATTGTCCTACCATGCTGAACTTGCACGCGTGCATTTTGTGTGTGTGTGTGTGTGTGTGTGTGTGTGATAGAGCACTCACAACACCCTTTGTGAAAAGGGAATTATAAGGACAATGAGAAGGTATAACTTACAGACTGCTTTTCCTGACTGTATCTGTTGGTCACTTCTTGAAAGCGCGCCAATGCCTACAAAATATTGCATCAAAATTGTAAGCTGTATCATCAACTACCTACTATTCAAAATCATGACCAGAACAGGCAGAAGGATCTCCACCTTTCTGTATTCTGTCTCAAATTGCCGTAGCTCATTTCTCTTTCTTAAAATCTGAGCCTCAATCTCCTTCAGCTTCTCTGTTGTGTCCTCATATGTCTTTGCACAAAGAGCCTCGATTGTATAGGTAGCAGTCTTAAAAAAATTATCTCCTGAACAGATCACAAAGTAAGTCATGTAACAAATTGGACCAACAAGTTCTAATACATGACTAGCCTATAATAAAAAGATGAAGGAACAATATAATCAGTTCACACCATAAACAGCGAATATATGAGTGCCGGATTTGAGTTCTGAGACCTCACAAGGTTGAAGACCTTCCAACCTTTTAAAGAAAGCAGCTTCAGGGTCCTTAGCCATCGCTAGCTGCAACAGCAGAATGATTGATATCAATACTTCAGAAATGATAAGATGGAAACTTTTTACCCACATCCCAACCCCACTCAAAGTAATGATGATGACAATGATAAAGAGATTGCAGTAAATGCTTACAGCATTCACAGTTGAATCCATTCTGTACACTTGAAAATGTAAGAAATACATCCCGGCAGATGTCACCTTACCAGTCTTCTCACTGTCTTCCTGTACAAAAGTACAAACAGATACGGTATCCCATGTTAATTCTAGTCATGCACATAGTCCAATTGCACAGGTGTTAAAGCATTACATTGTAATTGATAAAACAGAACCTGAAAGTAACAGGTACCTGAACAAACTAGTGAATGTCTGGAAAACTTGAAGGTAATCAATCATAAAAATAGTAAAAATACAATAAATTTCCAGGATCAGGAAGCTTAAGCACTATAATCTAATAAAAGTCAAATTGAAAGCCTGAAAGAAAGTTTCCTCCAAAAAATTTTCACTAGACAATTTCCAAATAAAAAAGGAACCAAAATGCAATCTCAGAAAGTGTTATTCTCCATACACACACACACACACACACACACACACACAAATCCTATATTCGAAAATTCAATGAGCTCCACTGCAAGTAACATCTCCTTCCTTAAGAGTAAGATGGAGAGTGAAGTCATGGATTCTACCTAACAAAAGAGAGTTTTTGAAAATCCATACTATGGGATGCTACTTTTCCATGAAATACACTAAGAAAAGCACTTTCCCTAGGTGGCTAACAGGTTTAAGGTGTATTGAGAACATTTAAACTATGTACCTGAATGTGTGTTTGAGTGTGTCATTAGTTCCCTACTAACTTGACACAGAGAATAAGAACATCTACATTGTAGACCACTCACTCTATCATTTGCTACGAGTGTAGATAGGTGGAAGCTTTTACACCACTCAGCAGCAATTTACTTCTTTTTTTTGTTTTGGGGGAAAGGGGGGAAGTATCTCTCATTTATTATCTCTATTTGACTCCAACGTTAGAGTGACAGAAACTTGATCAACACAATTATTTGAATTTTTTTTTTTTCAAGATCCACTTCCAATTCCAATCATCAACTTGATTTTATTACAATTCACCATCAGCTATCACAAAAAAGAATAGGACAGTACCTAACTATTAGACAGAACGCTTTCTTCTCATAAATAATGGCGTCCTCCAAATTCAGCCCTCACTCTCTCAAACACCACCTCAATTACAGTTACCAAACCGATATATCTCTAGTACTTAAATTAATGAAACCTTTGACTATCTTTAATAAAGGCTATTGAGGAGTACAATAGAATTTGGACACCTAATAAATGACACTCAGCCCAAAGGCCCTAAGACATTAGTTTTAACTTCTTTCACTTGACTTCTCTGGAGTCCAAAATTAATTTCAAACATGTACCCCTTAGAAACAAAAACATATAGTATGTCAAATATCCTACTCCACCAAAATTCACAGCTCTGTCAACACTAAGATTCTCTTTGATACTTCTACACAAACAAGAAAAGGAGCCCAAAAAAAAAAGTTGAAAACTTTTCAACTTTTTGTGCAATTTGGGATGCTACCAGCCTGCAGCACCAATATAGCAACAGAATTCGTAATACTACATAAATGAAAGAAAATTTGTGTGCACTTCAACAATTTCCCCAAGAAAGAAGACAGATCAGTCACAACTTATACAGTAAATGGGACAAGCCATGAGATTAACAGAAAACTGGATTGATGAAGCACCAGATAAAATGTACATACCTGTAACGCTAAACCATAACCTAGATTGCCCCCATCTTGTTCAAAATAGAGTAACTGCAAAATCAAGTTTTAATGTTACAATTTGAAAATATAACACTCTGAAGTAGAAGCATACATGCACACGCAGAGGTAAAGATGCGTCATAGGCATAGTCATCCCAAATTGCACAAAAGACCTTACTAAGAATCATTTCTTACCTTGAATTTGCTCTGTGCAGTTGAAGTAACTCTTACTACAATCCCTGCCTCAGCTTGTTGCTCATTAATTGTAACACCAAAGAAGTGGGCACACTGCTTTTCTACCTGCATAGAATGTAAAATAAGTAATATGATACCAAAGAGTATAGGTCACTAGGACAGAAACCAAGTAAGCACCTTTCCACTAACTGATGTGCCAATTGGAAGAGGTCTGATTGTAACAGTACCATTCAGAGCTTCTTCAAGAACATTAGCGGAAATTGTAGTCTTAATTGGGACACCCAGCTTGCTATAAACAAACAAAACGAGGGGTTATAAAAGCTCAAGGACCCTGATAGCTCCTAAACTACCAAGTAAGATACCACCTGAATAAAGCCGCAAACATTGTATTGACGGTACCAAGATTAGATAAGTCAATTTCCATGTCCATGCCTTCAGTGTCAAGAGCCTGAACAATTTATTATAAGATTCCAGTACCATTAAAATCTGATAAACCACCAAAAAGGATTTTAGTGGGGAATTGAAGGACATGGGAAAGTGGAATGTTGAAATTGAAAGAACGGAACTTCCAGCTTAAATGCATCTTTAGATACATAATAAGTACCTATACACTATTATAGAGAGAAGCCAAGTAGACAAATGAAACAAATATATTACTGAATCCTAATAAAAGTAGAAAACATTGACAAGCTACATGCCCTGAATTACCCAAACAAGACAGATAAAACGAAAGAATTTACTTTTATCAGTGAAGGTAATAAACCGAAAAAGAATGAAAAGGGAAAGTTATTTTCCAATCAAAAAAAAAAAAAGCATGTCAGTAATCAGCAGCATTTTAACTTCCTAAAAAACTGAAACATTACCAAAACATGTATGTAGATTTTGAAATTTGCGATGTTCAACCCGTGTGTGTGTGTTAACATATGACATTCATGTTGGCACCCACAACAATAAACCTTTATCAATAAATGTTTCTCTAGTTATTGGCTATGGATACCCCCAAATCCTTTCAATCCCATACCAATGTGAGTGATATCCTAAAAAGCACGGACACAGGTAGAGGTACAACACAGCGACACAGAAATTTAAAAAAAAAAAAAAAAAAAAAAAAAGGACACGGATACGGCACGACATGTTTATTAAAGAATTATTAAAAATATTTTTATTTATATTTTCTATATATAATTAAGCATTTATTTTTCGGATAATGTTAAATATATATTAAATTAAGAGAAATAATGGATAATAAAGCAAATCCATAACTATTACAGGATGTTTAAAAATTAGAATACAAACCAAGAATAGACATATTTATTAATTTTCAAGTGCACTATTACTAAAGAGTATGAATGCTCTCTTTGTTTTGTGAAAGAGTATTCGATTCCTCTTGTTCTAGTGTCCCGGCTGTGTCCTACAAATTTTTTTTTTTTTTAAATGGACATGACTAGGACATGCATGCAAAAGTGTCTGAGGCATGTCAAGCGTCCGGCAGGGGTACGATATGGGTATGTCACCCCAAATAAAGTGTCCGTGCTTCCTAGGTGATATCCTAATGAACTTCTCTCTGTTATGATCATGGATCAAATATCAATTATAAAAAACACATTCTTCCCACTTATTTTGTTCACTAACTTTCAATTTGCAAGTTTCAGTGCCAGCATATTGAAAATATGAAATCTCTATACATAAATCTATCTTGTTAGCTTTAATATATGTTATAGTTCATTGTTTTACTTCAATCAAAAAAGTATCACACTTCTATCAGTTTAAGAAACAGATGATCTCAATGATATAAGGGGACTTCTAAAAATACAGAAGAAAAAGAAACAAAGAAAGATTTGGATAGTATAAGGATTCATTAAGACAAAGAATAAATTTAAAATGTTTCTTGAATTTGTTATAGTTGATGTTACTCCTTCCTGCCATTATTTTCATACACACACATATGCATAGACACCACAAAACTTCACATAACTGGACACAGAATAAGAAGAGTGGGAAGAAAAGCACCTCAAATCCTGAAGTGTCATATTGCCTTCTCTTCTCTGGGTCAGATAAGATACTATATGAATATGCAACCTCCTTGAAGAGTTCTGAAGCCTCAGGATTGCTGGCATTCTTGTCAGGATGATACCTGTTCAATATTGGGTTCCAAAATCACATTGTTTACAAAAGATATATTGTATAAGCATCACTATCATCAGTGAACAAGTGATTGCACAAACTTAAGTGAGTATGAATGAGATAAAACCACATTAAACGGATAAATAGTGATAGAGCTATAGTTAAATGACTAAATTCACCATTTCCTAATAACTTGAGTTTTTGGGACAATCGGTAATTTAACAAATATATTTAACAAATAGCATTGAAAACTATCCTTTTGTTATACATTTCTCATTTTTTCCCCCCCTTCTTTACTCTACCCAAGCACAACTGCATAGTAAGGGAGCATTACTTAATAAAAAAAGGATAATATGGGACTGTTTTCTCTTTTCATTGAATTTCAAATGGCTCCATACATTTCACAAGCCTTTTTGAAGTTATGAATCCATTGTCTTCAACTAAACATCACCATCTAGCAACGGAACTGATGGTACAGGATTACTTTAAGGATTCCATATTAAAACTTCAACTTCAACTTTTCACTAATAGCTGCATTGTGTCATAGAATATCACGCAGTTTAGTTCACGAATTGCTCCCTAACATTATAATTAGAAGTACCTAGATATCTCAAACAAGCAAATTCAATCTCAATCCCATGTTTTCTTCCCCCAAAAGAATTAACAAGAAAAAACCAACCAATCTTCAAGAATCACAGAAACCAGTTGTAATCAGATTATATAAGACACCTCCCAAAACCCATTTCACAAATCAAATCAACAATCTTGTTCTTGCACAATAAAAACCTAACTTTGAGCTAGAAATTAAGCTCCCAAAGCAATCTTGTTTCAATTACAATGTCCCTAAACACATACCAGGCTTAACTAACCACAAGTCATATCACCCATTAAAGAAAAACTCAAAACCAAAAAAAAAAAAAAAAAAAAAAAAAAAAAAAAAAACTAAAAAATGAAAATTTGGAAGAAATGAGACATACTTGAGAGCGAGTCTCCGATACGCGGTTTTGATTTCTTGATCGGTGGAATCTCTGGAAACGGACAGTACCTCATAAGGATCTCTCCGATTTGCTGGGGCAGAAGTTCCTTCCATCTTGGAGCCCATTCCCATTCCCCAACTCTCTCTCTCTCTCTAAAATCTGGAAATTTCCTATCTTATTTCTCGGTTCGTCCAATCATGGAATGAAATCTAAAACATACCCACAATATAAATAGCAATAATTACGAATCCAAAACCTAGAAAAAGAGGTCAAAATTTGATTTTTTTTTTTTTTTTGAATTTCCAACAAAATACACGCAATTCAAAGCATTATCGGATCGCTAAAGCTTTCTCGGGAATCGAATTTAGAAACACGACCCAACAACAATTGAATATCTATGAGCAAGTATCAAGGATCTAATCGAAGAAGAAAGAATGAAAAATGAAAGAGAGAGAGAGAGAGAGAGAGAGCTAGGGTTTTGGAATTTACAGAATGTAGAAGGTGTGGAAATGAAATGATTTCTCTGTCTTCTTTGTAAGTTCGGCTCGTCACTTTTTTTTTTAATATATTTTTTTTTTCAAAGGCTCTCCTCGTTCTCATTGACATTATGCTATTTTCAGCTAACGGAAATTAGTCTAAAAATTTTATTATTATTTTTTGGTTCTGACCATCTGGTCCACGGTATGTAGTCTCTATTTTGACAATTTCATCTGTACTTCGCTGATTCGTGCGATGCACGAAATAGTTAAATAAAAATTAAAAGTACTTATTTTATTTAAAAGTTTATAACTTAACTTTGAAAAATATATAACTTGAAAATAAATAAAAATAAGTTATTTTTTATTCAATATAATGATTGAGAAAAATTATTTTTCTTTCATATCATTGGTTTCACGAAACACATTTCGACGTGTGCTATTCTATGGTGATGACTTCACATAATACTCAACTGCAATTAAATCTATTATCTACTACCAATCTAATCCATGTTATCTTGATAATAAATCAACAAATTGCATTCTCATATTCTTAGAGCTTGCCACATTAATATTATTATTATTATCTATATATAGTATAAAACCGAATATTTTGACTTTTTGAAAGACTTACATTAGAATTAGGATTAAAAAAATAATTAGACCTCACGTAAAAGGACTCACTTTAGGTTTAAAAAAAAGACTCACGTAAAAAAAAAAAAAAAAACTTTAGAATTAAAGAAAAAAGAAAGAGAGACTCCTATTAGGACTCTCTTACTATTTAGTTTAAAAAATTCAAAAATTTTATAAATTAAAATGATGAAGAAAAAAGAGAGAGAGAAACTCCTGTTAAGACTCTCTTACTATTTAATTTTAAAAATTAAATTTTTTTTTATAAATTATAATGATGATGTGGAAAATTGTGGGAGTTTCAGAGGATTGGTTTCACATAGCACATTCCGACGTGTACTATTCTATAGTGATGACTTCACATAATACTCAACTGCAATTAAATCTACTATCTACTACCAATTTAATCCATGTTATCTTGATAGTAAATCAACAAATTGCATTCTCATATTCTTAGAGCTTGCCATATTATTATTATTATTATTATTATTATAAAACCAAATATTTTGACTTTTTGAGAAACTTACGTTAGAATTAGGATTAAAAAAATAATTATATATTTTTTTAATTAGACCTCACGTTCGAAAAAATTTTTACTTTAAAAAAAAGGACTCACTTTAGGTTTTTAAAAAAAAAGACTCACGTAAAAAAAAAAAAAAAACTTTAGGATTAAAGAAAAGAGAGAGAGAGAGAGACTCCTATTATGACACTCTTACTATTTAGTTTAAAAAATTCAAAAATTTTATAAATTAAAATGATGAGGAAGAGAGAGAGAGAGAGAGAGAGAGAGAGAGAGAGAGAGAGAGAGAGAGAGACTCCTGTTAGGACTCTCTCACTATTTAATTTTTAAAATTAAATTTTTTTTATAAATTATAATGATGATGTGAAAAATTATGGGAGTTTCAGAGGTTTCGATTTTATATATATATATATAGATGACTTTGGCCTGAATTTTTTTTTTTTTCTAAAATACCCCTACATTCTTTGGTTTAAGTAGAAACAAAATTAAAGGATAGTTTAATAAAATAATATGTTTAATTTGTACTAAAATATTGCCTACAAAATAGGAACACTCTTCTAGTAACCTATTTCTTCGAAGTAATTATACGTTTATTGTTTTTTTAATAGAAAAATAAGTTAAACAACTCATATTGTTGCTATTTTTTCCTTAAAAAAAAATACCCCATGTTTATCTAAAAACAAAACTAAATATCAAAAAAAAAAAAAAATCTATGGGTGTGATGAATATTATGTGTGGTGAAATAATTTTTTCATCACACTCCTAAGTTTTTTTGTGATTAGAAAATATAGCAATCTCAAATTATAATAAATGCTCTAAATTAACCCTTACCCAAAAAAATAGAAGAGCCTCTGAGCACACGCGTAAGCGCTTGCTTAGAGGCTAGTAATCAGTAAATTTTGAAAGTTATTTTAAAAAATATATTTATGATATATATTGAGCGCGTGCTCAGAGCTAGTAATTAGTAAATTTTAAAAGATATTTAAAAAAAAATATTTATGGTATATATTGTTTTAGGGAAAAATACATATAGACCTCATGGGGTTTGAGCCACTTGCAAGCTAACCCTCTTCTATGAATTTTTTTTATTATCAACTCCTGAGATTTAAGAATTATTCAAATTGACTCTTGTAGCTGAATTCGATTACTTTTGTTAATTATAATTGACAAAAAAATATCACTTATTGTGCATGTTTTATTTTTAAGACGATTTTTTTTAATAATAAAAGGGTCGCATACATATCATGTAATTAATTTTTATCCATCAAAATTAAGATTAAATAGTTAATTTAGACAATTATTAAATCTCAAAAGTCAAAAATATAAAATCGAGGGCACAATGGTCATGACCATTGCATTTTCCCAAATCCAAGGGAATCTCTTTGCATTCTGCTTTGCTTTTTTTTCTTTTTTTTTTCTTTTTTTTTTATGTCGCATACTTATTTAACCCATATTACTTATATTTTTTTTTTGAGAAAAATAATAAATAAATAGTTAAAATTATTTACATATAGTACATATAAAAAAAATGTGTATTATAGAATCAAACGAATTTATAATGCATATAAAACCAAAATGATTTGAATTTTTTTTTTGATCGCCTCATTAGGAATGGCAACGGGTCGAGTTCAAGGCAGGTTTTTTTACGCCCAAACCCGACCCACAGGCCCGCCGCCGTTACCCAAACCCACCCCATTTAATAAACGGTTTTTTTTTTACCCCCAGACCCGCCCTGTCGGGCCCCCGTGAGCCCCATCCCGTCATGCCCTGCCCAAAATCACAAACACAAACCCAAATCCTAACACAAACACAAACACAAAAATTTCAAATTTATGATTTTCTCTTTCAAAATTACAAACACAAATCCTAACACTAACACAAACACAAACACAGAAATTACCACAAGAGAGAGAGAGAGAGAGAGAGAGAGAGAGAGAACATATCATTAAGAATCAAGAATGAAAATGAACCCAAAAAAAAAAATGGTGGAAAACGAATCCAAATCATTGAGAGTGAGTTACGATGCGTCGGTGATAGAGGGGGAGTTGGCATTGACGGCGAGGTGAAGGCACGGGGAGGAGGGAGAGTGGGAGCGATTGAGGGGGGCAGTCGTGAGGCCACGAGTGTGGCTGTGTGAGTCACTAAGAATGACGGCTTGAGGAGTTGAGGGGGGTGGCAATGAGGCTATGGCCGTGTGGCTGTGTGGGTGAAAGTTACTGGAGATTGAGAGAGGGTGGGTGGCAGCTCAGATGAGATTGAGAGAATGAGATAGGATTAGAATTTTCTGAATAAGTTTATATATATATATATATATTAGGTTTTTTTGGTAATTTTAGTTTAACGAGTCGGGTCCGGGCCCGGGTCCGGGTTCGGGTTCAGGCGGGTATCACTAAAACCCGAACTCGCTTCGGGTTTTATTTTAAAAATCCAGACCCAACCCTATTGTTTCACGAGTCAAGTAACCCAACCCATTAGGGTCGAGTCGAGTCGAGTCGAGTATCCGTAAGTCGGGTAACAATTGCCATGCCTACACCTCATATTATACTACACAATAAACCAATAAATACACCTTTATTTTTTCTTTTCAACTAGTACTATACTTTTTTTTCTTGGTGTTTTTATTTAGAGTTATACCAACCAAAGAGAACACATAGTAAAGACATAACTATTATCATAAGTTGAAATCTATTCTCCAACACATTTTAGAAATAAATATTTAGAAGATATGATGATTTGATAAATGACTTAAATTTTTTCTTATATGTACATGCAATTATCTATACTTTATTAGTTTTAGGTATTAATTTTTTGAATTTTAACAACTTGGTTGAAGCTTTCATTAAAACAAAGTGTAAAGTTGTGATTTTCAATTATGTTTTTGTTGCTTTTAATTCTGTGTCAAATTTGATTATATTTTATCAATCATTTCCTTAAATGTTTATGGGATTCAATGTAATGGGTTAGTATGTGAAATTGGTAAAGAACTGTAATGAACATAGCAACTCACGACTGACTCGCGAGTGGAACAGCCCGCAAAAGGTCATGTGAGCAGCACATGCTGGAAGTTGAAAGGTTTAAGTGTGTGATGGCATCTCGCAAGTGGCTTGCAACTTGGACAACTCACGAGATGCACTGCCAGCCTGTTTTGTGTGCTCTCCTCATTTCTTTACCAACACTATATAAGCCCACATTACCCACGAAATTGTAAGGAGAATTTCAGAAGAGAAAACCCTAGAAATCCATTTGAGAGTTAAAGATTGTACACTCACAATCATCTACACAATGAGTGGAAACCGACCCACAAGTCGGGTGGGATTGGATGCCTAACACCTTCTCATCCCCACACCTAAACTCCGAACACTTGTTATGGTAAAGATCAGTCCTTCCACAAAAGACGCTATATTTATGGTTTCTAGACCTAAACTAGGTGATGACTCCATTTACACCCTCTGCTATGGTCCACCCTAGGCCAAGGCATACTCTCCCAAACATAAGGATGACCTATCACGGGCGCTTGCGCCCACAGTGGCGACTCCACTAGGGATAGAGAGTTTGATTCCAACGTGTTCCATTTCTTAATCTTGATAAAGGCTTATTTAACATTGTTTGCACACACTTTCACTTGGTTCTTTTATCCCTTTGCCATGGTTGGTGATGAGTGGGAAAGTGGAGGCTACATTCAGGCCAAGATTTTTTGAACTTCATCCCATCAACTCACAATCCGTGTCATTGCCTATGATGGGCTTTGAGTACATTAACGGTTTGCCACCAATCTATTACGGTCCATTTAGGCCTAAGATTGGAATCGTGGCCAACCTAGTTATGAGTGACTTATTGATCTATTCCTTTAGCTTTAAGGAGTTTACCCAAACTTAGAGAGATCCTAAATCCAATCAAAAGAGGGTACTCTTTATATCTCTTGTTTGTTCAACCATATATCTTGTGTTCACCTGATTCTAAGGGAAAAATAAAATATGTAAAATTTGAAAGGATGGCCCAAGAGTTATGGCATACCCTAAGACTATGGGATGAAAAGAAAAGAAGTTCTCATAAATAAGACGCTTATCCCAAAATCCAAAGGTATATCTAAACTTGAAAGGTTCATAGGATCATAGCCTAGTTACTATCATAAGCCCAATTTCAAAGGCCTCTTGAAAAAGAAAGTCATGGGAGAGCATTCAAGATCCTATAAAGTCGATATGAATCTCCCTAATCTTAGGCCTCTTTGTTGGTTTAAAATGATGAGAGATTCATAAGCTTTGAGAGGAAGGCCACAATATATTCTAGCTAGAAGGCTACTTCAAAAAAAAAAAATTTTGATAATGAATACAAGAAAAGGATAGCCCAAAGGTGATGAATACATTGTTAGCCCATATTTGAGACAAGGGATTGAAAATCTCTAAGCATATTCTAATGAAAGCCCATGAGTGTAAGTTATGAGCTTTATTATAAACGAACCAAGCCCTATGAAGCAAGGGGCAAGGCTCATGAGAGGAAAGGAAGTGATTTTCTAATTGGACCTTCATTAAAATGGACTTTAGGAATGGTAACGGCTCGGGTTTGGGGCAGGTTTCTTTATGCCCAAACCCACCCCGCGGGCCCAGCCCCGTTACCCGAACCTAGCCCGTTTAATAAACGGGTTTTTTTAAACCTCCAAACCCGCCCCGCCACGCCCCATCCAGCCATGTCAGATTTGGGCCCAAATTGTGGCCCAATCAAAAAAAAAAATTAGGATTGAATTGAAGCCTATACTGCGACCTAAGCAAGCAAGAAAAAAAAAAAAAAAAAAGGAAGAAGAAGAAGTTATATTTGCCCAGATTCAAGCCCTATACCGTGGCCCAAATGCCAAATCAGTCCAAATCATAGAACCATTACAAACCTATTAATCATAAATCATAGTTAAGATTATAAATCAATAAATCAGCTAGCTTTTTTTTTAGGGGAAATAAATCACCTAGCTTTTTTTTTTTTTTTGAGAATCAAATAAATCACCCAGCTAAGATCACCATTTAATCATAAATCAAACATAAAAATAAAAGCTACAAAATAAATTTCACAAGTTTAGGATAATTACAAACCAACAAGTTAATCCAACAAGTCCAAGAAATTAAAAAGCTACTAAATTAATCCAACAAGTCTAATCCTCTACAGCTGTGACACAACTTTCATCCACTTCATTAGGCTCCACATCATCAAGAATTGTTTGAATTGTACAATCTCCTAGCATAGTTGAAGAACCTACAACAACAATGAATTAAAAAAAATGTAATAATCTTCATCAAATTATAACCAAAAAAAAAAAAAAAACACATACATTCATTGGATTCTAACTCCAATGCACACTATCACAGAACATAGAAACATATAAACCTTAAACCGTATAATCAGAATTGATCTATGTTCTTTTAATATCACCTAAGCATTCAAAAATTCCAACAAAATATAACAAACCCAAAAGCATTTAAGCTGATTTCAAATCAATTTTTTTCAAAAAAAAAAAAACAATATAATAATATCCAAACAGGAAAAAAATCATTAGGTTCAATCTAAACCAGCATATGGGTAAGCACAATATTATCATATAAACAACAACAAAAAAAAAATCTCCTTTATTATTTTCTCAGCAACCAAACAATGGGGAAAAATGAAAGCAAGCAATCAGAGCATCAATCATGGGAAAATTAAAATAAAAGAGCATCAGAGCATCAATCATAGGAAAATTAAAAATTTTATAAAAAAATCTAAAATTAAAAAGCATCAATCAACATCCACCAAACACATTTCTAGAATAAAAAAAAAGAAAAGGAAAAAAAGAAAGTAGAATCAAACATGTGGCTGTGGAGAACGACAAACGGCGGCAATGTAGAGATAAGGGAGGGACGAACGGCGGTGATGCAAGGTTGCAGGGACGAGGGAAAGAATGAGAGTGAGTGAGGGTGAGAGTGAGTGAGGCTATGGAGGTGAGAATGATAGTGCATGTTTGTGTAAGGGACTGAGGGAGTGAGGGGAGCAGCAGTAGCTGACGAAAGGAAAGGATAGTGAAAGTTAGGGTTAGGGTTAGAGCATCTGCATTAGGGTTAGAGCATCTGCATTAGATAAGTGGTGTATGTGGGTCAGGTTTGGGGTTGGTATCACTAAATCCCGCACCTGAGCCAAACCCGCTTCAAGTTTTATTTTTAAAACCCAAACTCGACCCTACTATTTCATGAGTTAGGTAAAACCAAACCCATTAGGGTCGGATTGTGCGCAAACATTGAGTTCAAGCCCAAGGGAAGACGCTGCAAAGTGGGCTCATCCTTTGTTTCTGCCACAGCAGGAATTTTTCTCCAGTTTCTGCCACAAATCTGACTTTTCTGTCGTGCAGCAAAACTCTGTGCAGTAAACTGTCTACTGTGCAGTAAGCTATCTGCTGCGCAGTAAAGCCTTCTGCCGTGACAGTAAAGCCTTCTGCCGTGCAACCTGGGTGACTACTCTTCATTTCTTTTACTGCAGAAATATTGTTTCTTACTTCCTTCACATAAACAAATCTAAAACCCAAAGAAAATATCAATCAACCAAATGTTAGCTTACATGGGTTAGCATATTCTCAAATATATACATAAATATATTCGTAAATATACTTATACGTATTAATATATATTTGGCAGAACATGAGAAACAAGATATACGTATATATACTTATGGCAGGATAATGAGTCAAAAGTAAAACACGTAATAACAAATAAAGAAGAAAATTTCAGCAGGAAAGGTTGAATACAGTGAATGTAATAAAAGGGTGCTACAGTAGAATAACCAGTACAGCAAGTAAAGATACCAGGGCAAGACAACTGATACAGCAGACGTGATAAAAAACGTACTACGGCAGAATGACTAAATGCGGCAGACATAAGTTATAATGAGAGAAATCAAACACATTTGCAACCAAAACAAGTTTTGAATCTTCCCATAGAATAAGTAAACCAAGAAGAAACCAAACCCCAACTTGAACAACCTTATCATAGGCTTCTGCCATAAAAGTTGTGCATTTTGGAGAACAGGCTTAAATGGCTACTGGCTATTACTTTTGGAGACTTCAAAGAGTGGGTTTGCTAAGAGGAAGGGAAAAGATGGTCTATTGATGCATGTCCCTATTCCTGCCGTGTTTTCTCTCTTCGTTTTACCACTTTATTTATTTCTTTCTTTCCATTCTTTTACTCTTAGTTTTTTTTACTACTCTCCTGTCGTGGGTTCTGTTAGGATATGTGCCCTTAAATCCTATTGTATGATGCTATGTATAATATTATGTATGACATTATTTGAGAAATGATGTATGACTTAATATTATGTTTAATAAAGTTGTTTTATTCTTATCTAAAATAATGGTAACATGAATATTCGGACATTATCAAATAGTCCATGAGATGCATAGTATGTGATTTATGTGATTTAGTCACAGAAGATATAGATCACAAGTTCTTTGTAAACTCAGAATTTTGGTTCGTAGTCGGTGATGTAATTGGGCACTTCATCTGCGAAGACTATAACATATTAACTACGATGATTTGTCTTGATCATGGAAATGGTGATTTCTAGTTAATATGTTGATATGTTTTAAGAGTTAAGACATATTGAACAGGACCGCTGTGAGATTTATTATTCTCCTAACGACTGTCAATTGAATAATAAATCTCACGACTTGTATTCACATGAACTCTTAATCCTGAGAGAATAATGGACCTGATCATGAAATGTAGGTTGTTTTGATATATCAGGAGTGAGATCTAAAGTAACGGTCAAAACCTCAGTATGTTGGGCAGCCACATTTAGTGTTGATGGAACATATATTCTCAAGATGGAATTCATAGTCTCTTAACGGAGATATAAAATATTCCCTTGAGATAAGTTTAATGAGTACAGTTATTCAGAGAGTTAGGCCTAACAACTTTAGTAAGACTAAAGTATATATTTATGAAATTGGATTTCATAAATATATGGTGAATAACTCAAAAGGATTAAACCGGGTACTCAAGGATTAAGATGTAGTAATTCACAAAGTGGCAGTCTATATTTATGACTTTGTGTTACTACGAATATTTTATGAAGGGGTTGCATGTATGATAAAGTCTTGGGATATAATTTATTAATGAGGCCTAGAGTGCAATTATATTTATATAGTGGTATTAAATATAATTAATGGTAACTTTGGACTTGTCAAGAGTTGACGGAAAAGCCCAAGGCCCATTGGAGCTAGTGTCTTATTTGTTCCCTTTTGGTTCCACTCCAAGCCACACACTAAAGCCCAATTGGGAAGGCCCAAAAGGCTAGCCCAATTAGATAATCAGTTATGTGGAGAGAAACATACAGAATTTTATATAGAATAAAATGGTTTGTATGTTTTAATATAATTTAGTAATAAAATAAGAAAGAGAGACACTCTTTCATATTCTCTCTAGAAACATAGAACTGATTGAGAGACCACACATCTTGGGCATCGAGTGGAATTGTAGTGAAGATTGAAAGTATTCCCGAGTACTTCTTCATTCGATTTTGAAATTCACCGCATCAAGGTACACTCTCTTGTTCTTATATTCTGAAACTTACATAGTGAATGTTATCAATTGCGAATGAAGTAGATCCGTTTATTTTCCGCTGCGTATGTTTTGTATTCGATACAAACATGATGATTTCCCAACATTGGTATCAGAGCCAGGTTTTCATTTCGAATTTGTATAACATGTTTTGTTCGTTTTGGGATTAGAGACAATAGTTTCAAGTTGATAGAAGATTATACATTTAATTTTCTGCATGGTTGTTGAAACTATGATTTGATAAAAACTGATATTGATGTTATGATGTTGTTTAAATATGAATTTAAGAATGTTAAATTGATCTTTAAGGCTATAGCATCAATAGATTTCAGTTTTGATATCATTTTTTATCTATCATTTTCGTATGATGGTTGTTTGTTCATGCAAAACGGTTGAAAACTGCCTTAGAAGATTTTCTGGAAATTCGAGTTTCACGAGTTTCGATCGATCGAAATTTACTTTCGATCGATCGAGTGAAACAGAGACTTATCCTTTTGAATTGATTAATATTCGATTGCTAGTCGATCGATTGAATTTTATTTTCGATCGATCGAGAGGCGATCGAGTATCAATCGAATTAGACAGAAGGTTTAGTTCGAATTGTTAGATATTTTCGATCGATCGAGGGGCACATTCGATCGATCGAAAGAAAGAAAATCAGAATTTTTCTAAGTGTTTTCAAACTTAAATTTTGTGTGTATAATTAGTTTATGCATGTTTAAAGATAAAAACCTTTATTTTAAAACATCTAGTGGGAGAGAGATACAAGGGTTGGATCTCACGGCCTCCATTATCGATTCATAGTAGTGTGGGCTAAGCACCTCGTCTTGGCGTATATGCCTCGCGATCCCAAAGGAGGGTGTTTACTTCATAGTACTACAAGATTGAATTTACTTGTTTAAAGTAGTGTAGACAAGCACCTCGTCTTGGTGTATATGCCTCGCGATCCCAAAGGAGGGTGTTTTGTTCTATGGTACTACAAGTTTAAACACCATAAAGGAAGATGAAATGTGGCTACACATGATTCTAGATAATGGTATACACTAGACTAAGTTTAATGTTAACCTCCCAAAGGAGCTATGTCATTATTACTTAGAGGCTGAAGATAATACGGCATATTATTAGTGTTTGATAAGAGTTATCATTATAGCATTAATAATGAGAATAGTTCTCAACTAATTGATGTGTTTATAATAAACTTGCTACCAAGGTATTATAGACATGGATTGGGTTGTCGTTGCATATATTATTTTATGGTTTTATTAAGGTTCCATATTATATGCTTATATGCTAAATTGATAATGTCCAGTTTACTTATTATATTCATGTTTATTATTTCAGATTTAAACATGGCATCATTTAGCCCACTTGTTGGCATTCTTAATCAAAACAAACTGACTGGAACCAATTATGTTGACTGGAAAAGAAACTTGGACATAGTTCTCACAGCTGAAGAGCACAAATATGTGCTTACTCAACCATGTCCTAGCTTTCCTTCATTAGATGCTCCTCCCGAGGAAAAACAATGATATGATCGTTGGCAGAAATCTAATGAAATGGCCAAGTGCTACATCCTAGCGTCCATCTCAAATGTTCTACAGCATCAAATGCAGGATGTAGAACTAGCTTCGGACATTATGCAAAGTCTGAAGGAGATGTTTAGTGAGCAAGGCCGTTCTGAAAGGCAAGAAACCATGAGGCAAATTTATAATACCAAAATGGCTGAAGGTAGTTCTGTGAGAGAGCATTGTCTTACAATGATCTCTAATCTGAATACTTTAGAAGTTTTGGGTGCCGACATTGATGGAGAATCCCAAGTGGATATGATACTCCAGTCACTACCGGAATCATTCAAGGAATTCAAACTTAATTATAACATGAACAAAAAGATTTATTCTTTGTCTGAATTAATGAATGAGTTGGTAGCGGCGGAATGCATCCTTGGTACTTCTAATGTTGAAGCCAATGTGGGTGAAGCTTCTACTTCTCAACCTAAGTTGAAAGGCAAGGGTAAGAAGAAGAAGAAGAAGGACTTCACTAAACAAGAGGGTAAACAAACTGTCTTAGGGGTTGCCGACAAAGGAAAGAAGCTGAAAGGAAAATGTTTCCATTGTGGTGAGAAAGGACATTGGAAGAGAAATTGTCCAAAGTTCAAGGCTGCCAATAAGGGTATGAAAATTTCATTCCTTCTTGAAATATGTTTGGTACAAAATCCCACGGATTCCTGGTGTGTGGATTCAGGTTGTACTAATCATATCTGCAATTCTTTGCAGGGGTTCCAGGAGACCAAAAGAATTAAAGAAGGAGAGTTGTTTCTGACCTTGGCTGATGGGAGTAGGATTCCAGTTGTAGCTATTGGAGTTTTTAATTTATGCTTTGATACTAGAGTTTTAATATTGCAAGACTGTCTGTATGTACCTAATGTTCGTAGGAATTTAATTTCTGCAACTTATTTAGGTAAGAGTGGATATTGTGTTATCCTTAAAGACAATGTTGTAATAAAGAAGGGTAAAACATTTATCTGTTCTGGCAATATTGTGGATGGTCTTTATATTTTAACTCCGGATAAGCATGAATTATACAATTCTGAATTAGATAATAACTCTCATGTAAAATCATTAAAGAGAAAGTTTCCTTCTACTAATGATGCATATCTTTGGCACTTGCGTTTGGGTCATATTAATCCAAACAGAATTCAAAGACTGATCAAAGATGGTCTCTTAGAGCCATTGGACTTTGATGAATTTCCAGTTTGTGAATCTTGTTTGGAAGGAAAAATGACTAAACGACCTTTTAATGCAAAAGGTAGAAGAGCCCAAGAGTTGCTAGAATTAGTTCATACGGATGTTTGTGGTCCTATGTCAACCCAAGCAAAAGGAGGTTATGAGTATTTCATCACTTTCACCGATGATTACTCTAGATTTGGTTATGTGTACCTAATGAGACGAAAGTCCGAAGCCTTTGAAAAGTTCAAAGAGTTTAGGGCTGAAATTGAGAATCAATTGGGTAAACACATAAAGGCCATTCGATCTGATCGTGGTGGCGAATACCTTCTTGGGGATTTCAAGGATTACTTAACTCAAAATGGGATTGTATCCCAATTGACTGCACCTGGAACTCCCCAACAAAATGGTGTAGCAGAAAGAAGGAATAGGACTCTTTTAGAAATGGTTAGGTCCATGATGAGTTACTCAACTTTACTAGTTTCCTTTTGGGGATATGCGCTAAAAACTGCAATGCATATTTTGAATTTAGTTCCATCAAAATCTGTTCCCAACACACCTATGGAATTGTGGAGTGGGCGCAAGCCTAGTATGAAATATCTCCACATTTGGGGATGTCCAGCACATGTGTTGAAAGGGAAGTCTGATAAGTTGGAAGCTAAAATGGAAGTATGCATGTTTTTAGGGTATTCAAAGGAAACCAAGGGTTATTTATTCTATAATCATAAGGATAACAAAGTGTTTGTTAGCACTCATGCCAAATTTTTGGAAGATGATTATGTGAATAATTTTAACCCTAGAAGTAGAGTTGTCTTGGCTGAAATGAATGAACCTGTAATTGAACAACCAATGGTTGAAACTAGGGATGATGTGGCTGTATTGGATACACCACAAGATACTACTTATGAGATGTCTAGTACACAGTTGCCTTGTCGTAGTGGGAGGAATGTTAGGCCACCTATAAGATTCATAGGTCTTGGAGAGACTTATGAGGCTATCTCAGAGGAGGCCGAAACTGATCCTTACACTTATGAAGAAGCAATGAATGATATAGATGCACATCATTGGGTCCAAGCTATGAAATCAGAATTAGATTTCATGTATTCCAATAAAGTTTGGGATCTTGTAAAGGCGCCTAACGGCATTATACCTGTTGGTTGCAAATGGGTTTACAAGAGGAAGAGAGGGATAGATGGAAAGGTTGAAACCTTTAAAGTAAGGCTAGTGGCAAAAGGGTATACTCAAAAAGAAGGTATCGATTATGAGGAAACCTTTTCACCAGTAGCAATGCTTAAATCTATCAGAATTCTCTTATCCATTGCTGCTCATTATGATTATGAGATTTGGCAAATGGATGTCAAGACTGCATTTCTTAATGGCAATCTTGAAGAGGAAATCTATATGAAGCAACCAGAAGGTTTCATAGCAAAGAACCAAGAGCATATGGTATGCAAGTTGAATAGGTCCATTTATGGACTTAAGCAAGCATCTAGGTCATGGAACATAAGATTTGATCAAGCAATCAAATCATTTAGTTTTGAACAAAATCTTGATGAACCATGTGTGTACAAAAGACATCAAGACAAAGTAGTAATGTTCCTAGTACTTTATGTTGATGATATTCTACTCATTGGAAATGATGTAGGGGTCATGTCGTCCGTAAAGGTTTGGTTGTCAAGCCAATTTGATATGAAGGACTTGGGTGAGGCTAACTTTATTCTAGGGATCAAGCTTTGGCGAGATCGTAAGAATAAGATGTTAGGCTTATCACAAGCTGGATATATAGATAAGGTTCTAGAACGGTTTAGCATGCAAAACTCCAAGAAAGGATTACTTCCTTTCAGACATGAAGTTCCTCTATCTGATGACCAAAGGCCTAAGACTCAAGAGGAAGTAGATATGATGAGACAAGTTCCTTATGCTTCTGCAGTAGGAAGTCTCATGTATGCCATGCTTTGTACTAGACCGGATATCTGTTTTTCAGTTGGCATGGTTAGTCGATATCAATCAAATCCAGGACCACAACATTGGCAAGCTGTAAAGCATATTCTCAAGTATCTACGGAGAACGAGAGACTATATGCTTGTTTACCGTTGTGAGGATTTGATTCCCATTGGCTATACAGATTCAGATTTTCAATCAGATCTAGATTTCAGAAAGTCCACGTCAGGATGTGTTTTCACCTTGGGTGGTGGAGCCATAAGTTGGAGGAGTGTTAAGCAATCTTGTATTGCGGACTCTACCATGGAAGCTGAATATGTTGCTGCCTGTGAGGCGGCAAAAGAAGCTGTTTGGCTCAAGAAATTCCTTTCTGATCTTGGTGTAGTGAGAATGGAGCAAGTTCCTATTACATTGTTTTGTGACAATAGTGGAGCGGTTGCACAATCCAAAAATCCAAGGAATCACAAGAAAGGAAAGCACATTGAGAGAAAGTACCACATCATTCGAGACATTGTTGCTCGTGGAGATGTGGTGGTTGCAAAGATTGAAAGTGCGAATAATCTAGCAGATCCCTTTACCAAAGCCTTGCCTCAAAGGACCTTCGAGTCACATTTGGAGGGAATGGGAGTTAGATTAGTGCACAATAGTCTTTAGGGCAAGTGGGAGATTGTTAGGATATGTGCCCTTAAATCCTATTGTATGATGCTATGTATAATATTATGTATGACATTATTTGAGAAATGATGTATGACTTAATATTATGTTTAATAAAGTTGTTTTATTCTTATCTAAAATAATGGTAACATGAATATTCGGACATTATCAAATAGTCCATGAGATGCATAGTATGTGATTTATGTGATTTAGTCACAGAAAATATAGATCACAAGTTCTTTGTAAACTCAGAATTTTGGTTCGTAGTCGGTGATGTAATTGGGCATTTCATCTGCGAAGACTATAACATATTAACTACGATGATTTGTCTTGATCATGGAAATGGTGATTTCTAGTTAATATGTTGATATGTTTTAAGAGTTAAGACATATTGAACAGGACCGCTGTGAGATTTATTATTCTCCTAACGACTGTCAATTGAATAATAAATCTCACGACTTGTATTCACATGAACTCTTAATCCTGAGAGAATAATGGACCTGATCATGAAATGTAGGTTGTTTTGATATATCAGGAGTGAGATCTAAAGTAACGGTCAAAACCTCAGTATGTTGGGCAGCCACATTTAGTGTTGATGGAACATATATTCTCAAGATGGAATTCATAGTCTCTTAACAGAGATATAAAATATTCCCTTGAGATAAGTTTAATGGGTACAGTTATTCAGAGAGTTAGGCCTAACCACTTTAGTAAGACTAAAGTATATATTTATGAAATTGGATTTCATAAATATATGGTGAATAACTCAAAAGGATTAAACCGGGTACTCAAGGATTAAGATGTAGTAATTCACAAAGTGGCAGTCTATATTTATGACTTTGTGTTACTACGAATATTTTATGAAGGAGTTGCATGTATGATAAAGTCTTGGGATATAATTTATTAATGAGGCCTAGAGTGCAATTATATTTATATAGTGGTATTAAATATAATTAATGGTAACTTTGGACTTGTCAAGAGTTGACGGAAAAGCCCAAGGCCCATTGGAGCTAGTGTCTTATTTGTTCCCTTTTGGTCCCACTCGAAGCCACACACTAAAGCCCAATTGGGAAGGCCCAAAAGGCTAGCCCAATTAGATAATCAGTTATGTGGAGAGAAACATACAGAATTTTATATAGAATAAAATGGTTTGTATGTTTTAATATAATTTAGTAATAAAATAAGAAAGAGAGACACTCTTTCATATTCTCTCTAGAAACATAGAACTGATTGAGAGACCACACATCTTGGGCATCGAGTGGAATTGGAGTGAAGATTGAAAGTATTCCCGAGTACTTCTTCATTCGATTTTGAAATTCACCGCATCAAGGTACACTCTCTTGTTTTTATATTCTGAAACTTACATAGTGAATGTTATCAATTGCGAATGAAGTAGATCCGTTTATTTTCCGCTGCTTATGTTTTGTATTCGATACAAACATGATGATTTCCCAACAGGTTCCTCCTCGTCTTTGGTCCCCGTTTCCTCCTTTTATAGTGAGCTAATTCAATGGGATTTCTCCCTTTTACCCCTAGGGCTTCACCAACTGTTTTTGGTTTGTTATGGACATCTCTTTAGGACTATCCACTAACTCATTGGTTGCCCCGACCACTGCTATGACTCAGTACATGTTTGTTGCACAGCTATTTCACGACAAAATTCTCTTTTGTTTGTTCCTGCTGTATACCTCTACCTCTCGGTTTAAATGGATAAGGATTGGGTTACCTCACTACCTAGCTCTATGGCATGCATCAAATGGTGCCAACCATTTATTACTTCTTTTGGGTAAGATACCATCCCAGCAGGAAATCTTTCCAAAAGAAGTCACGGCAGGAAACCAAATATAGACCCCCTTTTCCCCCCACCACCAAACCACACCCTTTGAATACCCTTGACCGTAGGCCCACCTCCCTTGTATTGGCTGGGTACAGGTTGGTGGAGCTCCAGCCCTTGTGTGCTTGCTCCACTATCTTCTGCTTTTGTCTTCTTTCGTTCCCATGCCGTTTCTGCCATAGCAGATTAGTTTTGTTTTGTTCTGCTGCGTGTTTTTGTCTTGTTCCTTCATGTGTTTCCTGCTACATTTGTCATTTCCTTTAGTTTGGCTTTTCATTCACGCGTTTTCTGCTGCTGACACTTCCTACCATTCCTTGTTTCTTCTCACCGTGCTTCTTCATATTAGTTTTTCATGCCTATCTTTTTATACGAAAGGATTTGGGCCTTTGTGGGCCAGATAATGTTGATTGGATCAAAAGGGTCTTGGGCCCAATTTGTCTTCATCTGCCGAAGCCATTCTGCCAGAGAACTGCATTCTGCGGCAAAGCTGCATCCTGCTGCAAATTTGTATTCTGCTGCAAATCACTTTCCCTTGCATTTCTTTCTTTGGACTCCTTTTGCTCTTTGGGCCGTTGTTTTTCATTGGGCTTTCTTCTTCATGGGCTTTTGGTTACGGATTCGCAAAATTAGGCATCAACACCATCCCTAATGGACTTAAAGACTTTCTAAAAACATCTAAATAAAATAAACTTTTATTAAGGGGTATGTGTTTATGTTTTAATGGCTTCTCCCAGATTTTCCACATGCCATGATGTCTAACCAAACAACTCAAGAAGAGGTGGATCATGTGATAATTAAAGGAATAGTTCGCATGAGTTTTCCCAGTGCTGAAGCACATTTTTGGTCCATGGACCTTCACAAGGACTCTTGTCAACGACTTTTCTAAAGTAGGAAGCACGAGATCTTGGGAAGATCATGACTGGCCAGATTGAACTTCATCGGTTAGGACAACCCAAATCGTCCCCGCTCACATTTTGATTGAATGAGACACCACCCCACCTCCCGATGAAGGACGATACTTTGTCTTGGCCCAAGATGAAGACGATAAGGAAGAAGATGATGACGTAGAGATTGGTTATTGGAGTGAGAGTGATACGACTAGTCCCCCGAAAAGGAAGATGGCACCCTTTTTGATGAGAATGGAGTCTCATGGGATATAACAGAAGCCATACGTTTGTGGGGTCATTCGGAAGACAAAGATTGGTCCATGGAGTTAAAGACTTTGTTCGAGGAGGAAGGTGAGAAAAAGGATGATGGCGCCTAATGATGAGGAAAGACAGAATTCATCATGCCTACTAATAGGCAACTTAGCAATTGGACTTGGGTTGGGTTTTCTTATAAATGGGAAAGATACCTTATAATGCAAGTTCCAATATACTTTTCAACAATTTTAACAAGATGAATTACGATTTGGCTTATTTTGATGTGTCTTATAATATGGAAATTCTACACTTGAATAATTTTAATGAATTTGAAAATGAAATTAATAAACAATTGGAAAAGAAAATTGAACCTATAGAACCAACTTTTGAAACTCCTAATTTGAGCAATGACGAGAATCCACGATTAATTAAAATTGGCTCAACTCTAAATGAACAAGAAAGAAAATATCTCAAAGAAATTCTCACTGAATTCCAAGAAGTATTTGCATGGTCTTACGAAGATATGCCTGGCATTGATCCCGAGATAGCACAGTATCACATTGATACTCATTCTCACATGGTACCCGTCAAGCAGAAATTGAGACGCATGAGAACTGAATGGCTTCTCAAGGTCAAGGAAGAATCCACGAAACAGTTAAAAGTAGGGTTCATCAAACCCGTGCACCAAGGCAAAGGGATAGCTAATGTTATGCCTGTACCCAAGAAGGATGGGAAGGTGAGGATGTGTATGGAATTTAGAGACCTAAACAAGGCTTGTCCTAAGGATGATTTTCCTTTGCCTTACATAGTTGTCTTAGTGGATAATACCGCTGGGAGTGCTTTGATGTCTTTCGTGTATAGTTTCTCCAGATACAATCAAATCAAGATGGCTCCTAAGAACATGACCAAGACTACTTTCACCACCGAATGGGGAATCTATTGTTACACAGTAATGTCATTTGGGTTTAAGAATGTAGGTGCAACTTACCAAGGATGGCCACAGCCTTGCTACATTACATGATGCATAACGAGGTAGAGGTATATGTCGATGATATGATCATGAAGTCCAAGGATAGAAGAGGTCACATAACCAATTTAAGGAAGTTCTTCGAGAGAATCTAAGCTTAAAGACTGAGATTGAACCCACAAAAATGCACTTCTAAAGTAACTACTGGAAAGCTACTAAGCTTCCTAGTAAGTGATAGAGGGATAGAAGTCGACTCATCAAAGATCAAGGCCATATTGGATATGCCTCCACCTAAGCGTGAAAAAGAGATAAGAGGATTCTTAGGCCGGCTGCAATACATTAGCTGATTCATCGCCAAACTCACTTACAATTGTAAGCCTATCTTCAAACTTCTAAGGAATAATGAACCCTATACATGGAATGATGAGTGTTAGAAAGCCTCTGAACTTATCAAGGAGTATCTTCTCCACCTACCTATCTTGGTACTTCCAAAACCTAGGAAACCTTTGCTTATCTACCTCGCAATCATAGAAAATACAATAGGAAACATGTTAGCAAAAGAAGATGATGATAAGAATGAGAGAGTCATGTATTACTTGAGCAAGAGATTCCATGACTATGAGACTAGGTACACACCCATAGAGAAATCATGCTTCGCTCTTGTATGGGATGTACAAAAACTAAGACATATCATCCTACCATTCCAAGTATGGATAGTTGCTAGAATGGATCCATTGAAGTACCTATTTGAGAAGCCTGTCTTGAGTGGAAGATTTTCAAGATCGTTGATTCTATTGGCAGAACTTGACTTAAAGTATATGGCTAGGAAAACCATCAAACGAAGCACCGTGCTAGATTTTTGTGCCGAGAACCTTATAGAAGGAGAAAGTGGTAGAAAATGGGATACTACTGGAATACGATGGAAACCGATTGTGTGGACTTTGTGAAAATTTGCCATAACTACCAAACCCATACCAACTTGAACCATGTACGCCTTAGTAATCTATACAGTATGAACTCTCCGTGAGGCATAGATGTGATTGGAAGGATATCTCACCTCAAATGGGTACAATTACATCCTAGATGCGATTGACTACTTCACCAAGCGGGTAGAGGTAGCTTCTTATTCTATATTGAAGGCCAAACATGTGGCCCAATTTATAAAGAATAATATCATTCGCCGGTTTGGAGTACCACAAGAGATCATCTTTGACAATGGTTCCCACTTTGAAGGAGAAGTCCGAAGGATTATGGAGTTGTACAACATTAAGCATCACAAGTCTTCACCATACCAACCATAGACTAATAGGGGCATAGAATCAGCCAACAAGAATATCAAGAACATCCTAACCAAAATGACAGTGACATACAAAGATTGAGCTGAGAAGCTTCTATCTATGCATCATCTAGGGCAACTAATTACTCTTTAGTTTATGGGAGTGAAGTGGTGCTTCCTATTGAAGTGAAGATACAATTTTTGAAAGTATTGGTGGAAACTAAGGTTTTAGAAGAGGATTGGATAAGAGAAAGATATGAACAATTAGCCTTGATAGGTGAAAAGAGGATGAAAACCCAATACCATGCACAAGGTTACCAAAAAAGAATTCTTAGAGCATTCAACAAGAAGGTGAAACCTAGAAACCTTAAGAAATGAGATCTAGTCCTAAACGTACTTAGAGATGAAACTTTTGATCCAAGAGGAAAGATGAAGCCAAGATGGTCTAGGCCTTTTGTTATCAAGAGGAACATGTCAGGAGACGCTACAAGAATTAGAGATTTGGATGGAGAAGAAATGCTCTGCCCAATCAACATGGACAACCTCCAGAAATATTACCTTTGAAAAGAAACAAGAAAAGAAAAAAAACCCCCCCGCTAGGTTGAAAACCTGAAAGGGGGGCCTAGGAAAAAATTAGGGCAAAGAAATCCCGCTAGGTTGAAACCCCGAAAGCGCAACCTAGGAAAAAGTTAGGGGAAAAGCCCATGGGCATGGCGAAAATTCCCACAGGGACATCATGGGCAAAAATTACATGGCACAGAAAAAAGAAAAGAGAAAAGAAAAGAAAAATAAAGACAATAAGCAAAGATAATAAAATAGTTGATTTTCTCATTGCTCAAATTAAAAGATGATAAATTGTTGATTAGGATATTTGGAACATTCCAATAATTTATTAACTCAAATGAAAAGACATGGAATCATAAAGTGCAAAAAAAAAAAAAAAAAAAATTGGGGCATATCAAGGTAGTCATTTAGTCCTCTTCCTTTTGTTGGACTTCTTGTGATCATTGTCTTCCCTATGGACTGCTCTCATATCAGTGGATAATCAAACCTTGAATCCCAAAGTTAGATGGAGAAATTGAGGAAAGTGGATGTCCCTATTCATTGCCCTTTGAGACCAAATCTCTTGAATTCTGCCCAAGATTCTCTTAGTGAATGCTAGGGTATGGTAAGAACCATTGCCACAAGGTACCCCTTGGCAGTCACCTAATTGTCATGTGATATGACATGTAGGATAATAAGAGCAACGATGAAGCCCAACCAAAGGTACACAGTTTTCCTTGAAGCCACAACTAGACATGGCCTCGATGCGCCACCATTCTACCATCCATTGCATATCTACAGAAGTAAGATGCTTCAAAAGTTCAATGAGCTTAACAAGATCGATATCTTTGTCTTTAAGCTTGCAATCATGGTAATGCTTTGGTTGATACCAATTAGATGGAACAAGGGGAGGATGAATCAACTTGAGTTTCTCGTACAACCATATTTGAGGGAGAGAAAAAGAAAGAATAAATGTTGAATGGAAAAAGGAGAGATAAAAATAGAAAAATAGAAAAAGATATTCAAAGATGATATAAGGAGCCTTGATGGGTTGAAAACTGAAAGGCAATCCATGCAAAATTAGAGGAATCCCGCTAGATTAAGAAAATTAGGCAAAAATTAGGGATCACACATGAAGAAGGAGAGGACTACCCGAAAAGAATGTTGCTTCCTCCCTTTGAATAGCATCCAAACCATTGAGGGTTTCAGCCAAGATAATGACAATTACGCTCCCACTCCCTAGATGTTTGACCATATGAAGAATTCCATGATCCACACGAGGTGTTTCATGCACCAAGAAAAACCTTGCAAGAATTCAAAGGCAAAAAGCGTTGAGATGATAAGAATGCTTCATTCTAGCAAATGGAACATCCTTCTTAAAAAAGTACTTGAAAACCATAAAGACATTCAACTTGATGGACTTGCACCATCTCTTTGCCATGGCTAGGGAAACCCCCAAAATTTGATGAGCTAGGTCAGAAATATCTTCATCGAGAGTAGGGAGAATGATAGCACTAAAGTCATGTTCACCCATGATTGCACCAAATTCCTCAAGAATGGGGCATAATTTCACACTGTTGAATTGAAAGACACGCCGAGTAGGGATTTAAATTTCAGTGGCAGCACGCAAAAGAGGCTCATCCACTTTAATTTGATGAAAGAAAGAAATACAAGAGAGACCAAGAGGGATGAAAGCATCCTTGAAATTGAGATTAAGCTTGTTAATCCACATAGAGACCTCCAAAGAAGTGAATTCTTCCATTGGGAGCCTTACAGAATGGTTCATAAGCTTAAAACATGTTTGATGAAGGTTTGAAAGCCTTTCACGGCTGTTTTATAGTGAAAAAAGTTGGTTTGGGTTTTTCTGCCTGGCGGCATGCATGTGCATGGTCCTGGATGCGTACACATGGTCAAAGCCTACGTACATACATGCGCATATGAGTACGCAGGGTCACTAGGGTTTTGGATTCCCTTTCCTATTTGGAGTGTGATCTTCACACCAAGGTTTCTCTCATGACTCCTATGGCTCAAAGGATTACTCAAGACAGATTTGAGCCCGGATTTTCATTCACCAAAGCAAGAAAGAAAAGGAAAAGCAAAATAAATATAAATTGCATACATATCCAAATATCCCATAAGTTGTAAATAAGTACATATCCTAAAATAAAAGCAAAAATATAAAGATGTTCTTAAATACAACCCAATGTCTCAAATAAAATAAAAGTGCAGAAGATAATGCTAAAAAGGAAAAAGAAAAGAAACTGGGAAAAGTATGTATGTCTGTCTATAGGATCACCGCCAATAGTGCCTCTTCCTCGGCCGAGAGCTTTAGGTCGCCTCCGGGTCTTTGTTGTCATCATCATCATCATCAGAATAAGCATACCCACCAGGCCCGTAAACCTGTCAAAAATACCTTGTCACCTCCAACTTGAGGTTCCCAGCAAGCCAGACGAGCTCCTCATGCTCTACTACAGTGGGTTGAATTTGAAAAGAAGACAGTGTTAAGACAAGTCTAAGAAATGCAAAGGAGAAAGAAATAAAAAGAAGAAAGTTCAAGAGATAAGGATAAAGAGAACTCACTGCTCGTGTGCCCTGATATAGATACTGCATTTTGTACCCCTTACGACTTAGGCCCCCGTTCCCTAATGATGCTCAAACTCTAAGGCCCAAAGCTAGTTTAGAGCCCAATCAAATATTAAATTGAACTGAGGAGTGTTAAAATGGAAAATATAACCTTTTAAATGTGTAAAAATCTATTTTTGAAAAATTAAACGACTAAAGTGGCCTTTGGCCTGCGTACGTAAGTCGCGGCCTGCGTACGCGAGCTAAAGCATGCATACGCAGGCACATTCTTGTGTTTTCTACAATCAAGTTTTCTGCAATAATGGCTAAGGTTGGAATGAATCCCACATTGTCTGGGAGCCATTCTAAACCTCATTTTTCAACTATAAAAAGCTTTACATGGTACATTTTCAAAACACATAGAAATCCCACGGGAAGAACCTAAGATTCTCTAGAAAATAGTAAATCAAAAAGGAGTTTTTCACAAAACACCCTCAAATCTTTTTTATTTGATTGGAACCTTTTTTGGCCCTAATTTTTTGAGTTTAAGATTACTAATCACTATTTTATTGAATTATGATAGATTTGATTGAGGGGAACGGTAAAAAATCAGGCCTTTGAGCTTTCGTTTTAAGGTATTCTTTTGAACTTTTCTTTTTCCTTTTCTGCCTTTAATCTGTTTCTTTGTTTAGTTTATGTTTATGTATGTTTGTTTAGGTTAATTTTAGGTTTTCTTTATGCTTTTTCAGCATTTTAGGGTGCTAGATTTATGTTTTTCTATTTCGTTTCGTTTTTGCTCTGTTTCATGTTAATTAGGTTTTCTAGGTAAGGATCTGCGTACGCATGATTTAGCTTGCGCACGTAGGCTGAACTCATATGTAAACAGACCTATTCTATCACACATGATGCCATTACCTAGAAACCCAAATTTTTGTTTGTTTCATTTCTGCTTTCATGTGTTTGTTCTATGTAGCCTCTTTCTCATATATTTTAAGCCCCATAACCGTTGTTTATCTTTTAACAAGTTTGTTTATTATCACATGTTTAGATTAGGGTTTTTATGCTTGTTTCTTACTTTGATGCCATGAACATGCATTCACATGCCCATTTATGATGCCATAGGTGCTGAGGTGCTACAAGGTAAGTAAGGCAAGTCATGCATTCACATAAACATGCATGTTGATTGTTTAATCCTCCCTTGATATATGTGTATGAAGTTGATGCCTTGTTTTGATTCATGATATGATATGCTTGCTGTAATGCTTGGTTTATTGCTTTGCCTTGAGATGTATGATAGGGTGTTCACATGTTAGATGTATGTTAGGGTTTCTTATTTGTGTTTGGGTTTGGCTCTCTATTGCTTTAAGGATGGATATGTGTTTTGGGATGAATGATGACATGATTGTATGCTTAGATGTATGCTAGTGTATGCGTGTGTGTGTGAGTATAGATGCAAGTGTTAAACATGTTTTTAATAAGGTTAGGACATAGGACACAACAATGGGAGGCCAAACTTAGGGTAGGGTGATCTTAGGTGCCTAATATCTTCCCAAGAGCATACTTAAACTCCAAACCCATACTTTGGTAGTAAGACCAAAGTTCCTTCCTCAAAAGGAAACTATATTCATGGTTCATGGACCATATAACTAGGTGACAATTCCGTCACTTCTTTTCCCTTGTGCCCACAGTGGCAACTCCGCTGGGATAGTGAGTTTAATTCCTATGTGTCTTGTTTCTTAACTTTAACAAAAACTTTTTTAATACTTGTTTTTCACACACATCACTGATTCTTTTGTCCCTTAACCATGGTTGGTGATAAGTGGGAAGATAAAAGGCTCCATTCGGGCACAAATTTTTTGAAGTTCATCCTACCAACTCACAATCAGTGCCATCGCCTATAATGGGCCTTGAGTACATTAAAGGTTTGTTACTAATCCACTATGGGGTCCACTTAGGCCCTTGGTTGGAATCATAGTCCACCTAGTTGTGAGTGACCTAATTATCTATCCATTTAGCCTTAGATTTTTTGGGCTAACTGGGCATTCTGATTTTCTGGGTTTTAAAACTTCATTTTAAGGGCCCAAAACATCATGCTTTGATGTGGGCTAGCCCATAGACCCTTGAGAATGTCCAAAAATCATTAAAAAGCCCCAAAAACCCTAATTTTAACATATAAAAACTCATTTTATGTCTCCAATCAAAACCCTAGCTAAAGAGAGTTATTTTTTTGCCTCCATCTTCTCTAAAACCCTATTTTCTCTTTTTAAAACCCTAGGGCAGCAGCTTTGCACATTTTTTACAAATTAAAAACCTCTCTTTAGTTAGTTCTAAGGTGGAAACTATTTTTCTAAATTGATTTCTCAAAACTTTTTTCAAAATCTTTTGTTCTTAAGTTGTGATTACTAACTATTATTGTGTTTTTTTTATTATTCTTGTCCTCAATGTAATCTTTGTGTTTTAGGCACTAAGGGGTCGGTTAAAGAATCTCAAATCTGTGATTCTAAAGCAAGGTGAGCCTCTTTGCCATGATTTCTCACTTTGCTACATAGGATTTACATGGTTCTTAATTTGTTTTATTTGTTATACAAGCTTAGAAATATGTTTTGCTTTGTTTAATTATATTTTGTTATGTCTTACCATACTTTGAATGAACAGTTGAATTGGATATTAGAAGCATGCTAGGTTTTATTGGATTGTTGTTTTGTTGCTGCTTTAAAACTGTGTTTTTAGGCGTGTATGCGTGGGCATGCTTTATATATGTGTATGCATACTCAAGGCACGCATGCATATACTTCATGTATGCGCACGTATACTTTTGCCCAAAAACGCAGATTTAGAGTTCCTGCTATTTTGTGTGTTTTAATTAGTTTTAGTCCTCTTTTTAGGTCTTGTTAAGTCTAGCTTTCACATGTTTAGGTCTAGGGTTAGTAGAATTGTAAAGTTGTGATTTACAGCTATGTTTTATGTTGGCTTTAATTCCGTGTCAAATTTTATTGTAATTTTGTTCAATAATTTCCCTGTATTTTTGTGGGATTTAATGTAAGGGTTGTGTGTGAGAGTTTAGGGAAGAATTTGTGAAGAAGTGGTTTTCGCGACTGATGACCTGCGAAACAAGTCACATGAGAAGCACATGCTAGAATTTGGAGTCTTTGATAGGCTAGTTTTCGCGACTAGCTCGCAACTCAAGCCAAGTCGCGAGTAACCCGCGAAACCTACTGATTGTTGCTTTTTGGAGTGTGACTTTTACTATTCTTTACCAAAATTATATAAACCCTCATTACCAATGAAATGTAAGCAGAAGAAGGAGTATTTTCTGAAGAAACTTTTGAGAGAGAAACCCTAGCCAAACACTTAAGAGATAGAGATTGTTTTATAGAGATTGTTTTATCCATAATCTTCTACATCATTTCTCTAAGTTTCCATCTACTCTCAGCTCTCCATCCATACATCATTGAGAGATTCGTAGCTCAAACACTTACCTCACCCATCCTGAGTGTTGAGAGAAGTTTCGGTGCCTTTAGAAAGCATTGGAAGAAGCCATTGAGTGGTGGATGCAATCGGGCAGAATTACGTGATCCGAAAAGCTAGTGAATACATGACTCTGAGAAGTCCGTTGGTAGCAGGAGCTTGAAGGGCTCAAGTACAATAGGTAGATTAGGCTTGGAGAGTCTTTTTGATATTCATATACTCCAACTTATTCACTAGTGGATCGATTTCGGCTTGGAGGGCCGCAGAGAGGTTTTTCGACGAGTACTTCGGTTTCCTTTTTGATAACACTTCTCAGTGTTATCTTGTACTTGCATCTCTCTTACCTACTCTTTAAGCATTACATTTACTGCTCATTGTACTTGATTATGGCTTAAAGTAATGTTATCAGTTTATTGCGCGTGCTTTACTCTTGTTCCGCACTTAGATAAGTTAGAGTAAAAGCAATTAAGCTGTAATTTAAAATTGGGAGTCTAAACAAGTATTAGTGTTTTCACAATACTTGAGCTTTCAAGAATAACATGTTTCACATGCTTGAATTGATAGATTGATGATGAAGGTTTATGCTCTGATGAATCTCATGAACATTCATGGGAATTTGAACATGCATTGATGCATAGGTGCTGAGGTGTTATGATACAGCGAGGTAAGTGAGGTAAGTCACGCATAATTACATGAACATGCATTTAACTTGATCGATGAACATGATGAACTTTCTTGATCGATGAACATGATGAATATACTTGATTAATGCCATGTTGATGTTGTTGTTTTGTGATGTGCTTGCTGCCCCTGGATATATATAGTGATGTAACCTTTATATTGTGATTTGATTTTTAACATATTTTGTGTTTTATTTTCCTTAAGTGCATAATGTATGTTTAGGTTAAGAATTAGAGCTCTCTTTATAAACTCTTTAATTAAATATGGCCTAACAACACATAATGGAGGCTGGCCCACAAGTCGGGCAGTCTTGGATGCCTAACACCTTTCCAAGCCATACCCAAACTCCGAACCCATAATCTAGTATGTGGACCCATGTATGTAAGTGATTGGCCTAAAAGGCCCAATATGGTTCCTAGACCTAATCTAGGTGGCGACTCCACTTTTCTCCACCACGGTCCACTAAGCCGGGGCGTACTCTCATTTGCACCCACAATAGGGGATGCCATTCCTCCATAGCTGGTACTTAGCATCGGTCATCAAAAGCAGGGCAAGCATGAATAGAGGAGGATCCATCGAAACTTAAGGCGTATCCTCACCCATCAGCTGGCAAAAAGCTCACTCAGCTAAGTATAGAACCCCAAGCCTGCACCCTCCAAGGGTTAAGTGGTCCTAGAAGAGATAATGGCAGCTGCCTCTAGCCCCTAGTCAGCAACGGGAGGAATACCCACCCAAGGTCCCCAAGCGATCTACAAAAATACTCATGATTAGAAAGAAAACCTTTGAAACATGCAAGGACAGCTAGGAAAGAAGAATTTCACTCACTTCTTCAAAAAGAGGTTGTTGAGATAAGCCTGGACTAAAGGGAACTCCTTCAGGTCCACATCTAGACCACGAGCAACAAGGCCATAGCTCACGGCCCAATGCTGCATGAATAGCAAATGACAATTTGCAAGATGATAGTTTGCAAGAAAAGAATGTTTACAAGATGATAGTTTGCAAGAAAAGAATACTGTACAGTCTGTAAGATAATAGTTTGCAAGAAAAGAATACAGTACAACTTGCAAGAATGCGATTACAGTTTGTAAGATGATAGTTTGCAAGAAAAGAGCATGGATACAGTTTGCAAGAGCATGAAATGCAGTTTTGTAAACCTAAATGGCATATGAATAAATACAGTTTGCAAAAGTATGAAGTACAATTTGTGAAACCATGTAAGAAAAGAAAAAGGTTCTAACCTCAAGGAGCTTCCAAGGCCCTGCTAGCTAGGGTAGAGTCCCCCGATTAAGCATGTCCATGACCGAATAAAGGTAGGCAAGAGAAGCCTGACCCCAGTTCACCTCCCATGCATGCTCGAAGTCACGAAAGAGAGCAAGCCACCTTAAAAACACCGTCTGCCCACAATTAGCGAATAGATATGCCCTCAACAAGTACAGCAAGAATGCCCTGGCCATCTGGGCCTAATCATTAGGCATTACCTGAGAAATAGGCATATAATCCCTCTCCAAGTCGAAGTAGCGGATGTGCTCACTTAAGTACCTACGCCCTAGTAGGTTGAGGCCTAGTTGAATGCCCAACTCACTCTCTAAGTTAATAATGGGCCCATCGAATCTTAGACTGGTCATCCGATGGAAATCGGGAAAATTCACCGTCATCTCCCTCCTAGCAATGTGAAGGGTGTGGGTAGTATCCCACCAACTATTAGCAAGCGCCTGCACCAGAATACCCTAGCAGAACTCTCCAGAAGCAAACGCATGACGGGCTCGAAACCGACCGCACTCACCAAGGCCTTTGTATCTTTTGTCAGGACCCTGTACCATGCAAAGAGATGACTGGCACTACCCCTACTCATGAAATGAGGTAAAACCTATAAAAGACAGGAACAGGAGCATAAGAATCATGTTGGATGAGAAAATAAAGTGAAAAAAAAAAAATGAAGTGTTAGGGACATATTTGACAAAACGCACTTCACTTGTAATTGGGTAGATCTAGAATGGGTTTAGTACTTCAAAAAACAAGTGTTCAAATTTAATATTGACGCCATGCAAGTTTGACCAAGAAACAAGTGAAGGAAGTGTTGTTCATTAAAGCTCGACAACAGTCTCGACAGAAAGACTTCTATCGAGATTTAACGTTAAAGCTTGACACAAGTTGTATCTGTCGAGAATTACGAAATCAAGTTTTCCAGATTTGATAACACGCATATCCTTAAGTATTTATATAGGGTTTCTTTTCTCCCAACCTTAGACATATATAAGGATTATTTTAAGGGCCGTCACAAGTGATGCAAGGTGATGCAAAGTGATGCAAAGTGATTATACACGCATATTGTGACCGGTGACAGAATTCACCGTAGTTCAACATATTCTCTCTAGAAGCTACTGCGTCTTTATGCTAAGGGTTTTGTGACCAAGGAGCTTCCTGATCTTCATTGTTGGATGAACTGAAGAACTTTGTAGCCAACATCTTCCTCAAGTTGGTGTGTTAGTCACATACTAGGATCCGTGCATCATTGGTTAGTCACGTACTAGGCGTTGTGCACTGAACGAAGAGATTGCCGCTACAATACAAGTCCAATTGGGTATTGGGGTAAGGGTTCAACTGTACGTTGGTATTGGGTACTGGGATTCCTTTTACTTGTAACTGCTTATGATTGATAATAGTGGATTCTCGAGAGTGGTGACCTTTAATTCGCCCAGTGGGGTTTTGCCTCGGTGGTTTTCCCCATTCGTAAACAAATCACCTATGTCAAACTTATCTTTCGCTGCATTTAACTTAGTTGGTGATTTGTTTGTGCTACCATGCTATTGCATGTTAAATTGACTTAAGTAATTAACTTAAGTCAATTTAATCTTCACTCCAATACGTTTTTGGCCTATCATGAAGTTTCTGGAGCATGCGTCCGTATGAACTCATGAACACTGACGCATACGCATGAAGAGTGGGTGCATACACATGAACACAAACAGAACGGGTTCTTCGACAGTTTCGGCCTACCATGAATCAAAACTCATCCTAAACATGTTTCTACCCCTCATAAGACATCAGGTTTTCATCTAAACACATCCCACAACAAAACCCAAGCATTTACAAGTCTAAAAATGAATTAAAATAGAAGATCAAAGAAAAACTTGAAAATGAGAAAATTTTGAAAAACTCACCAATCCGGTCTGTGCACCCTCTGAAAGATGGTTTCTGAAAGATGGTTTTGTGGCCTGAAGATCAATGGAGGGGACTCTGTTAGCCTTGTGGCTCCATTCCAGCAAGTGAGATTGAAAACTTCGCCAGAAATCTTGTAGGTTTTCTTGGCTTTAGGTGCCATTAGAGAAGTTGAGAGAATTTTGAGAGAGATAGAGAGAGAGAGAGAGAGAGAGATTCTTATGATTCTGATATGGAATGGATAAGGAAATAAGGGAGAAGCATAAGGTTTTTGTAGGGAAAGAGAGGGAGTTGAAGAGTTAGAGAGAAAATGAAAAGATGAGGAAGATGGAGAGAATAAGAAGAAAGAAAGAAACGATTGGTACCAGTTGAAGAAAAATGAAAAGGCGAGAAGGCATCTGATGACTAAACTACATGTAGTTTAGGCCTCCCACTAAACTACGTATAGTTTAGCAAAAAAAAAAATTAGAATATCCCTAGTGGACTTCGAAAAGATAAGAAGTGCATGAAAAAATTCAAAGACAATCCCCATGGTTCATGAAGTATCAGAATGTTACAAAGATGCACTATAATGATGCAAATACCCCTCAGCAAGTCAAAAGACATAAAAATCCTAAAAATACTCCCTAGTGGAAACTCCCTCGTGGGTTAAAATCATCAACCAACTCTTTAGTGAGTCACAAATAGAAAATCCATCCCCAAGTGGATCAGAATCATCAAGGACTTCCCCGTGGGTCCAAGATACCAAGGCAACTCCCTCGTGAGTTACTAAAAGGAGAATTTTCCCCATCAGAATCATCAAGGACTTCCCCATAAGTCCAAAGTACCAAGATAACTCCCTCATGAGTTACGAGAAAAGGAAGGAAGTGTTCTGGCCGAGGATAACCTTGCTATAACCTTGCCAGAACACTTCCTTCTTGGCGACCTCCAGATCTATCGTGGCTTAAAATAAATTTTGACGGGGCACTTTTCCACAAAGAACAATGGGCGGGCATTGGGGTTATCATTCGGGATAACATAAGTATGGTTATGGCTTCTTTAACCCAACAGCTTCCACTACCCTCCACAATTCTAGAGGTGGAGGATTTAGAAGCAAGGAGAGTGCTAGAATTTGCTCTTGAACTTGTCTTCGACAGGGAAATACCAGAAGGTGATTGCGAGATTCTAATCAAAACACTTCAAAGCATGAAACAATCACTAGCTCAGGCTGGCCACATAGCTAAAGATGTCCAACATCTTGCCTCCCTCTTCACAGCTTCTAATTTTGTTTATGTTCGTAGGACTTGTAACTCAGTTGCTCATTCATTAGCTCGTCGAGCAATTTTATGCCCCCATACCTTAGTCTGGGTGGAAGATGTTCCACCAAATATTGATGTAATTCTTCAGGCTGATTTAAAAAGCCTTCCTTAATGATATGCACGGTCTTCCTTCTCAAAAAAAAAAAAAAAAAGTTATTTTGATCAAATAACCATAGTTTTTTTTTTTTCTTCGATTTTGTACTTTAATTTATCGGTCTTTAAGCCTTTTGCTTTTAAACTTGAAGTAAGTAGTTAAAAATCATTTCGAGTGCTCTATTTTTATCATTTTTTATATATAAAAAAAACAATAAAGGCTATATTTGCATAAATTTTTTGAACAATAATATTATATTAATTTCAATATTTGGTATACTTGTATGTTTATGTTTGAATTGAATATCATCTCATTTTCATAGTTTATCTTTATTCTTTTATGTATTATTTAATTTATTTATATACCTTTTAAATTTGAATTAATTATTAATTGAAAAGTTAAACTAATGACCCAACTATTGAACTAATAACCCAACGATTGAATCAGTGAATCATCAAACGATTCAAACCACTCCTTTAATAGTTCAATGCTTGGTTTGATTTACATAACTATGCACGAGGGTTGAACTAGAAAAATTAAGTGTCATGCTAGGGTTGACCACAAAGCATTTCCTTGCAAAATGCAAACAAGCAAATGTTACAAATTGTACAAGATAAAAACCTCTTTGTAGCAAAAATGGAGGGTTTAATGTTGCTTTTTAAATCAATCACTCCAATCATAATTCCAGTTTACCAACTACCAACCCTTCCATCTTTTAGTATACTCTATATGGTTTGATGACTTGATCACGAGGTTGTTTTATTAAAAAAAAGCATAAAGGTTATTCTACATTTAGTAATGCCAGGCTAGGTATAATAGTATTGAATCTCACGGGGAAATAGTTTTATGATACACAAAGTTAATTCATGAGCTTGAAACGCGTATAATAGTGTTTATTTATTTGTCTAAGCTTGATTAACGAATGGAACAAATTGAAAGTACTAGCTAGTGTTGCTCACTTAATTTTGTTAGACTAAGAGCAGTGTGGAAAGAGAATGTAGAAAAATCAGTTATATAAGACTATGAGTTTTGGCAAGACAAATTATCCAACTAGTCTAATGGCAAGTCCATGGAGTAGGTGAAGAGGGTTTAAGGAGTTTCACCTCATTGTCTAGTCTAGTAACCTTTAAAAAAATTTAAAAATCTCAAACTCAAATTTTATAAATCAATACGTGCAAGAACTACTTGACAAAAAAGGAAAAAGAGAAGGAAATATGTTAGAAATGAATGTGAACACAAATTAAAGGGAGAAAAAGGAAAAGAGTTAGGGAAGTAGATCAAATTGTAAGAAATTGCAACCTTGGGAAAATTTAATCTCGCGTGAACAGGGTAGGCTGAGTTGATATGTTCCTCAAAATAATGTGTTATAAATAGAGATTGTGCAACAAAATTTTTATTATTGGTTTTCGGCACACCTCTCTTGGCTTGAACTGGTGATCTCCTAGGAGCTTTGAGGTTGTTCTATATCATCCAAAGCCATCCTTTATGTAGAACAACAACCCTAACTTGTTCTTTGTTCAAACTTAAGTGATGCATGACAAAAAATGGTTCTTTGATGGAGTTGCCACACACACAAATTTTATAAAAGATAAATCACATGGTCACAAAATAATGTAACAAATAATTAAACCCAAACCCACCCAGTTATTATTTGGGTTAAATGGGCATCATCCCAATTAAACCCAATAATTATTGGGTTTTAACTAAAAACCCATTGAGGCTCGTTTAGCCGAAAAACAATAAACCCAAATTCAACCCAACCCTTGACATAAAATAAATAAATAAATAAATAAAAACCAGCCCCTCTCTGCCTCTCGACTCTCTCTCCTCAGTCCTCAAACTAGGGTTTTCAAATTGTCCTTCATTTTCTCAGCCTCCAATCATGTTTAAATCAATAAGTTTGATGTGGTTCTTTGAATTGATTACTAATCTTGTTCGTGCTGATTCAGATTTCGCAGTTTCCTTCATTTTCTCAGCCTCAATTCGATTTTCTCTTGGTCTCCCATCTCCCAGTTGTTGTATTTTGCTCAGGTGAGCACAATCTCTATCTCTCTCTCTCTCTCTCTCTCTCATTTTTTACTTGCACCGGTTGAGATGGTGGTAACCCTAACTGGGTCTAATGTGGATTTTGTTGGGTCTAATTATTCTGGTGAATCCACTGTAGTTATGCACTTGGAGTGTTTAATAAAGAGTCTCAAAGCTTAAAGATTGTTCCTGTTGCCTTTGACAAGGTGGAATTTTCTCTTTGATTTGCTTTGAAAGTTTTAAAATTTGGGTTTTTTTGTTTACTGTTTGGTTGCTTTGGAAATGTGGGATAAGTTGGCTTATTTGCTCATTTGGTTATGTGCTGTTTGGTGGTTAATGGGTTGTGGAATGTGTAGCTATTTACTGTTGGGTTGTTGATGAAATTTTGGAGTTTAACTTGGCTTTTGTTGTGGAAATTTGAGCTTGTTGTCTTTGAGTACTGAAGTAATTTTATTACATACTGACTAAGAGCATCACCAGCAAACGCACTATCTCCAATTTTTCTCCAAAAAAGCCACTGTTCACACAAAAAAACACCTCCAACAACCTCTCTATCTCTAATTTTTTTTTTTTAGATTTGCTACAATAGCTCTCCAGACATGGAGAGCACTGTAGCAATCACTGTAGCATATCTAAAGAATATTTCCCCTTAAAATAATACCGGTTGAATTAAAAAAAGACTTTTTCTCTTTCCCCCATTTCTGTTTCTTCTGCACTCCCTCTCTCTTGCTTCTCTTTAGAAAAAACTTTCTTTGCTTCTCATCAGAAAACAATGGTGAAGCACAAAATTGATGGAGCTCTCAATCAAAATACAAACTCAAATCACAATATTAAAACTAATCAAATTAGAACCAAAAAAAAAAAAGAGCAAAGCTGACCCATCTGAGCCTCGGTGGGAGCAAGACATGCAGTGGTGCTTCTTGAATGCTCTGGAGTAGATGTAGTGCTAGAAAAGAAAAGAAAAAAGAAAAGTGAAGATTGAAGATAGAGCTCCAGACGAAGTGCTAGAGAAGAAAAGGAGAAGAAAAGAAAAAAGAAAAGTGGAGATAAGAAGATAGAGCTCAGATGAAGTGGTATAGATAAAAAGAAAAAAAGAAAAGTGAAGATAGAGATAAGGGAAAGGTGTGTGGTGGAGAAAAAACCAAGAGAAAAAAAAAAAGAAAAAAAAAACGTATGGACGTGTTTAAGTTTGAAAAAATAATATAAAAAATAAGAAATGGCAATTAAGAAATGCTACCACAATATCTTTACAATAAATTTTAAGTAATAGATTGTTATTAGATAATATTGGTGAGTAAAAAAATAATTTCAGTGGTGGGTTCAAATTAGAACTAGTAACAACTTTCCACATAAGATTTTGATGTGATTCTTGTGAAAGTATTGCGAAAAATATTGTAGATATAACATTTTTCATTGAAAAATATAATTGTTGGGAATGAATATAGGAAAAATAAATGATGATAAAAAAAGAATAAAGAATGAATGAAGAAATAATATTTAAATGAGATAGAGAAAAGGATAGAGAGTCCGTTGGAAAGTGTATTTGAAAAAGTAAGTAGGCAAAAGGTAAAATGAACTGTTCACTCTCCAAGCAGGAAAAAATTTGAAGAGGCTGCTGGTGATGCTCTAATGTCATTGAATCTATATTTAGATCATTTGGCTTATTGTACTGTCTCTTATGCAATATTCTACTTTCTATTTATTAGAAACTAATGAAAGCATTTTGGTAATCTTTTCTTCTATCTTCTGCTAAGTTACAAATGCTCTTTGTGACAGACCTGGTGCTAGTGCACTGTTTCGATATCTGAAGTTTAAATATGAAATGATCGTACTTATTTGCTAGTTCTGGCTATGGTTAATGCTTTTATAGCAAAGTGTCATCGTTCTTTGGTTATGCCATGCCCGCAACTCCTGATGCTACTCGGCACCCTTATGTACAATAATGATATCCTTTGATGTGTCTGCAGGAGGCAACAAAACCTGAGGAGGATGAGGAAGTAGTTATTAAAGACCAGGAAGCAGATTTTGCAGAAGTTCATAGTCCTGTGAAGTCTTATGCAAGTGACGATGGCCCTGATGACTGGATATAATTGAATATTAGTCTTAAAAGACTATCTATTGGCTTTATTGAAAAGGATAGGAAATGCTAAAATGTTTCTATTGCTTATCGCAATGTGATTAGCCTATTATCTGCTTGTTCTTGTGCAGGCTCATTTTTTATCTCAATACATTTTGTTTTTTCAAAAAAAAAAAAGAAAAGAAAAGAAAAAGAAATAGAGAAAAATATATGTACTAGAATTAAGATGTAATTCTTGTGCTCATTAAATAGAATTCTGATTCATTTATGTCGAAGAATATATTCTAATACAATTATCATCGGCAGCGTTTCAATATCCATTTGCAATTTGTATGTAAGTTTGTTAGTTATTGGATTTATCCAATAATTTAAATATGTTGGTGTTGACTGCACATAATTATCGATAATTGATTAGTGCTAACCTTGATGGCAATTTGAATTTTGCATAGAATTCTCTCAGAATAATTTATACAAGGTGAAGCCAATATTTTTGTTTGTACGTGCTTTTGGGGGTATAAAATAATCAATAATTTACGGATGACCACTATGTATTTATCAATGTTAATAATTCTACAATATATGTTACTAAACTATATAAACCTATTAAATATTTGTGCAGGTCTTTTTTTGAACGGTACCTAGGCTCAAGCAGAAACAAGGATCCTAGACCCTTTACTTGTAATTTGGTGGACTGGGCTTGGTTGACTGTAGCTAAATTGGGCTGATTACGAACCAAGTTGTGCGCAAGTCACATGAAACTCCTCTAGGCAAAAATGTGATTTCCTCCTAAGTAATAAAATACCATTGTAAGTGTCTTGGTGTCATAAAATGACCTTTTACTCTTACGAAATAAGTAGAATAACTATTCATAATATTCACAATGAAGAGGAGGTTATAATAGAAGGTTTAGGGCTTATCTTTTATTGTGTGAACATTTAAAAGAATTCCTTCACTTGGTAACTTGAGCGTAATATTGTGGTACCCCAGACGTGATGTAGTGGTACCCCAAACGTGATGTCGTGGCTCTCAGGTGTACTGGGTTAGTAATCCATGGAACCTAGAATCTCTGGTTCCTTGAACTGTAGAATCTTTCTCCATGCTTATTATGCAATGAAGTTTTGTCCTTTCCCTTTACTTCTATAGGTCTTGCACAAGAACAACTATACAATATACATATCTTCAAATAATTGTTAGATCCTTAAATTAGGATATACATTCTAATATATATACATATATGTAAATGAATTTTATAAGAATGAGTCAGCCACGAGGATCCTAGCCCCAATTCTCACGGACTTAGTGCTTTTGCACAAAACTTGTGGGATTTGGAACTCAAGTCCAAGTAGCTTTGCTTGGGCATTGCCTTCCAAGATAGTCAAGTGAGGAGGATTTTGCGGGAAAGAGTGATATCTGATGTGTGCATATTTTTGGCATATGTTTCTTTGGAGACTAAGTGATATTTTGAATAATCTCAAGGATATAGGACGAATTTCTACTTCTTGGCTCTCTCTTCTTTTTCTCCTCTTTTTTCCCCTCCCTTGTTAGGCTCTTAAAGTTCTAAGAATATATCTTTTGAACCTCTGAACTCTCCCTCTGAATCCCCCATTTTTCCCCTCTTTTGTTATGCCTTAGTGTTCCTTTTATAGTGGACATGGTCTGGTACCCCGGGCGAAGACGTCCCTGGTTTGATGGGTAAAACCATGTCCTTTGGAACCTAAAAAAGTGCATTGGGCAGAAGTTTAGCTTAATTAGGCAATTATAACTTAAAAGGGGCATTCGGCTTTAATTATAAATGAAAGATTCCTTCTTGAAAATTCAAAGGAGTGGGTGGGCTGCTCAATGTACTGGATAACAGCTTTAGTTGAAAATGACAATTGAGAGGAAATTGTGGGGAGGTGTCATGCACATGGGGGAACTGAGTTTTCCATTGGTTCATGCATTCCAAGCAAATACATGAACCAAGGGAAACTTTTGGGATCTTCCTTTCACCAAAAATCACTCCTCTACCGACCAAACCATTTCTCCCTTACTATCCACTCGGGATCCCACGAGCTTGGACCATGGGTTACAAAGAAAATACTTATTTTGCTAGATTTTTAATGGCTTTTTTTTGCTGGAAATCTGAACATACTGTAGGAAAAATACATGTTTGTATTGCATACAAAACATACGCAGCGAAAAATTAACGGATCTACTTCTTTCGCAATTGATAACATATACTATGTAAATTTCAAAATTCAAGAATAAGAGAGTGTACCTTGGTGTGGTGAATTTTAAAACAAAGATCAGAAGTTCTTAGGAACACTTTTAATCTTCACTCCGATTCCACTAACGCCCAAGAAGTGTAATCTTTCAATCAGTTATGTTTGTTTGTTCGTTCAAGAGAGAATAAGAGAGTGTCCAACACTCACATACACACCATTTCATGTTCTTACAAAATTCTATATGTTTTACTCCTTATAACTGATTATCTAATTGGGCTAGCCTTTTGGGCCTTTCCAATTGAGTTTCAGCATGTGGCTTTGAATGGGACCAAAAGGGAACAAATAAAACACTAGCTCCAATGAGCCTTGGGCTTTTCTGTCAACACTTGACAAGTCCAAAGTTACCATTAATTATATTTAATACCACTATATAAATATAATTGCACTCTAAGCCTTATTAATAAATTATATCCCAAGACTTTATTGTACATGCAACCCCTTCATAATATATTCGTAGTAATATAAAGTCATAAATGTTGACTACCACTTTATGAATTACTACATCTTAATCTTTGAGTACCCGATTTAATCATTTAAAGTTATTCATTATATATTTATGAAATCCAATTTCATAAATATATACTTTAGTAATTTCATACCAAAGTGGTAAGGCCTAACTCTCTGAATAACTGAACTCATTAAACTTATCTCAAGGGAATATTTTATATCTCCGTTAAGAGACTATGAATTCCATCTTTAGAATATATGTTCTATAAACACTAAATGTGGTTGCCCAATATACTGAGGTTTTGACCATTACTTTAGATCTCACTCCTGATATATCAAAGCAACCTACACTTCATAATCAAGTCCCTTATTCTCTCAGGATTAAGAGTTCATGCAAATAAAAGTCGTGAGATTTATTATTCATTTGACAGTCGTTAAGAGAATAATAAATCTCACAACGGTCCAGTTCAATATGTTTTAACTCTTAAAACATATCAACATATCAACTAGAAGTCTCCACTTCCATGATCAAGCCAAATTATCTTAGTTGATATGTTATAGCCTTTGCAGATGAAACGCCCAATTTCATCACCGACTACGAACTAAAATTCTGAGTTTACAAAGAACTTGTGATTTATATCTTCAATGACTTTTCACATAAATCACATATTATGCATCTCATGGACTATATGATAATGTCCGAATATTCATGTTACCATTATTTTAGATAATAATAAAAGAACTTTATTAATTACAACATTAAATCATACATAATGTCATACTTAATATCATACATAGCATCATACAACAAGATTTAAGGGCACTAATCCTAACACATACATCTTGGTTTTCCCATATGTAAGCCAAGATCCTCATCTCAAGGCTTCAAAAGGACACATCAAGGTCCTAGGGCCTTGATGCACTTTTTGCTGCATATCCTCTGACCGAGATCCTTGCTGCATGTCCTTTGACCTAACCGAGATCCTCTTTTATTTTTCTTTTTTCTTTTTCTTTTATTATTATTATTATTATTATTATTATTATTATTATTATTATTATTATTTCTTTCTTTCTTTTTTCCTTCTTTTTGGGACTTTGGGCCTTCATGGTCCTTCTTAACTTCATGAATTGGGCACTTTTTTTTTAAGACCTATGGTCTTTCCTTACTTTTCATGGAACGGGCTTTTTGTGAAATTTTGGTCCTCAACAATATTTTAAGCTTCTAGTCCAAAATTTAAAGCATTACGTTCTAATTTTTTCTGTAGGCCACGGTGGTCCTTACTCAAAGCCTTGCAATTTGATACTAGAGGTTCCTATTGTCTGCCACCATACACTTGCACTATTAATTGCCACTTATCAACCATTCAATTTACTAAAGTTGACTAGTTGCTTTTTTTCAGTTTCCAAATACCTACTCCATCTACCTAAACAACTAAAAATATAACAAAATAAATAAAATAAGAGAAATGTGAATCTTCCATTATAAATTTATAACTAGTTTGGTCATTTTTTGGGTATCGAGGGGTATTTTTGTCATTTTTGGGTTTCAAGTGGGTATTTTGGTCATGTTTTGGGTTTTGGGGGGTATTTTTGTTAATTTCAAGTTTTGGGGGTATATTGGTCATTTTAAGGTTTCAAGGGGTATTTTGGTCATTTTTTTGGGTTTTGGGGTATTTTGGTCATTTTAAATTTTCACAGGTATTTTGGTCATTTTTTAGGTTTTAGAGGTATTTTGGTCATTTTTGGGATTTGGGGGTATTTTGGTAATTTTTAGGTTTCGGGGGTATTTTGGTAATTTTTGAGTTTTTGGGGTGTTTTGGTCATTTTTTGGGTTTTGGGGGGTTTTTTGGCCATTTTTTGGGTTTCGGGGGTATTTTGGTCATTTTTTAGAGAGAAAATGGGCTTTTGCCCTTATTTTTTTAAAAAAATCTAGCAATATGCCCCTGTTTTAAAACTATTTAGGTCCGTGTCCCTGTTTTGAAACTCGATTTTCTCAAAATCGAGTTTCAATGAAAACACGATTTGTAGAAAATTGAGTATAGGCGATCAAACTTTAAAAAAAAATAAAATAAAAAATAAAATAAATTATGGAACTCGAGTTCATGTAACTCTTGTTCCACAAGTTTTTTATTTTTTATTTATGTTTCATTTGGCATAACTCGATTTTAAACCAATCGAGTTTTACATTGAAACTTGATTTTACAAAAATCAAGTTTTAAAATAGGGACATAGACCTAAATAGTTTTAAAACAGGGATATATTGTTATATTTTTAAAAAAAAATAAGGGCAAAAGCCTAGAATTCCTTTTATGTTTTAGGGGTATTTCGGTAATTTTTAGGTTTTGAGGTATTTGGTCATTTTTGAAGATTTTAGAGTACTTTGGTCATTTTCACTTTAGGGACATTTTGGTAATTTTGATAATTGGGTAATTGGGTGGGTTAGGGTTTACCCATAATAATTGGGTTGGGTTAGGTTTGGATTAGAAGCAATTAGTTAAATGGGTTTTAATAGATAAATGGGTTTTATATACCCAACCCAATTATACCCACTCCAAACCCACCCAATTGACACCCCTTATTATATAGTAGGACATCGTATATTGTTTAGATAGTCACTGATAAGAGAAGAAATATTAGGAGTTCCAACAAAGCGTTTAATAATAGTATAAATTAAAGTATTGATTTAGTGTCAAAATTGTTGAGCAAACATATTCTATTTCAAGAACCCATGAAAAATGTTGTGTGTTTAATAGGAGAAATATTAATGAATTCCTTGCTAAAAAATTCAGTTATTTGCATATTGGACTAGTTCAAGTTGCTGTTAAAACCCTTACTCGAAAAGGTATTAATGCTTCTGTACTTATGTGCTTAAGAGATGCTAAGTTTAAAGATTTTCGTACTAGTATTCTTGGCATGATTACCTCATCTCTGTTTGATGGTCCTATTTATTTTAATTGCTATCCTGATATTACTCTTACTTTGGATGATCCTAATATTGTTAAGGCCTTAACTTTAAATATTTTACATCTGGTTATGATATGGATGAAGGCAGTAAGCCTTTTGTTATCATATATTGCATTTATTATAGATTATTAGGTACTCAACTTAATCCTCGTGCTAGGCTAAGGGACCCTGATGATAAAACTTTGTTAATGCAATGTTCCACTCTTGATGCTAAGGTTCAAGTGTCAAAAATGATTAAATGGAAAGATATTAATCTTCCCAAAGAATGATTGTTGGAATGAGAAGCTCAGCCTGCTAAGCTAGGTTCTAATGAATTAAATCTTGATCACATCCAACATTATCTTGATGGACCTGTTAAAATAGGCACAATCTTATTAACAAATTGATCCCTCCTAAATGGTTTTCAAAAGTTAAAATTGTTGTCTTCCATGAATATGAATTCAATGTTACTGCTATGATTGACTTTGGTGCTGATATGAATTGCATTCAAGAAGGAATTATTCCTTCCAAGTATTATGAAAAATCAGTGAGATCAGTTTCTTCAATAGCGTAATCTTCTTCGTTTATAATATTGGGAAGGATGCCAGTTCTAGAGCTAACAGAGGAATTGGATCTAAAAAATCTATCCATTTTATCCTAGTTTTAACACTCACTTGTTACATTTATTCTTATAACCATTGCATTTCATAACAGATACCCTAGTCAACCCTCTACTTCTCATACCCTAATGCACTTCTCGCAAAATAGGCTTTACTGTTTGGTATAGGAAATTCACTTGAAAGAGAAGCTTGTTGGCTGGAGTCATCTTCATCTCTTTACTCATCTGGCCCACTATTAGATTGTTCATTATCAAGTTGTTTATCAATTTTTAAAAGTAACATATTTTGTTTTAAGTCAAAGTTATCATTTTTTACATTTTTTTAATTCATTATTTAGCTCAATGATTTCTTTCTTGATAACAGTAACTTCATGTTGTAAGTCATTAATAGTTATCTCTTTGGACTTTTAAATCTTTCCAAAGTTTCATTATGACTTATCTTTGATTTCATCTTTTTATCATTTTCATCCTTAACCAAGGTTTTCTTGAGCTTTTTAAGATATTCTTCTTTTAGCTGAGGGTCACCAATTTGGCTTATCAAATTTCTTAGCAAATTTTCTTGTTCTTCTCCTTTGGTTAAAACATTAATTGTTTTGCGGCCTTTGGAGAAAACATTAATAGTATTGCAACAAGAGTCTTTACAACCAATTTTAATATTAGGGGAATCACAAGTTTCACTGTTAGAGTGATAGCCAGAATCAGACGAGGAAAGAAAATCCTCTTTTGATGAATCAGATGAAGCAGTAGATCTTGATTCAAGGATCCGAAACAAATCTTCTTTATCATTTTCATTAATATCTAATATATTGTGTGTGTGTGTGTGTGTGTGTGTGTGTGTGTGTGTGTGTACAATCTTTTGTATAACTCTATAAAGTCAAAGAATACAATAAAACGCATCTAATTCGATTTCCAAGAAACTTTACAATTTGAAAGGTTATGAAACTTGAACCTTTTTCTTTTCATCAGCTTAATCTCAAACCAAACCAAAGGAAGCTAAAGGAGAATCCCTACTTTGATTTGAAGAGTAGGAATAAGTGATGACTCTCTATTTTGGTAGAATGTCAGTATGGTTCTTTCTCTCTAAATCTCCCAATTTTTCTCATTTGAGAAGCCTTTATTTATAGGCGACTCAATAGTAATTGATTTGAAATTTTCTCTCTCAACATTTATTGAGAGTTAATTATGAATTTTAAATTCAAATTCAAATTTGGATTTGAATTTAATTTCATTTTCCATTTAATAAGAATTTTCCATATGAGTCAATTCTTCTGACATTGCCACATGGACTTTTTTCATTTGATACTGCCACATGGCTTGGACACATGTCATTTCTATGCGAGTGGTGGTAATTCAAAGACTTGACACGTGACTTGATTTCATTTGCCAATTGTCCACATCATCAATTGGAAATTAATTTAATCAAAGATATTCAATCATGATCAATTGGACGGTTGTAGATACATTATAAAATTTTGATGTCTACAGTTGCATGCTACTAGAGTAATGTAAACTAATCCACGACGTAGGAGCCTTACTAACACTTTGTGCAACACTAAAAGAATGCAAAATGTGTTCTATGTTATGGGGCATTATTGCTCTATTGAGTAAAGCCTAGGTATTACTTTGCTTCAACTAAACAGCTTCAATTGGAGCTAATCGTGCAAAACATGGAAGGGCGTGCCCACTTTGAGCACCCCTTCTTTTTTTCTCATCATTTTCTAACATCTCCCATTCGCACACTATAGGCTTGAGAGTACCATCCATCTCTCAATGCATTTCTCAGTATATTCATAATAGCAAAAAGGTTGTGTAACCATCAAGCACATTGGGGAAAAATATAAGAGCACTATACTAAATCTTATACAAAGACCAGTATAGCAACATCCCTAAAGTTTCATTATGCCCTAAACATATTCTAATAAGTCAAATCAAACATTTCTAATTCTTCTCGAGTATAATACTTAGAACTTTACTTGATCCATCGAAACTATTGCAATGTTCTCACGATTATATCACTACCCTTAAACGCTATAACCTGTTAACAATGAATGCAAATTTAGTGTTGTGTTTTTGAATAATTTTTCCTTTGCACGTGCCATTTAACTTCAGTCCAATCGCTTTCCTAGCAATGTCCTTTTAGAATATATCTAACATGGCCATAAGTAACACGCCAAAGTAGAAAACATTAAAATCTCTATTTCATGACATAGTCAAAAGTAACAAAGGGTGTAGGTAGGATATTAATGAAATATCCATAGGACTTGAATAGTGAAGAAGCAAGGTTTTATTCTTCCACCTCCACTTTTGGTCAAACAAGCAAATGTAATATGAAATACATGCTACGGTGTAGTTCCCTTAAGGAAGAGTGTATGTCTTAACCTAATACGTTGTACAGATCTTAGTCTAGTCATTACTCAAGCGCGTAACCCTAATCCTTTATTTTCTTGCCACCCTAAGCATCAAATTTAAGGTTTTACATTTGCCTAACCAAAGGATATGTGGAGTCGAGGATCATAGGCTATCCATGCATAGTCTAATCAAACTACATATGTTATACAGTTCATCTTAGTTCCAACTAAGGTGACATATATTTGTGTCAACTATCTATATATTCTACATAACCATAAAAGGACATAATGCCTCATCTTTGCTCACAACTCAAGCGCCAAGGCAACACTCATTTGACTGAGACGACCTAAGCCTGTTGCATACCTTTTGTTAAAGTGAAAACTCACCTTCAGTTGGGTAATTCGTCTAAAGGTGTTGATGGAAGACGTTTTTGAAGAATTTGCATTAGATGATTCGACAAGCTTGCAAAAGAGAGAGGGCTGATTGAAGGGGGCACTGGTGTGGCACTAGCCTAAGGGTCTCTGACGCTTAAGTCAGGACTCCAAAGAGTTAATATGATAACTTAGAAAGTGTATATGGAACGCATATATTCAACGTTCCTCTATCTATGGAGATGAGTTTCCTTTTATAAGTATATCTTCTAGCTGTTGGTTGCCTATCAATTAATTTTGTGCATTTATTTGATTGGTGTAACGTCTGGCCATTTAATGTAACAACGGTTATTCGTCTGTTTGAATGCTGGCTTTAAATGCTAGCTCTAGACGATACTTATCATTTATTGCTCTAACTGAAATGTCTTCTAACTTAATGAACATGTAGTTGTTGGGTAATGGTCGCTTGTTACGCTATTAAATGCCTCCATCAATTATGCTTTTCATAAATTGCTAGACAACTAGTGGTGAAAGATGTTCTTCTGGTATGAACAATCTTTTAGTTAAGATCATCCATCTACATGGAAGATATTTTGGATCATCTACCTAAATGGAAGACTTTCCTGATTTTTTTCTAGTCTAACACCAAAAAATGCATCATATGGTATATGTGTGTGTTAACATACATATTATAACCAAAAATGAATAACACTATATGTATTAAAAATAAATATCCTAAAACAATATAGCAAATGATAACTAAAATATAACATAACATTACATTCTACATAGCCCTAAACTTCTAACATGAACCTAGAAAGCATCTCTTCCTATAGGCATTGTCCGGTGATTAGTAATCATGCAACAGAAATGTGTTTCAGGATCACCTATTTATAAGCAACCATGTCTTGAATGGATTGATATCTTGTATTATTATGTTTGGTTTTGCCATGGTACTTGGGGTTCTTATCACAGGAAAGTGTTACCATGCTATCACAATGTATCATCTTGATGACCTCAAGGTGCTGAAAGAACCTCCTCAATCAAACTACCTCCTAAATAGCTGATGAACAAGTTGCTTCCATAGTTGATAAAGTTATACAAGGTTGTTCTTGCTAGTCCATGTGGTGGCACCATTATTGAGCAAAATGCATTATTAGATGTGGATTTGTGCTCATCTAAGTAACAACCCCTATCAACATCATTATCATCTATCAAACACAATTCTAAACCCTAATAACAAAGGACGTAGTCCATTGTCCTTTTAAGGTACCTTAATATCTTCTAGACTACTTTCCAGCTTCCAATGAGCAAGTCCAAGGTTGGACTAAAACTTGTTGACTAATCCAATAGCATAACATAAGTCAGGTCAAGTACACATCATTGCATACATCAAGCTTTCAACTACATCAGCATAGGGAATACAAGTTGTCTTCTCTTTTACATCCTAAGTCTTAAGACACATGTTATGACTTAAGCCCTTGTTTTGGGCAATAAGAGTGTCTATAGCTTTGCAATCATGCATTTGGAAACGCTCAAAAACCATATAGGTTTGCTGTGAAAAACCTTAAAAAGTTTCTTTGAGCAATCTTTAAGGATTTTAACCTTGACCTTAATCTCAAAGTTAGAGGGAAAGCACCCCTTTGTAAAGATAATCATCTCCATGTTATTACTAGCCAATAATATGTCATCAATGTACAATGGCAAAATAATGAAACTTCCCTTAAGCTGTTTTATGTAGATGTAGTGATCATTTTCGATAATTGTAAACCCATTCGATAGAAAAACTCAATGAAATCTCAAGTACCTTTTTCTAGATGATTTTTTTAAACCATATATGGATTGCTTAAGTTTGCACACTTTATGCTATTGACCTTTGGCTTCGAAGCCAACAGGCTAATCCATACAAATTTCCTCATCTAGCTCTCCATGGAGAAAGTTATCTCAATGTCTATCTGGTACAATTTCAAATTTCAATTTTGCAATAATAGCCACAATAAATCGAATTGAGGCAAACCTCTATACCAATGAGAAGGTTTTCCCCTAGTCAACACCCTCCTTTTGGGTGTAGTTTTTTGCCCATAATTAAGGTTTGTACATTTCTATTGAACTATCCGCCTTACATTTGATTTAAAAAACCTATTTGTTCTTAATTGCATTTCTCCCTAGCAATAGGTCTACTAGAGCCCAAACCTAAAAAGCCTTATAGACTTCTTTTCATTGTTGATTGCTTTCATCCACTCATCATTAGTAGAAGAAGAAAGAGTTTCTTGCACAATTTTAGGCTCATCATCATGTGAAGCAATCATGAAAGATTCCTCTCTTCAATTTTAAAAATGACTACAAGGAATGTTTCGACATTATCTTCTATGTGGCTAAGGTTGTTGTGAATCCTCCTTTAGTGGTGTGGTCCCACTAGGTTACGAGTCACTCTCACTATCTGTAAGAGTTTCAAGAATTTCTTCTTGTTCTCTACTAGTCTACTTGGGGCGCCTTTCTCTTGATTCACTATTTCATTAAGTTTCAAAGTTTTTATCAACCTTGCCTTTGTTCAAGAATTCACTTCCTATGAAATCTACATCACATGACTCCAAATTAGTCACACTTCCATTAAGTTTTCCACCTATCAAAACATAGCCTTTGGAATGCTCAAAATATCTTATAAAGATACATTTCTTTTCGCTAGGCCCTAACTTTCCATATTTATGAGAAGTATCGTGAAAATAACTTGCTAAACCCATAGCCATAAGTTATTCAAATCAAGTTTCTTAATGGTCCATAATTCATAAGGTGTGGATGATAGTGTTCTAAAGGGCATTCGGTTAAGTATATAAGTTGTAGTCAAAAGTGCAACTCCTAATACAAAATTAATAATTTTGCTTGTGTCATCATTGACTTAACCATTTCTAGTAGTGTTTGATTTTTGCTTTCCACCAAACCACTTTGTTTAGGTGTACCAAGCATTGTTAAGAGACTCAATTCTCTTTTCATCATAGAACTCTTTAAATTGCTCATATAGATATTCATGCCCACAATCAGCTCTAAGAGCCGTAATGCCCATGTCTAATTGATTCTCAACAAATCTCAAGTATCATCTAAAGCAATCCAAAGCCTCAAACTTATGGGAGATCAAATAGATGTGATGATAATGTGTATAATCATCAATGTATGTGATGAAATAGGTACCTTTGTGCCTTGCCCTCATATTCATAGGGCCACACATATCATATTGGACTAATTGCAATGGAAAAGATGCCTTAGTGGCTTTTCCAAACAGTTTCCCTTTTAACTTTCCTACTAGACAATGTTCACAAGTAGACAAAGTGACTTAGCGAGATTGCTTATAAGCCTTTTTTCTAGCAAACCTAGTCATCATATCCTTTCCTATATGGCCAAGAGTAATATGTCATACAATTGAATTATCAAATGTGATAGGCCAAGAATGTATTGCCCCCATATGATAAATTAACCAATTAATTTAGCAAAGTGAATTAATTAAGTTAATTAACATGCAAAGCGCATGGTAATATAAATCACCAAATAACTAAATGTAGCGAAAATTAAATTTGACATGGGTGATTTGTTTACAAATGGAGAAAACCACCGAGACAAAACCCCACAGGGTGATTTTAAGGTCACCACTCCCGAAAATTCACTATTATCAAAATAAGCGGTTACAAGTAAAGGAATCTCGGTACTTTATACCAACCTATAGTTGAACCCTTACCCCAATACCTAATTGGACTTGTTCTGTAATGACAATCACTCCTTGTAATGCACGGCTCCCAGTACGTGACTAACTAATTTGATGCACGAATCCCAGTGTGCGGCTTACTCCTTTACACGAATCCAAGTACGTGATTAACTCCACAGCAACCCTTTGATTGTTGTAGTTGATTTGAAGCAGCTTCACATAGAAACACCAATAAGATCTTTAATGTTGGTACAAGAGACTTTGCTTGATTACAGAACCCAAAGGCGTACAAGAAACGCAGCAAGAACTCTTTCTTCTATAGGAGGAAGCTAGGGTTTCAAAAAGAAAACATTATGAAGCTCTCTAGGGTTAGAATTTTTCTTTTTCCACCTCCTATAAATAGGAGCTTAATGGGCTCTCCTATTCTAAATAGGTTTACACAAACCTTGGGCTCTCCTAGTTCAATATGAATTATACAAACCCATAAACAAATAGCCTTTTAGAATAAAAACGTTGCTGGCTATAGTCTGAATCCCGTAAGCTCGATAGATCGAGACATGTGTCGAAATTTAATGAATCTCGATAGATCGAGCTTCTATCGAAGAGGTATCGAGACCTACAGATTGCACTTGTCTTGAGCAGTTCTTGAGTAATCTTCATGTCTTCAATTTAACCACTTGTGATGATCATTTTGAACCTTTTTAGATTTACCCAAATACAAGTAACGTGCATTTTGTCAAAGGATATGCCAATTACATAAAAATATGGCCCTAACAACATGAGGTAAATAAAAAAACTAAACCATCATTATTATAATAGTTTATCCAAAACCAAAAAACCGTTCGAAATAAAATCACAATCATTATCAAAGACAAACTGGAAACCAAGTCTAAGTAAAGTAACTAGCTCCATTTTCCACCTTGATATGTCTACTCCTAACAGGTATCTGGCAGTACTTCACAAATCCTACTTAATCTCTAACAGTACTTCACAAATCCTACTTCATTTAGCTATATGTTTGGTTGATGTTGAGTTTACAATCCATACCAGAAGAAGAATGAGCAACCATTGTTAGGACATATGTGAATCGTGTTAGGAACATATGTCAATATTTAATGTAATTGGCTAATCCTTTGACAAAACGTATTTTACTTGTAGTTGGGTAGATCTAGGATGTATTTAATGCTTCAAGGAATAAGGTTTCAAGTTCAAGTGTTAAAGCCATGCAAATCTGTCTAAAAAACAATTGATGAAGTGCTATTCATTAAAGCTCGATAGCTAGTATCTATCGAGGTTTAAAAGGCTGTTCTAGCCTGAGGCTCGATAGCTGCTCAATAGATAGGCTATCAATCGAGATTTATGAAAATCAAATTTTCAGTTCTAATTTCATTCCAATCCGTGAGTATGTATTTAGGCTTTCTTTTCTTAAAACCCTAAACATATATAAGGATTATTTTAAGGGCCGTCAAAGGTTTCGCGAGCATAGAGCAAAGTTTGTTCATGCAAATTGTGACCGAAGACAGAATTTGCCCTAATTCACTTTATCTTAAAGAAGCTAATGTGTTTGTACATTGTAGCGTTTTGTGACCAAAGAGCTTCTTGATCTTCATCGTGTGATGAACTAAAGAACTTTGCAGCCAACATCTTTCTCAAGTTGGTGATTAAGTCGCGTACTAGGATCCGCATAATTGGTTAGTCACGTACTGGGAGCCGTGCATTAAAAGAAGAGATTGTCACTACAAAACAAGTCCAGTTGGGTATTGGAGTAAAGGTCCAATTGTAGGTTGGTATAAGGTGCTGGGATTCCTTTACTTGTAATCACTTCTTTTATTGATAGTGGATTCTCGAGAGTGGTGACGTTAAAATCACCGATGGGATTTTTGTCGTGTAGGTTTTCTCCATTCGTAAACAAATCACCGTATCAACTTTATTTTCCACTGCACTTTATTTTAGTTGGTGATTTATTTGTGCTGCCACATACATTGCATGTTAATTTGATTAATTAATAAACTTGGCTAATTAATCAATTAATATATCACAAGGGGTCAATACATTCTTGGCTTATCAAGTGGTATCAGAGCAAGCACACTCTGATTAGGTTCTAATCTTTGCTGTGTGATTCATTGACCCCTGTTTGTCATGGATAGAAGACAGTCTCTCTTATACCTTCTTTAATTGACGGTCCTAACTATGCATACTAGAAAGTACGCATGAAAGCTTTTTTGCAATTTTTAGATGAGAAGGTGTGGCAAGCTGTAGAGATTGGCTGGACTAAGCCAAAGAAAGCGTCGTTCGATTGGGATGATGCTAAGATCAAGGCGGCAAACTTCAACAGCAGGGCATTAAATGCCTTATTCAGTGCAGTCACTAATAAGGAGTTCAAAAAGATATCCTCTACTGAAACTGAGAATGAAGCATAGAGCATCCTTCAGACAACCTATGAGGGAACCAAGGTTGTCAAGGATTTGAAGTTACAAAGGCTCACTACAAGCTTCGAAGAGATCAAGATGGAAGAGGATAAGTCATTCGATTAGTTCTATGCCAAGCTTAAGGACATAGTGAACTCAACTTGTAAGTTTAGGGAAATCATTCTTGAACCCAAGATTGTGAGAAAGGTGCTAAGATCTCTACCTGAGAGATTCCATGCCAAGATCGCCATGATTAAGGAATCAAAGGATATTGAAAAAATTTCTTTGACAGAGCTGGTTGGCAATCTATAAACCTATGAGTTGGGTTTGTCTAGGATTGGAAAATCGAGCAAGAGCATGGCACTGAAAGCCAAAAGTAATGACACAGATGAGTCTTCTAACGATGAAGATTCTAAAATGAAGTCATACATCACCAGGCAATTCAAGAAATTCATGAAGAATGCCAATGCAAAGGGCTTCGACAAGAACCGAAAGCAATCCAGTTCTTCACAGCTCAAGAGCCAAGACAAAGGAAAAAAGGATGCTAGGGATGGCGGTCAGTACACTGTTCCCTCAAGACGAAAGTGCTTTGGGTGTCAAGGCTTCGGTCAATCCTACTGAAGGGATTGTAGAAGATGTGGATGAAGAAAAAGAATTGGTGGAGTCAAAGTTTGAAAAGATGGATGAACAAGATGACTTCCACACTGCCTATGCAAAGTTATACAAGGTCTTAGAAAAGCATTAAATGATATATAGGTTGGCCACCAAGAAGCTTGGTGATGTGGAGCTTGAACGAGAAGAACTCTCCACAAAATTTGATGAAGCCAATCAGACTATTGGAGCACTGAGGTTTGAGACCAATTTCTTGGCTGAGAGGACCAAGAAGCTTGAGATAGAGTTGTTTCAAGTCAGAGCTCAGCTAGAAAGGACTTCAAGTGCAAAGCTTGATGAGATGCTTAGCCTACAGAAATCTGCTTCCGACAAAACTGGTTTAGGGTATGATTTCTTTTCTCCTGGTGTTACTTCTACTAGTACTACTATTTTTGTTTCTCCTACTAATAATGCTGTATCTGAGAACAATGATGTTAAATCTGATTTAGTTAGTGAGAACATAGACAAGGGTAAATCTATCTTAGGAGCACCCCCTAAGCTCGATAAGAAAGAGATTAAGAACCCTAGGGCTAATAAGGAAAATACTCAAAAGCCAAAACAAAAGAAGCAACATCTCTATAATCATTGTGGAGCAGCTAGACATACTCGACTTAATTGCTATAAGTGGTTAGCCACTCAACAGAGTAACAATATGATCTCGTCAGGAAACCAGAATTAGTACTCATCCTCCCTTGCTCCTCTTGGAGATCTACTCAAAGCCCTCAAGTTCCTTTCGAACCTGAACGATTTCAACTCTTCCCCCTCGCCGCCAGATCAAGGGTTTGCTAAACGGAAAGGTTCTTTCAAGGTGTGGAAGGAAAAAGGCTCCAAGTGATTTTGTCACTGTTTCTCTCTCCCCTTTCTTGTTTTTGTTTGCAGTACTTGAGTGTTTTGCTTTATTGTTTTGAGTCAATCTAGTTTTATGCATTGCTTGTTTTGTTTAACATGTTTTTGTTTGTTTGTTTTCAGTTTTGATAAAATAAAAAAAAATTGAAAAATAAAAAAAAAATACAAAAACAATGTGTGTTTGTGTACCTTGGATGGCCATTGAAACAAAATTTTCTAAACTTTGTATCTTTTGTAGCTTAGATGAGCATCTCTATACACAACTAAGCAAGTGAGCTTTGTGGCTCATGTTTGTGATGAGTAAGATTAAGTAATCTCTTGTACTTAACACTCGTATCACTCTTTTTGACGAGAAGGAATAAAAAATCCTAAGAGAAAGGAATAAATAACCATCTCACCACTGTTGCCCGCCAATCATGAAATGACATCTGTATGCTTCGACATAGTAAAAGTGCAATGTCAAAAACTTAACATAATTGGGTATGTCTTTTCTCTCTCTTATATGCCCATGCATGGTTTGCTTAAAAGAAAAATAAAGAGCAAAGAGAATAAATATGCTTTATATATGATTGCAAGCGTGTATTCTAGGAGATGTGGGAGTTATAGGATGTATCTCGAAGGTGATAGCCCCTATCAAACAGTTATGATTGTGTGTGAGTTAAAGTAATTTTTTCATATTTCAAATCGTCATAACCTGTTGACCCTTATGCAATCTTGCAATGTTTTTCACGCACAAAACACAATATTCTTTGCTACTCTTGATACATGTGCAGGTACAATGTGATTTGGCCATCACAAGGAATACATGTGTTAATGTATGATCACTAAACTGTCTTAACTTGTTTTTGAAATATAAAATTGGTTAGACTTGTTTAGTGTGTGTGTGTGTGGGGGGGGGGGGGGGGGGATCCCTGTGCTTGACATTTTTTTTGTTGAGAGATGATTTTGAGAGCTTAAAATGTTTGTTGGACCTTTGGTTGAGTAGCATGTTTAATTGCATTCATATCTGTGTTTTTCCTTTCTTGAAAAACTGTTTTTAAACAATCTCGATAGCTCCTCAACACCTCACAACAGCTATGCTATCTATCGAGACCCTTTAATTGCTTTTTATTGCATTCTCGATAGCTCTCATTAGTTACTTTGATCCATCGAGAAACTTTCTGGATGCTCGATAGCTACCTCGATCCATCAAGATCCTTTAGCTGTGGACACCCCTCAACAGATTCTGAACAGCTCTTCGACAGATAAAACACACGTTTTAATCCTCGATACCTCTCGACACCTCTTGATTTGTCAAGAATTATGAAGTTTCTATTTAAAGGGCCAGCGCGATTTCAGCTTCACTTTTCTCGATCTCTCTCGATTGTTTTTAGTCTTTTCACCTCCCAAACTCACTCTTCTTTCTCAAAACCTTCAACCCACGTGATTTTTTGACCTTTTCTTGTCTCAAATCACTTGGTATGATCTCTTTATCTCTCATTCTTCATGTATTTCATGCATTTAGATCCAGGTTTAGAGTTTTTGAAAAAATTTTGGGGTTTTTCAAAATTGATGAAGTTTTTGTGAAATTTTTGGGATGGGTTTTATATATTTGATCCTAAATGATCATGCATTGCATGTCACTTGCATTATAATAATGTTTCATGCATTTTAGATGTGTGTTTACTTTGTTGAAATGATTGTGTGCTATTAAGTTTGGATTGGGCTGAGCCCATGATGCATTTATGTTTGCATGTCACATGTTCATGTATTTTCATGCATACATACCTTCAAATTTTTATATTTTTATATATTATCTTGTTGGTGCTTTTCTGATTGTCTCTCTCTCTCCCTCTATCTCTCTTTCTTGCGTTAGTTGCTTCATGGCACCCAAACGTAAATCCACTCCGTCCCAGAAACCTCTTTGTTTTGGGGTATCTTCTTCCTCTAATCCTACTCCTTCCCATGAACAGTTCCGTGATGATAAAGCCCGAAAGGACTTTTCGGAGAACTTTTCTAGACGAGACATTCATTCGGAACGCCAAGTCATCCTATCGGACTTTTTCGATACTTAGTGATGATTTGTGTTAGGTGAACACCCGTGTTGGTAGTATCGCACGACGACAGGCTGTCATGGGTGGCTTCACTATTGCTTCTTCACCATCTCCACCGGCCTCTGAAGATGAGAGTGACGATGGCTCCGACAGTGATGATGCTGATGAGGACGATGGTGCTAGCTCGCCCAGTTATGATGATATGTATACTTGATGTACTTACCATTTGTCACTCATGACAAAAAGAAGGAGTAGTTTTGGATATGAGAGTAGTCATTCACAAAGGAGGAGGGTTAGCATTGGAGATTTTTGTTAGGAGGAGTGTTTATATTTTTTGGAGGGATGTAGTGAGGACTTATGTATCTTTTCTTTTCTTTATCATTTAGATACTTTTTTCTTGTACCTTAGATCTTGTGACCACATTGTGATAACAAACCTTGTACTTATGATGTTTATATATAATGAGGTTGTTATTACATTTCTTTCACCTATCTTTACTTGTGTTGTTTCTTTTCTCTCTTTATGCACATACTTTTTATATTCTTGTATTCAAGCTTTTATTTCTGTTTCACACTAAGATGCCGTGATGAGTTTTGTTTAGAGTGTTTCAGAAATACAAGTTGCCAAAGCCTTCTTGCCATGAACTCTCTTTTTGCAAAGTTTTTCAAGAGTTTGTGTTAGGATAGATTTTATTGTATTCAACAAGTGAGTATGAGTTGAGTGATTTATGACTTCTCTCATATGTTCATTTATTTGTTGTGGTTTTGTCACGGATTGCCAAATAAGGAGATTGTTAGGACATATGTGAATCATGTTAGGAACATATGTGAATATTTAATATAATTGGCTAATCCTTTGACAAAACGCACTTTACTTGTAATTGGGTAGATCTAAGATGTGTTTAATGCTTCAAGGAACAAGGTTTCAAGTTCAAGTGTTAAAACCATGCAAATCTGTCCAAGAAACAAGTGATGAAGTGTTGTTTATTAAAACTCGACAGCTGGTATCTATCGAGGTTTAAAAGGCTGTTCTAGCCTGAGGCTCGACAGCTACTCGATAGATAGGCTATCTATCTTGATTTATGAAAATCAGATTTTTTAGTTCTAATTTCATTCCAATCTGTGAGTATATGTTTAGGCTTTCTTTTCTCACAACCCTAAACATATATAAAGATTATTTTAAGGGTCATCAAAGGTTCTGCAAGTATAGAGTAAAGTTTGTTCATGCAAATTGTGACCGGAGACAGAATTTGCCCTAATTCATCTTTATCTTAAAGAAGCTGTTGTGTTTGTACACCGTAGGGTTTTGTGACCAAGGAGCTTCTTAATCTTCATCGTGTGATGAACTGAAAAACTTTGCAGCCAACATCTTTCTCAAGTTAGTGATTAAGTCACATACTGGGATCCGCATAATTAGTTAATCACGTACTGGGAGTCATGCATCAAATGGAGAGATTGTCACTACAGAACAAGTCCAATTGGGTATTGGGGTAAGGGTTCAACTGTAGGTTGGTATAAAGTACTGAGATTCCTTTACTTGTAACCACTTGTTTTGATAATAGTGGATTCTCGGGAGTGGTGACCTTAAAATCACCCAGTGAGGTTTTTGCCTTGTATGTTTTCCCCATTCGTAAACAAATCACTGTATCAACTTTATTTTCCGCTACACTTTATTTTAGTTGGTGATTTTTCTGTGCTACCACATACATTACATATTAATTTGATTAATTAATAAACTTGGCTAATTAATCAATTAATATATCACAAGGGGTCAATACATTCTTGGCCTATCAACCATGACTAGTTAAAAAAAACATGGCAAGAAATATGATTAGATCTTTCCTTCTTTGATTTAGTGCATTCATGATCGAAGTGTTCCTTCTTTCCGTAGTTATAGCAAGTCAACATAGACTTGCCGTTCTTTGCATTGCACTTGACAGTCTAGCCTTTTTAGATGGTAGCTAAGAAGATCTCACTTGTCTAAGAGCATAATCAATGTGCTTGTGTTTAGGCCTAGATGTGTTACGTGAGCTTGTCTTAGCCATGTGTTCAAAACTATTTGGTTTAGCTACCTTTAGGCACTCAGCTTCAAGTTCCAAATGATGTGCCACATCATCAAAGGTTTTGGTTTTCTCATTTTGCATCTCGTGTTGGCAATATCTATTTGCAGATGAGATGAGAGTATATGGATGCAATCAAATCCGCAAAGCAAATGTGGTGAGATAGTTGATTGAATGTTAAAATTTTAATGAAAATCAAACCCAATATTTAGAAGTTTAGGAATTAAATTAACTCAAATAAATCGTTGATAGACCAAATTAAACTTTACTAGAGGATCAAACTAGGAATTTTTTTTTCCAAATAACATTAAATATTAAAAAATTTAGTTAGTTGACATGTTTCAAAACAATGCTGAAAATTAGCATCTCGAGTGTCTAAAACTCGAGTTCCAAGTTAAAACTCGAGTTTTTAAGTCTCGATTTGTTGGCAATCGGAGATGATGTGGAAGAAAAAGCCGTGTGGAATCCACATGGAACTCGAGTTTGTAAGACTCGAGTTTCACTTCTTCTTCCTCGCTTCTTCTTCCTCGCGTGTTCTTCTTCGTTTTCTTCGTGCAGATGACCAGCGTTCTTCTTCTTCCTCGCGTCCAATCGGAGCTCTAGCGGTTTTGCTCTGTTCTTCGCCTCTTCATCCACCCAACGCTGAAGATCAGATCGTCCACCAACACTAGATCGCCCACCCAGATCGCTCTATTCTTCTTCCTCGCTCTGTTCTTCTCCAACCAGATCGCCCACCCAGCACCAGATCGTCTTCTTCAGCACTGCAGATCGTCTTCTTCGGCGCACCAGATCGTCTTCGTCGGCGCTACAGATCTCCAACCATCGTCTTTTTCGGAGCTGCGTTTGTAGTTCTCGACGGAGAAGAAGAAGAAGAAGAAGAAGAAGAATTGAGGAACGAGTTTTTTTCTGCTGGGTTTCTTCTTTTTCTGGGTTTGTTCTTCTCTGTTCTGAGTGTTTGAAATCAAGTTCAGTTCAGTTCTTCTTCAAGTTTGTTCTTCGTCGCCAGATCGTTAGACTTCAGTTCTGCCATTGCTAAAGTTCCAAAATCGAGTCTCAGAGACTCGATTTTACTTTTTGAAACTCGAGTTTTAAAGACTCGAGATCTATGTGGTATTTTTTGTCCAGCTCACCAGCACAAAGACCTGCAAAGCGAGTCTTTGAGACTCGAGTTTTAATATAAATCTCGAGTTTTTAAAACTCGAGATGCTACTTTACTTAATCAAATTTTTATATTGCTAACTTACTATATTGCTCTCCCTCACATTGCTACTCTGCACATTCCCTCTCAAACTAGTCATTTAACCTAAGGTTGTTGTGAGGTTAAGGGCCTAAACGATATATTGGGCCTTGGGCTTGGCCGAAAGCATACTGATCCAAGAACGAATGAATGGTGTTGGATGGATCAAACTAAGAATCTAATAAGCAGGATGTGGATGGGATGGTGGTTCGAGGAAGTATGTCTCCTCGGATAGGATAAGCATGGCTCAAATGTGTATCCAAAAGGTCCAAGGTAACCTTCTAATAAGCTTCGGTGATAGGGACGTATGTCTCGAGTGTACCACAAGGTTGAGAGCTCAAAAATATCTTGAGGAAAGATGCTACCACCGCAATGAATGCACTGCACCTGCTTTTTAGGCCGCATTTATGTGAAGAAGACCCCTGAATAATGTTGTCTTTGCTACCACGACTTACAGAAAGCCAAAGAGAGTGTCTAATGGGACAGGTACTCCAATAAGGGTTTAAATGATCAACAAGTGTAAAGTCAAGATAGTAAAAAAGAAGATATATATATAATGTAAAAGACCCTCCGTAAAGAGGAGGGAGAAAAATTGAGAAGGAACTACTGTAACTATCAAAATTATACTTGTATCTAGTTTAGTTGATTTATAGAAGAAGTTGTCTCATCAAATAGTGAATTCATTCACATCCATGTTTACTATTTAGGTTTGGTCATCTTTTAATCCATACTAGCCGTTGTCCAACTCGTTAAGACCTAGTTCTTCAACCTACTCTCTACAAATTTATTGAATTGAGCCTATTGGGTCAACCTTCCACTTATCTTGGGGTTAGGCCTCAAATCGCGACCCTACAGTTGTCAAAATCGATATCCTATGTAAAATCGTAGGAAGTGGGTGAGATCGTGGATCGTAAGATCCTACATATTTTTAGATTTAAAGCAAAAAACACATTGATAATAACTTTGTGTATTGAATAATCACATAAATTGTGAATTTATCCATAAAAAAAAAATAATAATAATAAACAAAGATTTGCATCATATGATGCAATTTGTATATCATACATCACTACGTTTATATTAACGAAACAAATATATTTAAGTTTTGATCCAACGTTTAATTAACAACCAAATAACAAAAAATTTATCAATACATACGAACATATTTTCCAAGTTCTAAGTTCCAAATTTAAAATCCAAAATAAGTTATCAAATGAAAACTAGCTAACTAAAATATGAAATCCAAAAGCAAGATGAATATCGAGATGAAGTGAACATTTAATTATTCTCATTTTAGGGTTCTTAATAACCACTGTCCTAATCATCATCATCCATTTCATCATTTATGTAGATATTGTATATTTATATACTAGAGCTGCAAAATAGATCAAGATACAACTTTACACTCAACTATTCAAATTATACCACTCAACAATAATTACAGAGCATGCTCAAAAAAATCAATCAATCTATATATAAATACAAGCATACTAATAAAATTATATATAAGAAAAACATTTTAGTAATATCAGAACACAAATTAATATATTGATCAAACAAATTTAACAACATTATAGCTTAAAAGGTCGCAAAACCAATATAAATTCTTCATTTAGAAATAACGAAGCATTCCTTCATTTTGATTACAAGTGAACTAAAAACTAGAAAACATTTACTTAAGTTAACATAATTATATAAAAAAAATTTTAAAAAAGTCATACCATCAAAATAAAAACTCTTAAAAGCTTCGTCAAAACCAAAAATTTATCCCATAAAAAGAAAAAAAACAAAAACAAAAACTGATGTTTTGGTAAGATCGGTAGGATCTCATACAATCTTTCATTCAATCCTAATGCGATTCTAAACGTTATGATGAGGTGGAATCGTAAAATCGTGCGATCTTATGATCCAAATTGCAATTTTGACAACCATAATTTAACATACTTCCAATTGTCTATCAAACTACCTCCATGATTAGGGTTCAAGTGATAGCCCAATCCTAACCAAAAACATAAAAACAAAAAACAATGACTCAATAATAATTTCATCCTCATAGTTAGAACCCCACGTCTTCCTCCTCCTCTACTATCTATCTATTTAAAAATAAAATAAATAAATAAATAAATAAAAACCCACCTCCATGATTCATGATTGATAACCCTTTTGCCACTTATTTCACATTGAAAAATGAGTTACACTTTCCAAATTCATGTACACAACACATCCATGCAACTAATCAGAGGCACCGAGGATAAGACTTCGTTTGAGGGTTTATAAGGGAATGGAATAGAATGATCATAAAGGAATGGAATGGAAAGGAAAAGAAAGAAATGGAATGTATTTAAGTAAGAGAAAGGAATGGGAAAGAATGGAATGGAATGGAATTAAATAACATTGATTGGATGTTTTAAAATGAAGAAATAGAAATGAATGAAAATGAATAGAATGTAAGTAATCTTGTTTGGGAGTAACATGGAAGGAATGAAATGGAATCATTTTATGACAATATTACTATTAGACCCCTATTTTAAAATAAAAGATTGAATATATAAGAGTATTTTGAGAGTTTTAGTAAAAATTTCATTAAATCTAAATTCATTCCCTCCCATTCTTCCCAATTTTAAAGGGAACAAAAATTTGAAGTTTTAAAGAAAAAGGGAGGAATGAACATTCCTTCCTAACCATTTCATTTCCTCCTACTTAAACTCCCAAACAAGAGAATGAACCTTTCATTCTCTACGTTAAAACTTTCAAACATGAAGAGAAAAGAATATTCTAAAAATATTCCTTTTATTTCTTTTCATTCCATTTTCTCCCCCCAAACAGACCCTAATAAATTGCAGTTCTATTTGTCCAACACACCCGGAACTACACATTTTTTTTGAAGTATTCTGAGGCCAAAAAATATCTTAAAGCTCCACGTCTATTACCATATAAAATTGAGGAACCCCAAATCAGCTTTGATTGTTTAGCAATGGTAAAGATTGTTATTAATAACTTTCCTGCTAAATGCAATATATTTTCAATTTCTATATTGATGAAAAGAACAGTTGAAAACTAATTAAAAAGGAACAAACATCCACTATCCTCCTAACTTTGGGAATGATCACCAGTTTTGGGGTATAATACTGAAATTTTCGGGAAAATTGTATTCACTATTTTTTTTTTTTTTTTTTTGGTGGAATGTTTACTCTACAAAGCCTTGTGTAAGTATGCTGCCGCCAAAGGTATTTACAAACCAAATAAAACCAAGAAGAAAGCCGCCAAATGTTCTAACTAGTTTGATGCTGAACAGTTGTGACTGGAATCAACCTTAATTACCCGGGTATTATAGGATTCGCAAAACCCACATTTGTGGTATAGCCAGTGGAAAGCTGCGGTCCCCTTCTTATCACAGTCGTTGCACAGTATATCCTGGAATAACAAAAACAGTCACTTTAATACTCAGCTAATAATGATAACTTGATAGTGTTACCGAAGAATTTGAAGATGAAAAAGGACTGGCTGTTTTTTACCTGACAACGATCCCTGTATTCTTCTGGGAGTTCCTCAGAAGCCAATAGAGCATCAAGCATGCCGAAGTAAACCTGAAAGGATGCACACCACAAAAATTTTCATTTTTTTTTTTTTTCTTGACCTTCCATCTGCAGGTGATAAAGTATCGGTCCAACCAGCCAAACCCATCCAATATTCACTCATTACAATTGAGTATTATTCACATTTACAATGTCTAATGAATGTTGTGTGAGTACTAGAAAATAAAGAAAACACAGATGCAAAACCATACATTCTTCACAACTTATTAACCAAGTATAAATTTTGGTGGCACTTGCTATTAGCTTCACCCTTAAGCGTCTTGGATGTTTATCGCTTAAAGATTAGCTCAGCAAGTCCACGCCAATTGTAGGATTCTTTTGAGTAGTTCAAGACATTCATTAAGCTTACAGTGAGGTCCATTTAAGTTAGCCAATAAGCATCATCATACAATATTTGGTCATACTTTCGAAGGTATTGAAAGATTCGTGGTTGTCCTAAAGGCTTCTTTTTTGCATTTTCCATTCATTAAGTTATAAGAGCACGACATTTTCACTATTTTTTTCGCAACTAATAACGGCCTGTTGCAATCTATGTAGTACAGATACAAACACGATACATGATACGGTGACACAACATTTCTTAAAAAACTAGGATACGATACGTTGAGGATATGACAATTAATTAATTAATATTTATTTTTAGATATATATATTTTTTATTTGGAATAAGTTATGTTTATTTTGGATTTAAAACGTATGTAAAAACAATAAAATGTTTGGAAATATATCTAAAACTAATTTAAAGACAATAAATAGTGTAGTGTTTAAAATACGAATAAAAGAGTTCAAATAAACTAGACACCCATAAATAAAGTTCAAATAAACAACATTCAACATCAAAATAGAACAACTAAATTAAAAAATGATTTTTTCTTCCTGAGTGCGTGCTTGACATGTTTGTGTCCATGTCGAATACGTGTCCATGTCGGATACATGTCTAACACCAGTACATTGGCAATTTTGCCATGTCCATCCTTCCTAGGTTGCAACTGGAATTTAGCACTGCTGTACTTAATGTGGTGTCTGTGGAGGGAGCGAAATTGGAGAACTTTTGAGGACATGAAAAGTTCCGATGATCAGTTATTGGCTTCTTTCAGTGGTTCCCTGTTTGATTGGTCTAGGGCTTGGGGACTCACTTCTAATGATTCTCTCCCTATGTTCTTTAGCTCCCTTCTTTGTAATTAGTATCTTTCTTTCTATTTTTTTAACATCTTTTTCTGTAATTTTTATATCTGCCTTATCATTTCAGCATGAGGTAGTTTTATTGAAATATACATCTTTATTATTTATCCAAAAAAAAAAAAAAAGAGGTTCCGATTTCATTTTTAAGTCTTTGATTGTAATCGTTACAAAGCTCTTACTTTAGGGCTTCTAGAATTTCAATAACTCTTGATTACATATCTAGAAAATTCATATAGTTGTGAGATTTATATAATCCTAAAAGAACGATAACACAACGATTTTTATTAAATTATATATGTGAAAATTCCATACCTATATGCCACTAAGACTCAAAATAGTCCAATTTTAAGTTCTTTGAAAGAAAAAAAAGGGCAAGTTGAATATGGTTATTTCAGTGTGATACCCAAAGAGCTCATCAATGGATCTTGATAACAGTATAACAGATGAAGTGATATTAAAACACTTACGGCCATATCTCCCAAAGATTTGCTACAAATTGGGCAAACATAGTGACTGCAGGTGTATGCCTGAGATAATAAATAAGTAGGATATCACATTAAACACTGATAAAATCATAATAAGAAGTCAAAAATTCAAGCAGAACTTCAGTACAGGAACCAAAGCAAAGAAGGCAACAAAATGCAGACCTGGAAGCAATCTGAATGCATAAAATGGCCGCATGGAAGAGCTCGAACAGTCGCACTTGACGTGAACAAAAAATCACAGCAAATGGGACAGTTTGTTTCCAGACCTTTCTCCCGGCACTTGTGATCTACTAACTTTATCCCCAGGCAACAATTGCACGTCATGCAGTGAAAGTAATCAATGCCAAGTCCGTTCCCCAGACGGCATAAATTGCAAAAAGGACAATGATAAACTGTCCTGAAATAAAAATATATAAGAAAATTAAGTAATCCCCTTCAGCAATCCTAACCACATATGTTACCTAAACGATCAGAATCAGAAGAAACTAACCCTAATCACCATACTGAACAGACCATTTAGAATATCCCTACAGATTAAATAGCAATAAATGATTATGGACACGTGCACTACCAGTTTGTTACCGTATCAAACATATATAACACCAAAACTTCTTGAGAAATAAATTGATCATTACCAAGGTTTTGAAACCCAGACAATTCAAAGAACCAGAAAATGAGAGGTTAAGGTTTTTGAGGTCGGACTGGGGTTCAACCAAGGTAAAACTGTGACATGTCATGTCATTTAATTTTTTAGTGGATTTGATACTTAAATTGTATTTATATATATTAATTTCCCATTCCTTACCAACAAAATGTGTGTGGCCCAATGGTTTAGGAGCCGTTTGGTAAGGTGTTTTGAACAACAATTTTCAGTATTTAAACAAAATTACCCACACAAATTTCCAAAAAATACAAACAACGTTACTAGAACAATATTACCAAACAGCCCCTTAGACTTTAGACATGCTTATTTGCTGGTTGGGAGCAAGTTCAAGTCCAATAAATGATAAACACGTACTTTGATGTGCAATATATTGATAATTTCAACCCACAGTTGGTGGGGACCCTCATAGCCCTCCGTTTAAGTCTAAAAAAATTTAATCCAGATAAATTATAATCTTATAATTTTGCATGGAATTTTGACAAATCCATCATTGGATTACATTTTCTTCATATATCCTCCATGCTTCCAAAATTTCTAAAAAATTAAAAATCAATAGCTATATCATCAATAAATTGTTTAAATTGCAAGTTTTTTTAGTTTAAAATTATGCATAAAATATAAGTTTATAAATCAAATAATAAATAATATCTAATTGGCGTAGAATATGACGTGTGAATTAAAAATGTAAAGAACATGCAATTCAACGGTTAAATTTTCAAAATATGTAGTAAAGTTAATTTTATTAAAAGAAGTTGTAGCCTTAGATTATAACTAATTTTGTAGCTAAACTTTGTCCATTTTGCATTATATTGAAAAAAAAAAAAAAAAAAAAAAAAAAAAAAGAAAAAACCCGTTTCATTGATAAATAATCAGGGAGAAAAAAGTTAAAACAAAAGTATGTACCTTTCATCATCAAAAAATTTGCAAATACTGCAATAGTACTTTGCCATTGATAGTCCACCACATGAAGGAGTTGAGCAAACTGGTCCAACAGGCTGAATTTTCAAGCAGCACATGCACATCATTTCAGTTGTAGCCTTCCTGCAAATAAATTAATATTAAAAAAAATACATAGAAGTCCATTGATAATCAAGCAGACAATAATATATGGCACAAATATACCTATCCATTGAATGGTCACTGATTTTATCATGGCAGAACCTGCATGTAAATAACTTGCCACAGCAAGCAGCACGGAGCTTACAATTTCTTCTATAATGCTCACACCCAAATACTCGTTTCTCTGAATCACGAAACGATGGAGAACATGCAAGTAAATCTTCAGAATTTGAACTTTCACCTGCTGTTGCCTGAGGTAACTTCTGCTGAGATGCTATCCACCGACTAACATAACCCATTTATATATCATTACACGTAAAAAGTATATTAATCTAAATAGTCCAATTATATATTGAAGCATACAAACAGAATATTAATCTAATAAGTGGTGCATAAGTTTTATAAAGGGTCACAACATTAACTGACCTGGTCATAAGATTTTGAATAAGATATGCTTTTCTTCTTGGATCGAGAGTTGAATCTCTAGAAACTTTTCTTATTTCAGATTCAAGCTCATTTTGATTCATCCTAAAGATATCTTTCCATCCAGGCTTGAAAGTGAGATCACTGTGGTCCAAGCTTTCATAAGCATCAGTGCCTGATATTGTAAATTTGGAATATTTGAGAAAGAAATCTTAACAATATGAATCTTCAACATACTTAACTTTTGAGAAAGAAATCTTAACAATACAAATCTTCAACATACTAAACTTTTATGAAGTCCTTTTTTATATATAAAACAGAACTGAAAAAATAAACTGCAAACACTAGGATCCAATACACCACTAAAAGAAGCACCACACGAACCTAGTGAAATGCTACTCCCCGATGTTGTCGTCTGTAGAGATGCAGCAGAATTTCCCTCCCACCATTCATTAAGCCATTCACTGAACATTGTATTTTTAGTTGCATTCTTCCACGTGTCCATCATTTTATTCTGCTCCTCCTGAGTAAGAGCAGAAGTGACCCATGGCAACATTGATTGAAGGACTTCTGCACCTGTAGTACCAATTATTCTACCAACAATTTTGTCCTGATCTTCCACAGAAAAATGTCTGTCAAACAGTGGCCACAACTCTAGTTCTTCCCGGAAAACATGTTGATCCAATGTTACTCTAATGGATTTGCACATGCCCTGAAGCTTAGTGGAGAGCTCATCGTACTCTCTCATGGTATTATTATGATCAGAAGGATCAAAGTTACTTTCATTTGAATGATCAGAAAATTTTGTACTGTTTAAGCGCTCATGCAGTTGTGTAAGCACAGAAAGCACAGAAGAAATATCCTCAAATAGTTTCTCTTCCTGCTTGTGGTCCAGAGTGTAAGAGTGGCTCACATTATGAAGAGTCTCTTTAGATTCTAATGCTGGGAATACTATATCATCCTCTGCATTACTATGAGCCCGATATAAACCCCATAACAAACGAAATCTGCCAGTAAACTGCCTAAGAAAGGTCTCATTGCAATCATTAAGCTTTCCGGATTCAACGTCTAAATACTCCAAGTCTTTGCGAATGGCTTTATGAAATTTAAATATGTTATCAATAGGTCGTGTTGCAGATCCAGCGTCGGTACAGGCTATGTCTATTTCCCAGTTAAAAAGACTTGAATTAAGGGAAGGAGCAGAAGGACTAAAAGATAGGGAGCGTAGTGACTTTGCTGCAGCTATAGTCACTCCTAAATCATTGCCATTCACTCCTAACCCAGGGACACAGCAAGACTGATTACTGCAAGGTAATATAACGGAATTCCCAGCTTCCGTAGAATGATGAGCATCACTGTCTTCCTGTGGTATTGAGATTCCACGTTTGACTGGCCTTCTATTGTCATCTGCTTGAGTGAATGAACGTTTTTCCTCAGAAGAAGACAAAGAGGCGCATGCACAGAGCGGTTGGGTAACATATTCTTCCTTGCCGGTCGATACCCTTGCAGAACAACCACTGATTGCACTTGAAGACAAGCAAACATTCCTTAAACGACCTTTACAGGCCCAGCCAGAAAAAAGTTTGACCAGTGCAGAATCTGATGCTGGAGCTGCATCAGACAACTCCAAAAGTTAGGAACAGATACAAAGCAGAGCAGCACACACTTTTTTAACAATATATATAAATAAGAAAAAGTTGAGCACTGATATTGAACCTGCCATATACATATTCTGGAGGAAGAATGAGGCTTCTTCATCACTAACTGATCCTACCAACCATGGCAAGACACATTCAATCAATTTCAAGGGCATCACACATAAACTCTTATACAGGAGTTCACGCTGTTTTTCAGGGCTAAAATGCTTTCGAGCAAGTGGAAGAACCTGCACTTCAAAAGGAAAAGTTAGATAGCTTTTTAAGGACAGGTAAGATGCTTAATGTCTTTCTCAAGTTCTAATGCAGATAAAAAGTTATTACCGTTTTCTACAAAGAATATGGCGTAAAATGCAGAATGTGTCATTTCTTGCGAACTTGAGAAGTCTACCTTATTAGAGGGAGATTAGTTGGTGACAAAAGTCCAGAGTGTTGTTTTTAAAGGAGGGCGACTCCAATACGAGATTTTTTCATAGGATGGCTAATTCTAATAGAAAAAATAATTGTATTGAGAACCTTATGATTGATGGGGCTTTGTCTTCCAACCAGGATATGATCGCTGACCATATTGAACAATTTTATATGAACCTATACTCTGAGCAGCATGAGCAGCATCCTTTCCCGAATGTATTGGATTTTCCTAGGATTTCAGAAGATAATGTGGATTGGTTAGAGAGACCTTTTGAGGAAACTGAGATTTTTGAAGTCATCAAGGAGTTTAATGGGAATAAATCCCCTGGGCCTGACGGTTTTTCGATGGCTTTCTTTCAAGCTTGCTGGGGGATTCTCAAATTAGACATCATGGCTGTGTTCCACCATTTCCATTAACTAGTCAGTTAGAAAAAAGCTTGAATGCAACTTTCATTGTTCTCATTCCTAAAAAAGCTGCAGCAATGGATGTAAAGGACTTTCGGCCTATCAACCTTGTTGGGGGGGTTTATAAAATTCTTGCCAAAGTTTTGGCTATCCGTCTTCGCATGGTTGTAGGAGAGATCATCTCAGCTCCTCAGAATGCCTTTGTTCTCAATAGGCAGATTTTTGATTCCGATCTCATTGCTAATGAATGTCTTGATGGTAGAATAAAGTCTGGTCAGCTAGGCTTGTTATGTAAATTGGACATAGAGAAAGCCTTTGATCATGTGAACTGGGGATTTCTTACTCGCTTGAGCGTTGTGGATTTTTGATAAGTGGAGGCGATAGATTTCTTTTTGTTTATCTATGGTTCGTTTCTATATCCTTATTAATGGTACTCTCCATGGGTTTTTTGGAAGCTCAAGGGGTTGCGGCAAGGTAATCCTTTATTCCCCTTGTTATTTGTGTTAGTTATGGAAGCCGTCGATAGAATGTTGGATAAGGCTGTCCATGAAGATTGTTTAACAGGTTTTACTGTAGGTGTTTCTACAGGTTTCCCTTCTCCTATTCGCTGATGATACTCTAATTTTTTGTGATGCTAATATTGATCAAATGCTGATTCTCCGTATGGTGCTCATTTGGTTTGAGGCTGTGTCTGGTCTGAAGGTAAATTGGGGTAAGTATGAACTGGTGGCTGTGGGGACAGTTCATAACATGGATCTTTTGGTGATTGTATTAGGTTGCATGCAAGGGTCCCTCCCAATGAAATATTCGGATCTTCCTTTGGGGGCAAAATTTAAGGACAAGTCAATTTGAAATCCAATTCTAGAGAAGATGGAAAGAAAATTAGCAGGTTGGAAAAAATTATATTTATCCAAATGAGGTGGAGTCACTTTAATTAAAAGCACACTCTCAAATCATTCTACTTATTTTCTATCCTTATTCCCTATTCCTGCTTCTGTGGCCAACCGAATCGCTAGACTTCAGCGGGACTTTCTGTGGGGTGGCCTAGGTGATGAGCCCAAATTTCATCTAGTTGATTGGTCTTCGGTGTGTACTCAACTTTCTTCAGGTGGGCTGGGGATTAGAATCCTAAGAACCTTTAACGTTGCTCTATTAGGGAAGTGGTTATGGAGATTTGGGCAAGAAAGGGATGCTCTATGGCGTCAATTGATAGAGGTGAGGTATGGTTGTGACTGGGGTGGTTGGTGTTCTAGCTCTTTCTCTGGCCCTTATGGTGTCAGTTTGTGGAAAAATATTAGAAGGGGGTTGCACTCTCTATCTCATTTTGTTATGCATGAGATTGGAGATGGATCAAAAGTATAGTTTTGGCTAGATAGTTGGTGTGGAACTTCTTCTCTCGCAGACCGCTATCCTGAATTATATAGGATTTCCCATAGCAAAGAGGCAAGTGTGACGGATCTTATGAGGTACACCAATGGAGTCCTCCATTGAGAGATCCAGTTTTGTAGGGAGGTGCATAATCGTGAATTGGAAGCTTTCAGATCCTTCATCAATACCATTTATAGCACTCCTGTAAGGGGGATCGGGGAGGATAAGAGATGTTGGCTGCCTTGTAAGAGTAAGAGGTTCACGGTTAGTGCATACTACCATCTTCTAGTCGGCCATAGTGTGCAGTTTTTCCCTTGAAAAAGCATTTGGAAGCAGAAGATTCCCTCTAGAGTGGCTTTCTTTGTATGGACTGCATCCTTGTAGAAATGTCTTACAATTGACAATTTAAGGAAAAGAAAGGTCTGCATTTTGGATTGGTGTTATATGTGCAAATGTAATAGTGAAAGTGTTAACCATTCTTTCCTGCATTGCCCAGTTGCTTTGGAGTTGTGGGATATGGTTTTTGGTTTATTTGGAGTTTGTTGGGTTATGCCTATGTCAGTTGTTGAGCTTTTTGCTTGCTCGCAAGGTCGTTTTGGTTGCCATCGTAATGGAGATATTTGGAAGGTCGTTCCTCATTGTCTGATGTGGTGTATTTGGAAGGAGAGAAATAGTAGGTGTTTTGAAGACAATGAGCGTTCCATGCTTGAGGTCAAGCTTCTATTCTTCCAATCCTTACTTAATTGGTCCTCTGTGTGGAGAAACCAACATTTTTCTTCTTTTTTGGATTTTCTTGACTTTTGTAATGTCCGTTTTTGATTTGTTCCCCCCTGTATACTGTACGCTTGGGTGTCTCTCTTTTTATTATCAATGAATCTTTATTACTTATCAAAAAAAAAAAAAAAAAAAAGTACTCACCTGAGCTTCCTCATCATGAAAATGTTTCTGTATGTTGTCCATTATTTGATCAGCCTGAGAGCACAACTTTGTACAAAATTCAGCAGACGTTGAGTTGGCTTCAGCACTTTGGATGCTTTCTATCAGGCACCTAAGCTTGTCAAATTGAATTTTTTCTTCTGCATGCTCCTGAGCAAAAGAGAGTTCTGCATCTACAGCAGGGAATATAATTTTGTCCTCAGCAATGCTGCAGACAGAGAAACAATAGAAGCTCATTTCATGAAGTGTTTCATAAGATATGAGAAAGACATGTCACTGTTACATGTCCTCTTTCATTACTAAAAATTATTGCTTTCTAGGTCTAAGGTTAGAAGGAAAAGTAAAAATAATAAATATATGAATCCAGACAGCCTTTACAGCAGACAGCGAAAAGAAAAGACCCATCAAATTCAAAAATTCTTAAATACTAAACCATGCACTTTAAGGGAACTTTACTGCTTGAATCCTTCCATACTTTATTAACAGAACTTCTAAAGTATAAAAACAGGTTTAGAAATGAAAGGGAAGGTTGTGAACTAGGCCATGGTACCACTGACCATTATCCCATAGTTAGTCCTTTTCCACAAGGCAAATCACATTAAGTATACCACAATTGAAGAATTACATTCAAAGACTCATTTTCCTGTAAAGAAAATTAAAATAGGTAACATGGCTGAAAAACCAAACCTGTGAAAGATGCAGACCTCAGCAATGAATTGCAGCCTCTTGTTGAATGCAAACAAATCAGAAAAATCTCCAGAAATTTGTATCTTCCTAGCGGCCTCGGCTATATCATTCAACTCTATTTTTATAGCTTTATGCCAAAGCAATATTTCATCTATAGGACAAGACACAGTGGAATTGGTATGATCAGCATTTAGCTCCATATGCTTCCTTTTACCAGTTTTGGAAGATTCACATGCACACTTCCCCTGCTCAGTCTGAATAATAAAGGCGCTAGCCACTGAATCTTGACATCTGACCTTAAGATTATCTTCGCAACTTTTCTGCATTTCAGACACTCTTAGCCCTTCCATCCAGGCAAATACAACCTTCACTTGAGCCAAGATAAAGTTAGCCTAATTTTCTCATAAAACCATCCAAAATGATTTTCCACCAAAAAGAGTCCTCACCTGCTGAAGAAGCTTCTCTTCTGGAATTATCTTGCACAAGCACTTCTGCATGTCCTGACGTTCATCAGATGATATAGAGGAAGAAAGCCAAGGAAGAAATTTCGCCATCATGTTGACAGGAATGCTGCAAAGAAACTGCCATACCAACATGGCCTGCTCTTCAAATGAAAACTTCTCGATAAGCAAGGGGAAGACCTGCCAAAAGAGTAAGGTCCAAACTTACTTCTAACTCAGCATACCTTTTATTTTTTGATAAGTAGTTCTAGCCCTGCATAGTAAGCTCTATATGGATGGCTGGTGAAGTATGGAGGGTAGTATAAAAACAAACTCAGTTCCATGTATTTTGCAATAAGTATCAAATCTTACATCCCAAAGACTAGAGCACATGATCAACTGTCAGCTCCATCTAGAGCAACATATAGTGGAGAATTTTAAAGGGGTTAACCCACCACTAATTTTGTATCGTGTAATATTTACACAGCATTTGGCTGAGAATGAAGCAGGAAGGGAGGTTTCATTATTATTCATGCTGGTGTGGATGAAAGTGGAACAATGTAAGGAAGAGGAAAGGGGTTCCTTTCCTCTCTTCCCCACCAAACTTTTTCATCCATAAGTAGAGGGAATGGGATGGAAAAAATGGTTGTCTAATGTCTATATATTTTTTTTTTCCACTCAGGCCCACCATTTGTTATTTCTTCTCTCCTTTCTTCTTTGATCAACCAAACATCGGAAGATAAAGGTAGTTAGCCATCTTCCCCCCCCCCCCCTCTCCTCCTCCTCATTCCCTTCTGTTTCTTCCCCCCCAATCAAACAAATTGTTAAATTCTATGTCATGGCATGCGAGTAGCAACACATACTCAGCCTTGGACAAGAAACCTTAAGGAAAAATTAAAGATGAGTTTAATAGCTTATCATTGCTTTCAGAATCATTCTCATTGTACGATAAAACATCTTAGGCACCTGGATAACCACTGATGTGTGATATACACTATATAACTATATAGGGGGAAAAAGTCCTTTTGGCAAGAAACCAGGACCAAAAAAACTTGGAGCGGTTAAAACAACTGAAGATTAAGCCTCCCTCTTCATAAATTTGATGACATAATAGAGGCCCTCCATATAATGTCTGTAGACCGGCCAGCTTACAGAACACTATATAGCCAAGATGCATATCTTTTTCACATCACATATAAACAACCTAGACACACCTAACCTCAAATTGGATATTTGTAATGGCCCATGATGGTTTCATTAAAAAAAATTCCTGCACAGCCAAAGGAAGGGAAGGGTTCCTTAAAGGAGCCTTGACATGCAAAGCATCTTCTTAAAAAATGACCTTATCAGAGCTTCTCTAAATTATCACTGGCTACTCAAACAACAGCTGTCTGCTGAAGTAGAAGCAATGACCAGAGGAGAATACAAAATGTATCAAGACATCCAAGGAATGCATATATCCCAATTTATGCAAAAAATACAACACATTTTCTGTTATGAATATAACTTTTAGTGAGGATTACAGTCAAAAAACATAAAAAATTAATACTCCCTATGAAACCTTGTATACTACTTACTTTTCGTAATTCATATAATTTTTATTTTTTTAATATAAGTACTGAAATTAACATGAAAAACGCCACCCAGTACACAAGGATTTAAAATAATTACTTTTAATTATCAAATGATGGAAAATAATACATATGGCCCACCCTGATTAGTCTACTAAGGATCCACAACCGACCCCCAAATTTTGGGACTAAGACTTGGTTGTTGTTGTTGTTGTTGTTGTTTGACATTCATTAGATCCAATCAAGTATACCCTAAATATAATAAAATGAAATAAAACTACCATAATAATCTATTAAAAAAACTATCACAATAGAAATGAAACAAACAAACACCTGTTCCTCTTCCTTGAACATATGCTGGCTAATTGATGTTTGAAGAGCTCCAGTACAAGAAGCCAACTCTCTTCTATAGCTTTCTTCATTTTGCAAATTTGACTTTAACAGCTCAAACAACTGATCAAAAAGAACAATTTCTCCCTCATGCTCTAGTGAGTAAGTTCGGGCAACATTCTTTACACGTATATCCAGAGCTGGAAAGATAACCTACAATGCCAAAAGAAAACATGATGTAATAATCTTAATTGATGAAAGACAAAAGTAACTTTCCAAAGAGAACTGATAACACATGATTTAATAAGTCTGCATTTCTCATTTATTTAAGAGATTACTACTCAAAGTGTTGAATGTTACTTATCACTTCTGTAATTTATATCCAAATTCTTTTGATCTTTAAGTTTTAGATGTGCATGTCTGTGCATATGTATATATACATACATAAACATTATATGATAGTGACCCGAAATTAGCTTTCCAAAGTGAACTGATGACCCAACTCTGTCTGTCTCCATCATACCTCAAGTCAAAGTATCATTCCCCATTAGCGTAACCCATATTGCAAAAAGAAACATATCCTAGCCAACTAAGCTCTACAGAACATAAAATAAAGCTTACATGCCTGGATTGTTATCATTAAACACTAATCCTCTCAATTCTTGAAATATCAACTATGTCAGAGCAACAAGCAATTTAAGGTCCTAATGGGCTGCAGATGGAGTCAGCAACATATATAGCAACAATGGAAGCTCCAAATAAATGTTTCCTAAGCTAACCACAACAAGGAGATCTATGCATGGCACGCCATATTTATTTAATATTATAAGAAATTATAGCAAACGTTGCAAAGGCGACACCATTATTCACTTGTCCTGGCAACATCTTCTTAATGAGCAAAATGAAACAACAAACATCAGTGGACATGTTAAAAATTAGAAAAGAGTGATATTGTATAGCCCAAAGACACATATGCAAGCAATTCCTGATAGTAAAATAGCTATGAATCTGGTAAAATTTGAATCACAAAGCTCTACCTACATTCAAAGCCATTCAGTGAGTTAAAAGTGAGGGAATGCCCCATTGTTTATTTCAATAGAACAAGTGAGTCAAATTTACATGCTATTGTGGTGTGATAAATGAGAGAAATATAACCACTCATACTTTCTTAGAGATAAACCTTATTTAAATGATGAATGAAATCAAAAATAGTTTGGAATTTATTATAAAAGGGGAAAGTTTTCTAATCCAATGGATTGCATACCAAGATAGGTGTCAAAAATAGGTGTCACTGAGACCATGTTTGTAAATCAAAACTATAAACCCAGCAGTTTTGTAATGTTCCGGGTTTTTGTATTCCTCTTACTGGATTCAAGCCTTCTTGTTATCATGAATATTTATAAAAAATAAAAAAAAAAAGATTAATATGGCAATGTAAGTGTCCAAAAAACCCTAAATTTGAGCCATGTGGCAGTTCAGCAGTTGGTGTCTTCCTTGTAAGCCTGCCTTTATTGGCAAGTACATTCGGATGCAAGAAACGATACATTTAGGTCAGAGGAAGTTGTAACTTAAGGCACCCATATACAAATCCAAGACTCTAATTAAAATCCCGATAGCTCATACATCAGGGCCACATATCAATGAAGCATCAATAACGTTTCTGAAAAATTGTACTTACAATGAATTGTTGCCAAAGAAGCTTGAAAATTTTAAATTATTTGAAATTATCATGGTAATGCAACAACCCAACTGCGGATTTAGCCTCTAATATCATTTTCTAACTTCCTCTCGCAATCCTAACGGGAAGCTAGGCACACAATAACACATGTAGCTCAATCCAACACATGAATGAACACAAAAGTGGAGCAAGATTTGATATTCGCTACCAATTAACATAACCTCTCAATTAAACCAATTGAAATATCAGAAGAAAATTGAACCATCGCCGCTATCATCAACCAAAGCCTTCAAATTTTTTTTTTTTTTAAAGTAAAATGTGAAAAACACAGTTCCAAATGTCTAATACTCATAAATCCGTATACTATCCAAAATTCCAAACTAAGCAAACACACAGCCAAAAAGGATAATCAATTTTATTCAAGCTAACACCTAAATAAACAAAAACTGATAGAAAATTCATATTATTTAACCTCCCAAAAAAAAAAAAAAAAACATTTCCAATCTGAAAGAAATCCAAAAAATTACAAAACACACCTCGTCCTCGGCATTGCAGTGGTGCTTGTAAATAGCTCGGAGAAAATGGTAGCGGTCGAACAAGGGCTTGATATCGCCACCGGCGGTAGCAAAAGTCACGGCGGCGTGGTGTAACCTCTCGAGCTCGGAACGTATAGCCTTGTGAAAGAACAAGAAGATTAGGATCGGGGGCTTAAGCGACGAGTTCTTCAAACAAGTCTTCGACGGTGTGGGCTCCATAGCTTTCACTGGTCCCGCCATTACCGCCACGCCTCCACCACCGTCTCGGTGTTGCAGGCCCGGAAATGGCGTCCCCATTCCGATTCAGGTTTTTCAAAACCCTAGATTTTACTCTCTTTCTTCTTCTCTGGGCTTTGGTTTTTTGTTTCTGTTTAATGGGTTTTTGCGCTTTCAACGTGAAACGGAGTCTGGGGCTAAAAGCTTTAAGCTCTTAACACAAACACGAGTTTTTGTTTTGAAGTGAAAATGAAAGAGAGTCGCGTGGTGGGTAGATAGATAGATGAAAGGAGGAGAAATTTCTCCTTTATATTGTTGTACACGTGGCGGCACAAGGCCACGGTGTAATCAACAGACTCCACTCCAGCTTTATATTATTATTATTATTATTATTATTCTTTATTTTTCGGTGTGCTTGTGTTTAACGTTCCAGATGAACGAGAACGTAGTTTCTATGATTATTAATTAATAAATAATTTAATTTCATAATTTATTCCCTCGTCATTCCCTTGATCATTAGGCCCGGTACTCATCCTATAACTATAAAGCAGCCTTAAGTAACAAAGTTTGGCCTTATCTTCTAAAAATAAAATTTATCTGGGCCTGCTTTTTTTTTCATCTTGACATGCATTTGATTCTGGAAAAAAAAAAAAACCAGCTCTTATATTAACCCATAAATTATTCATGCAAATATTTACTATTTGAAAAGATTGGATGCTATGTGTGTTAGAATAATTTACCATTTATGACAAGTGTGAGGGCCGGTTTTTTTTTTTTCCTTTCTTTACAGTCCAGGCCCAAGTTTAAGCAAGGACCCCGGGCCCTCTTGTTATAGTTTGAAGGGACTAGACTTGGTTTATCGCAGTTAAATAGGCTGTTTACAAACTAAGTGGTGCATAGTGTAAGATTCCTACAATACGTATACACTAGCAAGCGAGAATATATGTATTGAACAACAAGAAAACAGCAGAGGATGGCAATGTAATAAAGAAACACACAAAAATAATTGTTAGGAATCCTCAAATCAATAGGAAATACTCCATTAGTTTTCTTAATTATGGATCACAATGTGCTCACTAAGACGTGATACAAGGTCCAAATAAGCTCAAAAATTACAGACTTAGATGGCTATCTAAGCTTTTAAGACTTGCAAAATTTGAATCCAAGTATGTACTATAGTGGCTATTTCTGGGATACCGAGCGATATTTCCCTATTTCATTTTAGTTTTGACAGAGTTTTCTTAATGATTTTATTATGATTTCACCATTGCTAAATGCCCCTTTAATATTGGCTGCTTCTCCCTTTTATAGTATCACTCTAGGGTTCTGAGGTACCACTGATTCTCTCCCTTTAGCTCCCTAGGTACTAGAGCCCCTGTTGTTCCAGCCCTTTTGACGACTGATTCTTTCCTTGTTTCTCATAGTTTTCCTCTTTTAGTGCTACTTTCTCAAAAGCCTCTTGTTGACTTTCCATTCTAGGGTATCCTTGGAGAGCCGACCTTCAATCTCTCTTTCTTTAATGTTTCCATGCCTTTACCTTTTCTGACTTAGCTTTTAGCCGCCCTTCCTTCTTGTCACTTTTCCCAAGTGAGTCGAATCCTTCCCTGCAAAGTTGAAGGTTTTGCTTATGAGTTGTTGCTTTCCCAGCCTTCTAGTTCTTTGCTGCATCACTGAGCGCTTGAGAAGGACATATCAGTCCTTCGTTTCTTGTGCTTTTTGGTTCCCCTTTTAAACTGTCTCAATCATACTTTGACTGTGCTGCACATCCTAAGGATCCCGAGCCCTTGGCAGTCTCTAGGATCCCGGCCCAGTTCTTTCTACTGGACTCTCTTCGGTCATTTGATCTTTGGCAGGCTGGGCCTTTTCCTTTCTTCCATTTGTTTCATGGGCTCTAAAACCCGCTCCTTCTTGGATTTTGGGCTTTAAATTTTTTGGGCCTACCATCCTTTTCTTTTGTGAGCTCAACCCCTTTTCAATTTCACTTTCCATGGGGTTGACCCAATGTGCTATTTCTTTGGGCCTTGTGTTATGATTTTTTGAACCTCAACAACAAGTTTAAGGATAATGTAATTGCACTAACATAGGTACATAATGTATAAGATAATCTAAATTTTTTTTCCTTTAATGCCACCATTATGATCAGAGAATCGCCCTCCAAAATGATGTCATGCAAGCCAACCTGCCTTATGGGCCCAAGTGCTTGACACACAACTACTACTAGTATGCTTCTATAGGGGAAAAATAAGTACTTGTCCCTAATTTACAAACTATGTAATAAAATGCTCATATTTAGAAACTATTTAGCAAAATATTCATGTTTTTGAAACTCGATTTTAAAAAAATTGAGTTACAGGTGAAACTCAACATTAACGATGTCGAATTTTGTGCATATTTTGTCACTTAAATTATTTTGAAAATTTAAGTGAAACTCGACATTGTTAATGTCGAATTCCACTTAAAAATATACATAAAACTCGATTATGAGAAAATCAAGTTTTACATGAAACTCAATTTTGTTAAAATCAATTTTCAAAAACAAAAATATTTTGCTAAATAGTTTCAAAACAAAAGCATTTTGCTGCATAATTTATAAATTAAGGGCAAATATCAATTTTTCCCGCTTCTATAGTACCACAACATTTTACACAGTTTTTACTGCAAATTGTCGTGTGGGAGTTATGAGTGGTAGAGATGTAAATACACCATTTTTTTTCTCTACCATTCACAACTTGTTACATAGCGAGTTGAGACAAAAATTATGTAAAATATTGTGATACCAACATTTCTCGCTTCTATAACTAGATACTATAGCTTCTTGAGAATGTTTAGCAAAGTTTTAGTTTTTTGTGCCGAAACTTTTATCATGACTTTAATATAGTCGATTGGGAGTGGTAGACAAAAATTGTAGATCCATATGACAGTTATTATTCACTACTCATACTCAACCACTTCAACACATTGTGACAAATGTTTTTTTTTTAAATAAGATATAAATTCTACTATAGCCTAATCTAAATATATATATATATATATATATATGTGTGTGTGTGTGTGTGTGTGTGTGTGTGTGTGTGAAGCTCTCTCTTAAAGACTTGAACCCCAGCCCTTGTCCCTCACACACCACAAGTACTTATACTTGTGGAGTCAGGAGTAACCACCGCACCAATGGTGCACGGTCGTAACTTCTTGGAATTGTATCTTCTTAGAGCATTGATTCCAATCTTTATTAAGCCATTAATGATGCTATATTAGAATGCTTATTCTGCCATTAATGATGTTATACATATATGTATGTGCTAGCGCATGTTTATGACTATAGAAATTCAATAAGTAGCGATGAATTTTATTCACAATTCTTATCATAATCATGGTACATACCATAAATATATATTAGGAAAAAAAAAATAAAGTTAGTAAAGTTCTTTGTCGTCGAATAAAGAGATTTGGATTTAGATCTGCATACATTATTAGCCTAATGATAAAGAGTAATTGTTATGGAATATGCTAATCTAGCATATTTATTAAACAAAAGTTTTATCACCACGCATTTTTGGTGCGATAGTCACTCCATAAGTATAAGTACTTGTGGAGTGTGGAGGGGGGCAAAAGTTAGGGTTCAAGTCTCCAAGAGGGAGCTTTACGAGCATGTATACATAAATTAAGCTAAAGTAGAATTTTATCTTGCATAAAAAAAAATTTAAACAAAAGTTTTATTACCAAAAAAATAAAATCATATGTTTAAATATGCCTTTTAGTATTCTATCACTACTCTAAAAAAAAAAAAAAAAAACTAGGTAAAAAATATATAATGATCAATTATTGTTGTATAACCTTCTCAAAAAAATTATTGTTGTATAAGAAATATGTTAATCAATTTAATTAATAAAATATTTCAAGATTAAATCAAACGGCTTGGAATGTGATTACCCTAATTAGTTTGTTGATAAACCATATTATCCCAAAATTCGAGATTAAAACTTTGTTAAATTGTACCATTTAAGATAAGATCTAAACCTAATAATTCTATAAGAAGACATTTTTAATGTTATGACTTATGAGTCCACATAGTAACATGTAAATGCTAGCTATATGTCATTAGCTATATCCAACTTTTATACTATAGATGAATACCTTTTATAGTTATTATTTTGTTATTTATATGCAATTAAATGAATTTACAATAACTTTGAAATTTTTATTTATATAAAAAATAAAATTGATTAATAATTTTATTAATTTCTAGTATTTAATGTAATTACCAAATTGATTTTTTATTAAGATTTTTACTTTGTAACATAATACTAATAAAGAAAGATCAATAAAATAAATTTTTTCATAGATATATATATATTCCATTTTTAATTTAAATTAAAATTTTATTTCAATAATTTTTAAACAATTTAAATAAAATAAATCAATAAAAATAAGTTGGTCCAAATACACTAATAAACCCATAAAAATTATTTTATGTGTCTAATCCATGGAAAGTGTAAGGACACAAACTCGTAAGCCTGCTCAAGCTGGATGAGACGGTCCAAGTGGTCTCTAAACAATGAATTTATAGAGAGTGAGATGCGAAAGTTGGGTTAGGGCGATTTAAACATCCAATGCAATGGGTTGGGGTCTCTAGAAAGAGAAAATAAGAGGCCCAAGTTTTGACAAACTCTCCTCTACAAAGGTCTGAGGAGATCAATTATACTATCAACACTTCCTTTCTTTTTTTTCTTTACAAAAAGTGCCTCCCCCACTAGAGGGGAATTCCTTCACATTATATAGCTCTCTCTAGACCATTTCCACCTTACACTTGTCATCCATCTGATTCTTCACTTGAGTGCATGTCCCATCGTGTATCCTTTTTTGCCTGCTGTGAGTCACGGTGGCCAAAGTTGCACCGTTTATGGGTCTTCTCCACATAAATGCGGCCAGAAGAATTGGTGCAGCACAATTAATGCAGTGGTGGCAGCCTCTCCTTAGGTATTTTTAGGGATTCCCATCTCCCTAGAGCTGGAGTCACTCCTTGGACTACCTCTCTTACTCCAAACGTAACAAACCGCAATCTGGGGCTCTGCATGTTTATTTCCTTCTCCTCGGACCATACCACGCCCTCGGACATGGCCGGGGGCTCAGCACACCGTTATGGGCCTTTAGCCCTACGAGGCCCACTACACGATCTTGGGGTCCTCATTCTCCTCATGGCTCGATATGTGATCTTGGGCCTCTGTCCCCACAGAAAGAGTTTATGACATACTTTTTCCTTTCCCTCCTATATTTTTTTATAAAAGAAAATTTTTTATATACATAATCTAGTTAATGGTTATCTGGCACTCACTAACTATATTTTAAAAAGAAAATTTTCTATATATAGTTTCTTAAAAAAAAGTATCCTATATTTATGTAAATGACTTATGCATTATATATTTCTCCTTTTAATTTACGTAGTTCATTAAATTAAATATGATTTAAGGTACATGTTCTTAAAAATAATATAATTAATTTTTTTTAATAAAAGCCAAAAGTCTCGTAACTTATGGTATGTTTGGATTGAGAGAGGAATGAAGGAAAGTATGGTAGAGTTGGCTGGTGATAGACTAATTTTGGGTCAAGTTTACTCTGCTCTACTCTATTTCCCCTCTATTTTCCTTAATCCAAACGGACCATTAATTAATTGACACCTCACATGTAGGAGTCCCTTCCCAAATATTGAATTATTAGGAAAAATTATTAAATAGAAGACTCTTTCTTTAAAGAACACCCCCCCTCTCCCCCCTCTTTTTTTTTTTTTTTTTTTTTTTTTTTTTTTTTTTTTTTTGCATTTGAAGAATTAAGGACAACGTGGTTTTATCTTAGAAGAAATGATAATTTTGGTTTTCTAAATTTAAGAGTTAGAGATATTTATTATATTTTTTATTTAAAAAAATAAGGTTTTCCTTCAAATTTTATTATTGTTATCTTTTTTTATATGACTTCTATATGTTTAAACATGTAAAATAATGCGCAGTGGTTGGGCAATAGCTCTTCAGCCGCTATTTTCTTGCGATTAAATCATGTTACATAAATGGACTCTATATGTATTTTTTATTATCTTTTATATGTAATTATTTTAATTTAATTTTTATATATATTCAACTTTGCATCTTTTCTCTTTAAATAAAATTCTTACTCCACCACTCCATTCACCCTTCTAATCAAGTAACTATTACTAGGTATTCTTAGAATATAATTTACGTGGCACTCAACACCTAGAAATTCATTCACAAAATCACATAATATAGTAATAATTAACTTTTTATATTACATTTTAAGAGTACGTCATGTTTTTCTATTGAATGGTTTACATTTATTAATATAGAAATATTCTCCAATAATTTTTCATTTCTAAAAAATAAATTTCCTCTTTTTTTAAAAAAAAAAATGTTACATTTTAAAATAATTTTACAGCAAATCTTAAATGACAAGTTATTATTGATGGACAAAAAGACAATTTAAGTGGTTGGCCCAAATTAAAATTTTTAAACTAGTAATAGTTTATCAATTAAAATCGTTGTGAAAATGTTATGAATAAAACATTCTTCATTTTTTTCTTCCCTTTTCTTCTCTCTTGTGTGTGTGTGTGTGTGTGTTTGTTTCTCAAAAAAAAAAAAAAAAAGAGTAATTTTTTCACATTGCTTAAAAGAGTGTGTTATGTATAGTATAACTTGTCCCACATTTTCTTAAAAGTTGCCATGACTTTTGGGTAAAATTTGTAGTATATCTTTTGTATTAGAACTCATTTCTCTCTTCCATGTGTGTTTGTTCTAAAAAAAAAGAAAGAAAAAAACTCATATTTTATGTCTCTCATAATGATGGATTTTTTTTTCCCTCAAGAAATGCAATATTTATAATAAATCTTAAGTTGCATGTTATTATTGATTGTTATTAGTAGACAAAAAAGTAATTTTAATAATGAATTTAAATTAGAATCAATAATAATTTACCATCTGAAATTTGTTAGGAAAATGACACATATATACCATTTCTATTCCACATTTTTTCAGTAATTCCATTTCCCTCTTCCATAAATTTCAGTAAAAATTTTTGAGGATATTTGCTATAAAAATGGAAAAAAAAATAATAATCAAAGGATGGCCGATTAATAAAAGCAGCCCATTTTGTAACGGTGACAGGTGACGACAAAGGGCAAGAGACGTGCCAGGTGTGAGCGTAGCAACGTGAAAGCAGCAGGAAGAGCGTGACACGTGTGTGTACAACACGAGAGCATCATCCTCCACCACGGACAGTGTTTTGAGAGCATCATCCTCCACCACGATTCAGAGTGACGAGAATGCTCTTCATCAGACTTCAATCAAAGTGACAAGGTGTCGTGGGCCTTTGGTCATTTTACGGTTCCTTAACTTGTTTTTTTGAGAAACCGGTTCCTTAACTAAAAACAAAAGTGGATATTTATTAATTGGATTTAAGAAATAAAGTGGCATTAAAGACAATAATTGTCAAAGTATGACATCAATTTGGTCTATCTTTCTAGTAGGTAAACTGGTGGACACCATTATTAATCCAAGGGCTCACTTTACCAATTTGAAAATGCTTAATCTTACTAAGTACCACACTAAACAAGGCTTATGAGCTTATTGAATGAGAAAATGGGTAACACTCGTAATGACATAATAAGGGGCTATTTGGTTTTTAAAAAACTATCACTCATCACCTCTCACTTAATTTTTGTTATTCATTACTCATCACTTATCATTTAAAATATCCCAATCTTCTAAACTCCACCCGTTTGGCACATTATTTTCAACTTCTTATCACTCAAATATTTCTACTTTTTATAGGACTCATACCTGAGCACTTGGTCAGAGCCTTCCCGTGGAACCCTCATTCCCCACCATTATTATTATTATTATTATTATTATTATTATTATTATTATTTCTCACTTTACCCTCTCTCATCTCTGACTCCCTACTTTTCTTGTTTGTGTCCCTCTTGCTTCTCTTTCCTCTCCCCTCTCTTTTATTTCTTTCATGGCAAAATCTAGCAACCCGTTTAGTGGTGAAATTCCTTCATGGCTTTCAATTGCTTATTCCAACCTCATTAAGCTAGACCTTTTAACCAACAACCTCTCTAGCACAGTCCCAAGTGGTTTCGGCACTAGTTCTTTTTTGGGGTTTTTTTTTTTTGGTGGTTGCTGGGGTATATGTGGTGGTGGGGTGCTGGGTGGGTTTTGATTTTGGGTAGGTGGGTTAGGAGTGGTGGCTAGGGTGGTGTCTAGCGGGGCTTGGATGAAATCGGATTGGACGGAAGACATCGACTTGGCGTTTTCAGTGGACTTTTGTTCTGGGCTTTTGGATCAGACAAAATCAAACCGACAGTGAGTTTTTCAGTGGTGTTTTGGATTTTTGTTTGGAGAGGTTTTTTTTTGCTAGATTGTTTCTGGGTTGCTGCTGTGGGTGTGCTTGACGTGGGCTTGCGTTTTGCTTGCCGTGGGTTTTTTTTTTTCTCACAGTCATGATCTTCCACAAACCCCACGATGGTGGGTGGGTTTTGATTTGGGTTAGGCAAAATGTGGGGTTTGGTGGTTGTTCACGGTGGTGGGGTTGGTTTTGATGTGGGTTTTGGTTGTTGTTGATGTGGGTTTTGGTGGTGGTGGCAATTATTTTTGGTAATGACAAATTGGTTTATGGCTAAGTTTTCGTGGTGGTTGGTGGTGGCTGAGTTTTGGAAAAGGAGAGAGAACTGCATGATTGTGGCACATCGACGCGAGTTGGCTGAGCTCGGACCAGGCACTGCGTGCGTGAAGATGGAGTATGGTTATCTGCGTGAAGGTGAAGGCAGGCAGCAGAGGCTTCGGTTCATGTGGTGGTACTGGTATGAAGATGAAGTATAGTGATATTGTTAAAAGAGCCGTTGGATTTGTTGTCAAAAGCAGCGTCTGGTGTGACTTTGCACTGACAGTGGGTCCTATACATGTGTGTTTAATTACGAAAATGCCATGAAAACTAAGTTTTGATAACTTGAAAATACCTAAAATGTGTTTTCAGTTTCCATAACTCATCACTCAAAAATCAAAGAATTGAGTGATGGAAACAAAAATTGTAAACACATCCAAACACACTACTCAGCTGTGGGATCCATCAGTTTTGAGTTATGGGTGATGGAAACAGAGTTATGGATAATGGAAACTGAAAATTCAAACAGCCTCTTATGTACTATGATGAGACTACAGCTGCACAGTTTCAACATTCTAACTCCCATACATTTTTCACCCTCAAAAAAGAAAGATAAAAACTACCATACAAATTTTTTAAATATTTTATTTTGTTTAAATAAAATACTAATTTTGTTTGTAACATCAATTTCACAAGTACTACTCCAATGCAAAATGGGAGAAACTAAAAAATTGAAAACCCACGCTCTGTTTGTTTTGCTGGAAAACCTTCTATAAAGATAGTTTTCTACATTTTCCAGTGTTTGGTAACATAAAAAAAATTGGTCAACGGAAAACTATCTTTGGCCAACGGAAAACTTTTATAAAAATAAGGCTTATTTTCTGTAGATTGTTTTCAAAAAAAAAAAAAAAAAAGGAAAGCAATCTCTCTCTCATTCGTCGCATAATTCCTATAAATATGATCTTCTTCTGACTTAGGAAACAATATTTTATTTCGCTCATTCAGCCTTTCTCACAATAAACTCTCTCATTTCTTCTTTTCTCTTTGTTTTTTTCTCTCTTCTCACACCCTTACTATCACCCTCTTTGGCCTCTTCTCTTCCCACAGATTTCTCTTTCTATTTGCCTCTTTCCTCTTTTTTTCTTCCTATTTCTTCTCCCCTCTATAACACCGTTTTTTAATAAGGTTTTTTTTTTCTCCTCACAGATCTGTCAACAGTTTTATAACAATTTTTGGTATTTATCAAACTATTTGGCCTATGTGGCTTTTTGAACTATTTAAAATGGAACTTATGGGCATAATGGTTATTTTGAATTATGAGAAGTATGGTAAATATATATATATATATATATATATATATATTGCTGTTGATTTGTGCCACTATAGTACACTTCCAGAGTACTTGGTTTTTTTAATAAAATTTATTACATTACTTATCAAAAATACTGTTCATATACATGAACAATTTGAGTATTTGAAATCATGAATATTGGACAGTTAATTTTGATTGTATCCGTTGTCAAAATTTTAGTTTGAAAACCAAATTCATTCTTGGTTTTTTTATTATTTATTTATATTGATTACATTAGGTGGGTTTACACAATACACATATTATACATGTTTTAAATTATACAAGAAATGTTATAAAAATTGTGGATACCAAATACCAGAAAATGTTCTCAAGCCCATTTTCAAGGTTGTTACCAAAAATCAGAAAATGAGATAGTTTTCTAGAAAATGTTATTTAGAAAATGAATTATTTTCCAGAAAATGTTAATGCTGAAACAAATAGAGCGCCAATCTCTATTCTTTAGTTTTTATACAAGGCTTACAAAAGGATGATAATATGTCATTTCTTTAAAACTCAATTATTGATTCTTACAAATAAAAAATAAAAAAACTAATCAAGCCCACCAATAGCGTAAAAACTCAAAAGAAAAAAATTAAAGAAATATTAAATTCCAGGATCGAGCAAAGTTCAGTTACATGGGTGAGACTTGAGACCCAAACCCGAAAGGCCATTGAGTTGGATCTAGTCAGGTAGGCGGGTTGGGTTACTACTCAACCCTAGGTTAAACCACTATAGCGATTCTTCTAAATGGTAAGATGCTAGTTTGTAGTTGAAAATTTGTACGTACAATTACAATTTTGGAGTAAATTTGCTTTGTACTCCTTTTAGTGGGGATGCCATCCATTACCATAAAAGTAAAATTCACTCTTTATCAATTCTTTTGGATTTTATTTATTTATTGATCCCGTTTCCCTCTGACATGCAGATCTCTAAATTAACAAAATTAATCACAAATTCAAGAGAAATTCCCACACCCCTACTTTATATTTCTCTTCCTAATAATCATATCTACATAGTTATTATACCGCATTGTATATAAGTACTGATGATGCAAAAAATCAACGGTTGAGCTCCTTGTCGTAGCGGATGGATGATGCTGTGAATGAGGTCGTCTCTGTAAATGGAAAACCTGCAAAATGAACTGCGTGGAAGAGTAACACGTCGGTGTGGCGTCAGCCAAACCGCCTCCGATACTTAAGTTAGTAAGAGAGAAAGATTCTTGAGAGAAAAAGAGTGGAGAGTGATTTCGTAGAGTATTTGTGTGTACCTTTAACTTCTGTTACCTTCTCTTTTATAGTTGTGTGCTTCATTAATTGGCAATGAATCACTGTATTTATGTTCAACGACTAGTGTGTTACAAAATCTTTATCTGAAGTTCACAGCTCATTTTGTGACCGTTGCTTCGTTCGTTACGCTTCGTCATCAATGAACGAAATAAATGCGCAACGTCTTTTCTGGGTAAATGACGATATTCGCGTAGTGACGACCATAAATTTCTGACTCATCAGGTACCAATTAGATTAAGGATGCAAATGTAGAAGAAATATATTTCACAAAAATATTAGGCCAATGCGGTTCAAAGTTTAAACTATCTAAGTGGTAATTAGTTACAAAAAGATCAGTAACTTAATTATAATTCTCTTCCATACATCAATATATATATATATATATATATATATATGATATTGGCTAAAATGTATTCAAATACCTCTAACAAAGGGTAAAAGTAAAAGAAAATAAGGATTAATAACCTTATATTAGATTAGAGTAGAATTTCTATCTATTATATATATATATATATATATATATAAAACCTTATAGATTCATCTATTTTTCTAATTAAAATGAGCAAGATATTTTATTATAATTTCATGTTACAACTTAAAATTATCGAGACATTCATTCTCAAAAAAAAAAAAAATATTGAGACATTAAGAACAAAAATCAGGTAACCCATCAATGGCTTAGGAAAAAAAGAAAAAAAAAAAGAAAAGAAAAGAAAAGAAAAAGAAAAAAAAGTGGCAACCCACCAAAAAACAAGAAGAGGAAGAACTAAAGAGGTTAGAGGTACTAAGGTAATTTCAGTTGTCAAAAAGTTCCTTCAATGTGGTTGAACCGAAAGGGCATGAAGAAAACACATGAAATGGACATGCAGAGAGTGTGCCCATTGTTGGTTGGCATGCGAGATGCCCGTGCCATCACAAGTCTCTCACATGGCTTTAGAGATCCAAGGGACCATTGCTATATGTCTGCACATGGGACAATTGCTAATTGAATTTGGATATTGACGGGTTGTTCAAATCCAGGTTGTTTTATTGCGTATGATACAATTATTCAATCTTTCAGTATTTATAATGGAATATGGAATCCAAAAAAAGAAAAGTATGGAATACACAATGCCTCACGAAGAAAACGACATGTAGAAAAATTAAGAAAATGCTAACATAGTCACACTTCACATATGGTTTTATTGGCTCACACTACACATGGTTTTACTGACTATTCATGCACTTTTTTTCTCAATAAATCATTATAAATTATATAATATGTCTAAATTATATTTTAAACTCATCAAAAGTAATTCCCAAAACTTCCTTAAAAATAAAGTAAGGATAAATTTCATAAACTTATCCTGAGACTTGTGATAATACCAACTAGATCTAAAATTTTTTTGAATGGTGGACAAATAAAAATTTGGGAACACTCTTAGTTTTTTTTATGCCAATAAAATTAAATTTTGCTCCATAATTTGTGCTATATTCAGTGGATGAATGATTGCTTAATTGTGTACATTGAAAAAGATGTAGCTTGTAGCATTAATTATGAGACTATCATGCACCAATTTCAAAATATGAAAACTCGTAGAAGGCAATTGTAAACTTTATGTATTTGTGTGTATTTTTTTATTATTGTTATTGTCAATATATAAATTTATTTTTTTATTAGATTGTATAATTTATACTTCTTAAAAAACACCTTAGGAAAATTTTTTGGAGCTGCTACTAGCCAAACACCATTACTTTGATTTTCTTTTCTTTCTCTCTCTCTCTCTCTCTCTCTCTCTCTCTCTTCTTTGAGTTTTCTTCTCATAAAACTCTCTCTCTCTAACCAAACCTTAGCTGTAATACCCCACATATATTTATTTGAGGTTATTATTAAATTTTCTTTCAAATATAATTGATGGGCCATAGGTATTTTTTTTATTAGTAACTGCAGCCCGCTACCCCACTAAGCCCACGTGTCTAATACGAACGACAGGGTAGAGGAAGAGACAGTCAGGGTTTTCATAGAAAGGGTTTTATCAAAGAGGCTAAGAGGTTTTTCCTTGGAGTTTAAAGCACATACAAGTAAAGAGGCAATCAGATTGTTCAAGGTATGATTTCTCACTGTTAGAAACAAAGAATTAAGGAGTTAGAATTTTATCATAGAAAACTTTAGTGATGTGTAGATTGTTAAAAAGGTTTTTTGTTTCCTAGAATTGTTGTTTACACTATCAAATCTTGGATTGCCCACTGCCCAGTACGTGGGTTCTTGAACAGATTCATAGAATTTCAATTGTGGTTAATATATATATATATATATATATATATATATATATATATATTATAGGATGGCTCAAACGTTAGGATGGCTTTAACGTTGTTTTGTTGGGATATATTTATCTACATATATATATATATATATATATATATATAATTCTAGTTTTGGGCCACCATGTGTAATCCATGAACAAAGTCATGGATCAAAATATTATTCATGGATATGGCCTTCACGTGTTCATCAGAGTTATATAAATAATCCTAGATTGAGTCACGGAATTTCAAGAATCTGTGATGTAGCTTAAGTCTTACCCGTGAATTTCTGGGAGTAATGTAGATCTATTGGCTAAACTAGAGGTAGAGTTACTTTTAAACAGTCTACTCATCATCATGGCTATCTGAAGAATTTAACACAATTAAAACCTAATTACCAACAACTCCAAATGGCTGGATCTAACCTTAGATCTGACAACAGGGTATTCATACTGAGACAAGGTGTCTTCCCAATGCACTGTACAGCCTCCAACTGCCACTATCCGTTCCTCTGCAGGACCACCCTAAACGCCTCTATCCGGCTAATATATATAATAAGTCAATGTTGCTGCCACCGTTTTCATTGTCATTAGGAGACATATTGCCCACCATTTTCATTGAGATTATGTTATTAAAACCATTGAGGTTATATATTAGAGTTTGGAATTGGCTTTTGTGGGAATATGGTTCTCACGCTGTTCTTTGTGGGTCCCTAGAACAGGTAAATTTTGCCATCAAGTCTTCTATTGGATTTGTATATATTATGTTCTTTTAGTTTTGCCACGTTTCTTTGATTATATATGTTAGGATGAATTAATGTTTTCTTTGGGGTTTTATATTAAATCCTAGGTCAATGATATTTTGGCTACTACCTTTCTCATGGCAATATGAGTTTCGATTAATTCAAGGGATTATTATTGGTTAGAGAAACTTTAATTTAGTGTTAAAGTGTTATCAGTTCAGCAAAGTATTTTTTCCTAGTGAGTCAGTTTGTACAATTCAATAAGTTTTATATTTTATGGAGGATATTAAGTAATTTCTATGATTGATTATAGGTCTTATATAAGAGTATTTTGAGATTATTTGGAGGGTGTTTCAGTTGGACTTTTAGAGTGATTCAAGTGCTGTAAGTAATTATGCATAATATGCACAATTTTGTTCATTAGGTTCCTAGAAGTCAAAGGTTTTCAAAAGTCATGTTTTTGAGCTTACGTTTTTAAAAGTTTTTAAAAGTATATCAAAAGCATATTTTATACCATTGAAAGAGAAATTTCGACTTTTAAATGATGTTTTAAAGAAAAACTTTGAATTTTAAATAATGTTTTGAACATCCAAATCTCCTTTAAAGGATGATTTCTAAACTAAACCATTTTTTTGAAAATAATTGAGTTTCAAGATAAGTTTTCTAAAAAGGTTCTTGATTTTTAAATTTGTTTAAAAAAAAAACAAGTGATTTCAAATTCATATTCCTATTTTCCAAATGGTATTTAAAAAGTTTCTTTTAACAAATTGAATTTTCAGATTTACTCAAGAAATGTAAAATATTTATATAATTCCTTGGTTCCTATTTGTTCCCTAAGAGAGTCAAGCATTCTTTGATTTATGTCTCAATTTGATATTGTGATATTCAATATGCTTTTATTGTTGGAATAATTGTTAATATTAAGAAAATTATTCTATTTTGTATATATGTTGTTTTGTGATATGTGACTCAAAATGAGTGTTTTTAGAATTGATCAGATATATGTGTAGATCTGCTCACAGGATTATATGTGAGAATATGTGTTGATCCCTCACCAGTAGGGGTTAGATGTTGGTATCCGTTCACATGATTGTATGTGAGATTATGTGATGTGTATATGTAACACTGTGCTCTGATCAATTATCTGTGTATTTTCGAATGACTTTAAGATTTCATTATATATGTATTAAGTGGTTCTTTATATGTTTGGAAAACTATATCGAATATTTTGAGTGAAATTGTGAAATCAAACTCGTGCTTTGCTTGACTTTATTTCGTTGAATATTCTGTATAATTACTTACTAGATATGTGGCTCACACCATCAATTACTGTTTTCAGATTAAAGTATAGTTGGGAATATAGAACTTTTGGATCGCTTTGTAAGGTGCAAGGTAGAGCATGGAAGTTGTAGGCAACTTTAGTAGTACCTGAAGACTTATAGAATTTTAGTTACCTTTATTTTGTAATTCATGTTTTATTCAATGGAGATTATTTCCAATTTGTGGAATTTAGATTTTTGTAAGAGGCTTTTTTTTAAGAGTATTGTTTCTTGGGAGTTTTTAATTTATTTTGGATTAATCAATTTATAGAGTTATATAAATTTAGCAAGTTAGTCATGCATCTAAATTCATGTTTCATGGGTTTAGGTTGTGACATTAGCCTTGGCGAAACCCATGGCTTAGTCACCGGCATCAGCAACACCAACATGCAAGGATCTTCTCGATTCCCATTGCAAGCTTAACGTCGTCAACTAACTCTCATCCCTCTCTCTCTCTCTCTTTCTCTCTCTCTCAGATCAAAACCTATGCGATGGTGGTGGTGGTGGTGCTTCGATCTAGATATCACTTTCAACAAACTCTCTCATCCTCTTTGTGGTGGCATCTTGGATCGCGGCATGGCCTTTGGATTTCAGATTTGGGTAGTGTTTCTTCATGAGACGATGATGCCAATCTTGTGATATTGTGTGTTTTTTCTGGTTTCTCTTATGAGGTTGACAGTTGGGGTTGTGTTAATTTTTTATGTTGTTTGGTTGGGAATTTTCTTGGTTTTTTTTTTTTTGGGTTTTTGTTGGGATTTTTAGGAGATTTTATTGAGAATTTACAAAGGTATTTGTTCGTGTTGTTTGGTTTGGATTTTTGCTAGTTTTTCTGGGTTTCTATTGGTTTTGAAAGATATATTTTTTGTACTTTTTTGGTAGAGATTTGGCTACTTTTTTTTATGGAATAAAAGATTTTGGTACCGTTACTGTGCTGATATTTAGGTACTTTGAGATTATTTGTAAAGGGTATTCATGGAGGTTTTTCTAGGAGTGACTAGGATTTGATTAGAGAGACAGAGAGACAAAGAGAGAGGGATGAGAGAGAAGAGAGAAGCACTAACGGCATTTGGTATGTTTAGGGACAAAGTTGTTTTTTTGAGGACCAAATTGGTGGGTTTTAAAATGTTTTGGACCTAGTGGTATTATTACAAAATTTAGGGTATGTTTATGAAATCAACCCTAAAATAAAAGTTCAACCCAACCCACCAACGAGAGGCGTCGGGTTGAGTTGGATGTCGGTGGGTTAGATGCACTCCTTGTAAAAGGTAAATTGATAAATAAACATTTTTCTTGTCTCAATTTATATTTGTTCAATTCTTGGCAGTCAAAACTCAAACTTCATTCTTTTGGATTATTTGATAGATACAGTAGAGTTGAGGGATTTGAACTCTAAATGTCTCTTTAAAAACATAAAAAAGTGTTAGTTGAATTACAAGACTCTTGGAAAAACCCAAACTTCATTTTGAATTAAAGAAAAAGTATCATTGGAGCTTCCTTTTTTTTTTAATAAAAAAAATACACACAATAACTTTGCATGGAAAACACTATAAAGAGTAATTTTAGATGATTCTATATTAAATTGTACCAAGGAAAAAGTCATGGTGAACACGTAAAGTAAGCAACTATATGTTTCTAAAAAAAAAAGAGTAATCAACTATATTTATAAGTATAACCTCCATCTCAAAAGAATAACAACAAAAACAATAATAATAAGTTTAACCTTAGTGTTGAAATTCTATCCCCCAATCTAAAAGGAATTCTCATAAAGGTTCACACACAAAAAAAAAAAAATAAAAAAAATAAAAAAAAATAAAATTCAATATTGTCAACGGATTTGTAGCCGCAATTTTAGCTCAGCTAGAGGGTCAAGGCTTCAATAATGGTTAGATAAACCACTAGAATAGTTCACTTAGAGCATCCACACCAGTACTTTTATAATCTTCTAAAATGCAAAAAGTGACAAAATTTACACAATTTGAGCAAAAATACACCCACATCAGTGGGTGTATAAATGTGCAAATATGCACCTATGAACAGTAATCGTGTATATATGCAAGGTTACTGTTCATGTGTAAAATATTTTTTTATTCTTTTTTTCTCTCTCCTCCACCAGACTACGTCTCTTCCCAAACCTTTACAACAACCCAGCGCGCCAGTGCGCCAGAATAAGAAGAAGGAAGAAGAAATTCCAACTAAAAAATTAACAGAAAATTAACCCAAAATCAACGGAAAAGCAATTAGAAATTCCAACTCAAAATCAAGACAAACCCAACTCAAAATCAATCAATAGTCACCGGTAAACCCAACCTAAAAACAGTCCAAACCCACCGGAAAACCCAGCCCAAACCATACTCACGGAGCTGGATCTGCCGCCCGATCTGCTGCCACTGCTGCCGCCCGATCTGCTGCCGTCTGGTCTTCCATTGCTGCCGCCGGATCTTTCATTGTTGTCATCAGTTGGGGGTGGGAGGCGAAAGGTCGGTAGTGGAGGAGAGAGGGAAGGGCAAAGGAAAGAGGGAGGCCGAATTGGTGGAGGGCTAAGGCAGTGAGCTGGATTGGCGGCGACGGCGGGCTGGGTGAGGCAGCTGTGAGGGATAGAGTGAGGGAAGGAGAGGAATGGGTGAGAGAGCTAAAAAAAAATTAGAGGAACCGATGAGAGAGTGAGAGAATGGTATTGATAAATAATAATAATAATAATAATAATAATAATAATAATAATAATATTATTATTATTATTATTATTATTATTTAATTAGAATAGATGTGTAATATTAGAATAAAATTTATAGCGTCCTTTTTGGAAAATTAGTAATATTAAACTTAGAAAATTTCAAATTCTAATAAAGATTTACATTAAATAAAAGTAGTAATACTTAGAATTTACCATTGGGTTTAAAGTTAAAAAAGTATGACCTTTAGGTTTTGTAAGGACACAAATTTCAGGATCCGGCCTAAAGACGGGGGAATCTATCTAAATGGCCCAACTACAATGAATTTGTAGAGAGTAGGTTGTGAAGGGTTGGGTTAGTGAAGACTGGATCATCAGCTGATTAGGCTTAGATCACATATTTGGATCAAACACAGTTTTCTGGCTTAAAGGATTATTCTTGATTTACGTCCGAGGACAATTGTCTAAACTGAGTGTTCCTTTTCTTCTTCTGGGTGTCAAAAAAGATCCTTTATTTCTTCCCTCTTTCTTCCTCATATACTGTCTTCCTCCTTCTTCCCAACCCTCCACGTGTAAATGTCATGATTTCTTTGCTGGCGCTTGTCATTTTCAATTTTTCTAGAATCCTCTACATAAGGTCGGCAAGATTGGAGATCACTGTTCAGATGTCTTCTCCACATAAATGCAGCCAGGGGGTTAGTTGTGGAGCATTCAATGTGGGGTTGGCAGCCTTCCCCCTTGATATTTTGGGGATCTTTCTTGGTACCTGTCTCCACAATATTCACCCGGTCTAGTAGGACCCTCTGAGATGTTTTCCTGATCGACAGAGCTCCAAATCTTACCTCGGTTTCACCTACCCGAGGTGGTATGGGTCCTCGGCCTAATCTAAGGGTTGCTAACCTTTCATTTGACTTTCTTGAATGCTGGCGTCTACCGCCCAGGATGAAGTGAACCATTCTCGGACTAGCCTCAGTCCTCGGCTCGGGTTCGGGGGTATGCAACATAAGTGAGTGAGGCATTCTAGGCCCATTGTTCCCATTGGTGAGTCGTCCACTTCGGCCCATTACTTTCGCCGGCCTATGGTCTCTACAATAGCCCCTCGAGATACATCTTTCTGGATCCTCGGACAGAAAGGAGGATCTCGACATCACTGTAACTGACAAGAGTTGATGTGGGTTCCATCTTGTCTATGAGGGAGCCCCTTTGACTTCCCAGGACGCGCTTCTGATGCCACGCCCCTCGAGACGCGCGTTTCTTTAATTTTGACAGCTCCCTGCTTTTCACGTTCTACGGTGAGATGGAAATCGTACGGTCAGGCGTTATTTGAGGGTGTGAGCGGGGGTTTTTCCCGCTCCTATCTGGTTCTTCGATATAAATGTTTTACTCACTTAACTTCTTGCCTCATTTTAACCGTCATTAAGTTCTAGTGCACATACGCTGAACCTGTCAGCTATCTTCCTCATTTGCACCCCTACAAATTTCAAAAGCCTGTTCGAGGAGACCCATTTTATTCGTGTAAGTCATTTTGAGTCTTTTAACTTTTTTTTTTTCTCGTATAATTTTTGTTCTTTACAAATTCTCTCTCCTCGGCTATATTTTCTCTCTTTCCAGTTTCCTTAGATGCTTTTGAGATTTTCCTAGGAATGGGTAGGTTCAAGTACTTGGTAGAATCGAGGGAAGCCATTGAGAATTTCAAAGCTCTGTATAGGATTCCATCGGGGGTTGAGATTAGGTATTGCGAAGAGGGTGAGTGGCATGAGGAGAGGCACGAGGAGGAAGTTGTAATCTCGATGATTGCCTTCATAGAGGGAGGGATGAAGATCCCTATGAGTCCGGTTACTAGGGACTACCTCATAGCCCATAGGTTGGCGCCTACTCAATGCGCGCCTAATGTGTTCAGGATCCTTGGTTGTGTGGATGCCCTGAATGAGAAATTAGGTTTAGGGTTAACCCACCATGATGTAAATTGGGTCTACAACCTTCACCATCTCAGGGGTCAGGGATACTACCTGAAGTCTAGGTATCTAGAGGTCAGGCTTATCCAGTGTCTTCCCGATTCGAATAAAGGGTTGAACAAGGATTTTTTTGATCGTGTCGGGTGATTGGCACGATGGACTTCACTGCCCAACGAGAGAGGGGGAGCTAGGTGGGGTTACTAAGTCTAGGCTCGTGAATCTCACCTGTTTGTTAAATAGCCCATTTGCAGTTTGATATACATATATTTTGTTATTCTGTGTCAAAATTACAGATAAGAATTCAACCATTCCACATCTAGGCCTCGTTAACCAAAGAAGCCTCGACAAAATTCTGAGGTCCGACGTGTTCGTGCACTTGCACGGCCAGCTGAGGGCGGCTCACATTATCTTGGGCTACGTCCCCATTTCCACCGCGTTCCAGGCGCCGAAGTGTGTGATCAAGGCTTGGGATCCTCGGCTACAGCAGATAAGCGTAGCCGCCCCGGGGTTTCTGCTCCCTGGCCCAGTCCCAGGATAGGTTCTTTCCACCATTCCTATCTTCGACGCCGTTCTTATAAAGTCTGAGTCAACCCGAGCATCTCCTCCCCCAGTCATTGAGGAAGTTAGACCCGAGCCCACATCAACTCAGAGAGAAGAGTAGGACGTGGTTGACATCTTAGGATCTTCAGACGAATTCGAAGTTTTCAACCAAAACCTGCCCTCAGAAAGTCCAACTTCTGACCCAGTCTCTACGTCCACGCGAGAACACGACGAGATGGGCATCCAGCGCAAGCTGAGGTCTAGCTTACTGGACTTGATCAAATCCCAACCCGGGCAGAACGATCTGGCCAAGGCGGTACAAACGAAGCACCTTCCCTGCCTCCCACCATTCCTCTTCCTGCACAATCCCTTGGGTTGCAGCCCGCCGACCTGAAGAGAAAAAGGGAGGCAAAGGGTAAGGAGCCTATGGAGGCAAGGAAGTCCCATCCCGCCCAAGAAGACGAGCTGCAGAGGGTAGGAAAGCACCCTAAGACAGGGCAGAGGGAGCTGGAGAGGAGAAACAGCCCATCCACAGCCCCCGAGGCGTGGTTGTCGGCTCCAATGCTGGATGGCGCCCCTCTTCCATCCACTGCCTCCCTCCGGGATTACCAAGGGGGCAGAGGCAGATACGTGGCCGATGCAGTGGAGCAAGCTTTGTTGCTCCCTGGAGACATGGCCGAGCTTCGATCCTTGAGGAGGCATGAAGTCTTCCTAAGCTTGAAGAGGAGTCTCGGCATGATAAGTCCTTTATGATTTTTTGTTTTACTATCTTGCCATCAATTATTTGGTTGTTATTATTGATCATTTTTCTTTCTTCATTAGGCTGTTCAAGCTTCCTTCTGAGCTGAGGAGATGCTCAATTACTGCCACCGCTAGATGAAGGAGGAGGAGGCCAAGCGTAACGACGCCGTGGACTCCCTGAAGGCGGCCGAGAAGAATATGCAGGAGTTGAAGAAAAAACTTCTAGAGGAGGAAAGGGGGAGGAAGAGCGCGGCTGCCGCACTTGACAATGTCGAGAGGCAGGTAGAAGGTCAAAGGGTGCTTCTGCGCAACGCCGAGGATCAACTGGCCGCCTCTAAAGCGCAAGTGGCGGCGCTGCAGAAGAAGCTAGAAGAAACAGAGGCGGCCAAGGTAGAGGCCGAGAAGGCTCGGGATTAGGCCGAGCAGGAGGGTTATGACGTCGGGGTGGCAGAAACTGAGGAAGCCTTCAGGGCCAAGGTTTTCGGGGTGTGCAGGACTTACTGCCGACAAGTGTGGATTGAGGCTCTCAACCAGGCCGGGGTTGAGGCCTCGTCTGCATTTAGAAAGGCAGAAAGTGTGTACTACCTCACTGCCATCCGACCATCTCTCCCTTCCCTTCCTCGGCTTGACCCTATCCCTGAGAAGGCAGAGGGAGGGGATAGGAAGGTGGCTAAGACATCCACAACGGATGAAAAAGGGTCCGAGGGTGAAAAGCAAGTTACAGAAGAAGCGGCCCCAGATGCCCTAAACCTTCCAGTCATCATCCCGAACAACACCACTGAAAAGGAAGGAGGTAAGGGGATGGAGATTGTCTTGGCTAGCCTTCCTATGCCTATTTTTTGCTCTTCTTGTACTTAATTTGCCCCTTCAAGGGGTTTCTCATTAGTGAAGAACTCGCATAATTTTCCTTTGTTATTGACTTTATATCTGCAGAAATATGATGTTTACTTTTGTTTATGCTTAAACTAAAGATTTGTGGTCAGTTTCCATAGAACAGGAATTTACCCACTTGAGGGGATTTATGGGAAGCCAAATCAAATTTGACTGACCTTCCGTCCAAATAAAATGTGACTCGAACTTTAGGGATTGCGTGCTTAAGTACCTACGGGTATGTGTGGAACATCACATGTTTTAAGCGATGCTCATGGGCATGTGTTTAGGTTAATTCACTAATAAGACACAGATCTCTCTACCTTTCAACGTGATAAACCATCCCCATTATTCATGCAAGCAAGAAAAGGTTTTCAATTGCTACGGGGTAATATAGTTAAGGGTGAGTTTTTCCATTGGTCAGTGGTGCCAAGTATTAAGCAAGATTTAGGGCTTGTATAAGACTTAGAACAATGTCTTATACAAGTAGATGACCCGAAGAACCGGACGCAGTTTGGATTCGTTTGTCACTTAGGGAAATGAGGTGTAGTATTAATTTTTCCAAAGCAGATGGTCTGAGGAACCAGGCATAGTTTGGATCTGTTTAATACTTAGAAAAAAAATGATGTATAGTATTAATTTTTCCAAAGCAGATGGTCCGAGGAACCAGGCATAGTTTGGATCTGTTTAATACTTAGAAAAAATGATGTATAGTATTAATTTTTCCAAAGCAGATGGTCCGAGGAACCAGGCATAGTTTGGATCTGTTTAATACTTGGCATTAGAGTAATTGAGGATCATGCGTAATGTATTGAGCAAGAACAAGATAAAGTGCGCTTTTATTAATAATAATACATTTTCAGGTTGTTTACATTCCAGGGGTGCAACGCTGCCTTATTCTCTAAATCTTGCAAGTAGTACATGCATATTCCGGTTACAGATGTAATCTGGTACGGTCTCTCCTAGTTGGGTCCCAATTTTCCCCAAGAGGGGTTCTTTGCCGAGCCGACCACCTTTCTCAAAACCAGATCTCCAGGGGCCAGAGGCCTTGACTTTACATTGGCGTCATACCCTCGTTTGAGTTTGTGTTGATAGTAGGCCAATTGGACCATGGCGTTTTCCCTTCGTTCCTCGATCAAGTCCAGATTCCTCCTAGGTTGCACGGACACGCCATTTTTGGCGTCGTGTCGGTGTCGGACATGTGTCGAACACCGGAAAGGGTACGACTCGCCGGATTCCGGTGTCCGGCGAGTGTCTCTTTTTTTTTTTTTTTTTTTTTTTTTTTTTTTTTTTTTTTTTTTTTTCCGCTTCTCCGACACGGCTCCGACACGTCCGACACGCCAGTAGTGGAAAAAAAAAAAGAAAAAAAAAAAAGAGAAAAGCACAATTTTTGACACCCACCGGAGCTAGATCGGGTCGCTGCTGCTGCCGCTGCCCTCTGTCCCTCGCCGGAGCTAGATTGGGCCGATCGGCGAGCTCCATAAACGTCGATGCTGTGCCCTGGCCGGCTATCCCTTCCGATCTCTCTCTCTCTCTCTCTCTCGACGTGGACAACAGGTCCGATCGCCCTTTGTCCCTCGCCGGAGCTAGATTGGGCCGATCGGCGAGCTCCATAGACGTCGACGTCGGCGCTGTGCCCTGGCCGGCTGTCCCTTCCGATCTCTCTCTCTCTCGGCGTGGACAAGAGGTCCGATCTCCTCTTTTTTTTTTTGTTCTTCAGATATTGGATTTGGTCTTGGTCCTTTTGTTCTTTCAGATATTGGTTTTGGTCCTTTTGGACCTTTTGGTGAATGGGTGGTGTACTGTTATTTATTTATACGAGAAAAAGCGTTTTTTTTTTTTTTTAATCCCATTCTCAGTCTTGATGTCTTAGTATACTGTTACGGTATTTCTTTACTCAACCTTTTATTTTGTCTTATAAATTATAATGTTTATTATGAATTTAGTGATTTTTATTTGTGTGTCCTACTATAATTTTATTTTTTTATTTAAGTTAAATATTGTAGGTGATTTTACTAAAATGGATAATAAAAATGAAAAATCAGCTAAGTCAGTTGCTCCTCTATAGAAATATGTTACTAATATTAAAAAATATACCTAAATATAAAATTTAATTAATTATTTAACCGCCGTGTCCCCGCCGTGTCGTGTCCTTATTTTTCAAAAATTGCCGTATCCCTGTGTCAGTGTCCGTGTCGTGTCCGTGTCCGTGTCCGTGCAACTTAGGATTCCTCTCTAGTAGGTTGTCATTGTTGCTCGGAGTAAAATAGCTAGTTCGTAGTGTAGGGAATCCCGTTTCCAAAGGAATTACGGCCTCGGGTCCATAGGTCAACGAAAAAGGGGTTTCGCCCATAGACTTCCGCAGAGTGGTTTGATAGGTCCATAGCACATGTGGCAGCTCCTCAACCCATTTACCTTTGGAATCGTCTAGCCTCTTCTTGAGCCCGCTTACTATAACTTTATTTATAGCTTCGGCTTGTCCATTCCTTTGGGGGTAGGCCGGGGTAGAGTACCGATTCGTTATTCCTAACCCACAGTAATACCTTGGGAATTCCTTGCTATCAAACTGAAGTCCGTTGTCTGAGATGAGGGTATGGGGTACCCCGAATCGGGTGATAATGCTCTTCCAGATGAACCTCTTCATGTTTGCATCTCGGATGTTTGCCAGTGGCTATGCTTCAACCCACTTGGTAAAGTAGTCAGTGCCGACCACCAGATACTTCTTATTTCCTGCTGCTTTGGGGAAAGGGCCCACGATGTCCAAGCCCCATTGGGCGAAGGGCCAAGGGCTGGATAGGGGGTTAAGCTCTCCTGCTGATTGGTGTATGTTCGGGGCGAATCTCTGACATTGGTCGCATTTCTTTACATATTCCTGGGGTTTTCTGTACATATTGGGCCACCAGTATCCTTGAGTGAGGGACCGATGAGACAAAGACCTGCCCCCGGTGTGACTTCCGCAAATTCCTTCATGTAGCTCCTCCAGGAGAACTTCAACTGCTTCAGGATGCATGCACAACAGATATGGTCCGGAGAAGGACCTTTTATATAGTTTTAGGTCCTCGGATAGCCAGAATCGAGGAGCCTTTTTCCGTATTTTATCTGCTTCCAGCTTGGTCTCAGGCAGAATATTATCTTTGAGAAAGTGAATGATGGGATCCATCTAGCTCGAGCCCACCCTTGTCTGATGGATGGCTGTCACTTCTTTTCTCAACCCGATGGGTTCTAGGAGATCTTCAATGAGAATTACCCTTGGTAAACCTTGTGTCGAGGAGGTTGCTAGTGTTGCAAGCGAGTCAGCATGTGAATTTCCGCTTCTAGGAATTTGCATCAAGTTGAAGGATTCAAACCCGGACTGCAAATGTTTAACCCGGTTCAGATACCCTTGCATTCTTGGGTCCCGAGCCTCTAATTCTCTTCGGACCTAGCCTACCACTAATCTCGAGTCCGAGAATATGTCCGCGGCCCTTCCTCCCATCTTTCGAATCATGGCCATTCCCACCAGTAGAGCTTCATATTCTGCCTCGTTGTTTGTGGCGGAAAATCCGAGTCTTAACGATTTTTCAATCGTAACGTTATTGGGCGAGATTAAGACTAGCTCCACTCCGGATCCCCTGAGGTTTGAGGCGCCATCGACATATACATTCCACGGCAATGCTCGCTCTACTAAGATTACTCAAACTGAATTTTCATCCAAGTTGTGTTTTCTTCCAACTCCTTCTGTTGGGGCCTCGGCAAATTCGGCTAGAAGGTCGGCGAGGACTTAACCTTTTACGGAAGTACGGGGCATGTACTTGATGTTGTAGGCCCCCAATTTTGTTCGCCACTTGGCAATTCTCCCAGTGTAATCAGTACTTCGAAGTAGGGCCTTGAGTGGCAATTGGGTCAAAACGACAACTGTATGCGCTTGAAAATAATGCGGTAGTTTGCGCGTGGCGTGTACTACAGCTAGGACTGCCTTCTCTAGTGGTAGGTACCTGACCTCGGCTTCATGTAGAGATTTCTTTACGTAATAGACGGGCCTCTGTACTCCGCTGTCAACCCTCAGTAATACCAGACTTACCGCATAGGCGGCTACTGCGATATAGGCAAACAACACCTCATCCGCTTCAGGTCTAGACATGATGGGTGGTCGAGAAAGATAGTCTTTTAACTGCTGGAACGCTAAGGCATATTCCTTAGTCCATTCAAAATCTTTCCACTTGTTCAACAAAAGATAGAAGGGCCTACACCTATCTGTAGATCGGGATATGAAGCGATTCAAAGTAGCAGTCATTCCTGTTAATCTCTGCACCTCCTTAGGATTCCGAGGTGGTTGTAGCTTATTAATGGCCTCGACTTGGTTTGGATTAACCTCAATACCGCGGTGAGTGATCATGTAGCCTAGAAACTTTCCAGACCTTACGCCAAAAGAGCATTTGGAAGCATTGAGTCGTAACTTGCGTCCCCTCAAGATTTCAAAGATGTTTCCAAGGTCAACAATGTGCTCGGCCTCCTTCTTGCTCTTGACCACCATATCATCGATGTAGATTTCGATGTTCTTGCCAAGCTGCGGCTCGAACATCCGTGTCATCATCCACTGGTATGTAGACCCTGCGTTCTTGAGTCCAAATGGCATCACCTTGTAGTGGTAGTTGCCAATAGGGGTGACAAAAGCTATTTTTTCCTAGTCTTCTAGGGCTAGAGGTATCTGGTGATAGCCTTGGAAAGCGTCCAGGAAGCTCATCCGAGGGTGTCCTACGGTTGCATTTACCAGCTGATCAATCCGAGGCATAGGGAATGGGTCTTTTAGGTAGGCCCTGTTCAGGTCAGTGTAATCTACGCATACACGCCATTTTCCATTCTTTTTCTTTACTACCACAGTGTTAGCTAGCCAAACAGGATAAAACACTTCCTTAATAGCCCCGGCCTGTTTAAGCTTTACCACCTCTTCCCTGACGGCTTCAGAATGCTCCTTTGAAGAGCGCCGAGGAGGCTGTTTTTTGGGGGTAGCGGATGGATTAACGTTTAGATGATGGCAGATGAAATCCGGATCCACCCCCGGGGCTTCGTATGTGCTCCAAGCAAACACGTCGATGTTCTGCCTCAGGAATTGCACCAACTCTTCCCTCTCTTGAGGAGGCAATTGAGAGCCAACTTGAAAAAACTTTTCCGGATCATCGGCAACAAGAACCCTTTCCAACCCCTCACACCTTGCCTCCTCGGTGTTGCTACCAGATGCTGAAGCTGTGAACTTTAATTGCTAGAACTCTTTACCGGGCGCAGCCGGGGGTTCTGATTCTGGTCGGTGTGTGATAGCGGCCACTAGACACTGTTTGGCCACTAATTGATTCCCAACCAACTCCTCGACCCGGTCTCCTGACGGGTACTTAACCTTGAGATAAAGGGTGGAGGAAACGGCCCCAAGGGCATGGAGCCAAGGCCGTGCTACAATAGTCGTGTATGGGGAGAAGGCGTCCAGCACTATGAAGTCTACGTCCACTACTTCCGAGCCGGCCTGAACTGGTAATCTGATTTGTCCATTTGGAACAACTACCTTTCCATCAAAACCGACCAGAGGTGAATCGCAATTGGTCAGATCCTCCTACTTGAGATTGAGCCCCCTATACAAATCTGGATACATAATTTCAGCCCCATTGCCTTGGTCTACCAGTACCCTTTTTACATCATAGCCGTCGATCCTAAGAGTTATAACCAGGGCATCATCGTGGGGCTGTATTATTCCGGCTTTATCCTCGTCTGAGAAGCATAGTGCTGGAGGAGCCCCTATCCTGGCCTTTTTCGACTCATGACCAGAGTCTCCAGTATACGATCCGGCTACAGTCATTACCCTGGAGGGGCACGATCTTGTTCTACCTAGCGCGGCGAGGATGACATGGATTGTGCCTATAGGGGGTTTAGAAGCATTACTGCTTTAAGTCCCCGAGATTATCTGACCTCCTTGCTCATTAGGCTGACACAGGAATTGCTTCAACTTGCCCTCTCGGATCAACTGTTGCAAATGACTCCATAGGGTCATGCAGTCCTCGGTCGTATGCCCGCGCTCCTGTGATACTGGCAATGCAGACTTTGGTTACGCTTTGCGGGGTCTCCACTCATCTTATTCAGCCACCTAAAGTACGGCTCGTTTTTTACCTTATCAAGGATTTGGTGTATTGGTTCTCGGAACAAAGTGTTAACAGTTTGGGGGGCTCTGGGTCTAGACTCCCCTCTAAACTCTCGCCGTGGCCGGTTATTGCCGTATCGATCCGACCTGAAATCCCTCCTCTCCTGAGGGATAACCTTGCCCTTCCCTTTCTCCTGCTGTTGATCTTCTTCGACTCTCTTGTACTTGTTAATCCGATCCATGAGTTGGCGTACACTGGTGACTGGCTTCCCTGTTAAGGACCTCCGCAACCCGTGCTCAGCAAGCAAGCCGACCTTAAAGGTTCTGACTGCCACATCGTCAAAGTCACCCTCTATTTCGTTGAACATCTCCCAATATCGGTTCGAGTACTTTTTCAAAGTCTCTCCCTCTCTCATGGACAAGGATAGTAAGGAATCCAGAGGGCGAGGGACTCTACTGCACGTGATAAAACAAGACCCAAAGGCCTGGGTGAGCTCTTTGAAAGAGTTAATAGAACTTGGTCTCAAGCCGTCGAACCATCTCATCACTACCGGCCCCAAGCTAGGTGAGAACACTTTGCACATCAAGGTCTCATTATCCGAGTATACCGCCATTATTTGGTTGAAATAGCTAACATGCTCTACTGGGTCCGTACGGCCGTTGTAGAGGATGAAAGTAGGTTGATTGAACCGCCTGGGAAGTCGCCCCCCATCAATCTTACGTGTGAAAGGAGATTTTGATATTCTGTTGAGCGCTTTGCTCATGGCGTCATTCCCAAGGCCTCTCGAAGACGAACCTCCACCCCTTCGTTCCCGACGGTGGTCCTCCTCATATGAGAAGGTTTCGCTTGGGGGCGTTCTCGATCTACGCCTGTATTCGTCACTCTTCTCACTGTTCGATGAAGGGTCAGGGTTTGAGGGACTCCACTTCCTCCGTCCTCAGCGCAACTGCTTCTTTAGGGAGTCAATCTCCTTCTGCATGGCCTTGGTGCGTTCATCCTGAGAAACATGGCTGTCGCCTCCAGAATGACTTTCACTAGAGTGGATGGTGTGCACGCTTCCTTCTTGGCCCTCATGAGGGTGCTCTTCCCATTGAGATCCCGTAGACTCCAAGTGATGCGGACCTGAACCTACCATGATTGAGAACCTAAGACTCTAACCAATCAGCCCTTCCCACAAACGGCGCCAATTGTAAGGACACAAATTTCAGGATCTGGCCCAAAGATGGGGGAATCTATCTAAATGGCCCAACTACAATGAATTTGTAGAGAGTAGGTTGTGAAGGGTTGGGTTAGTGAAGACTGGATCATCAGCTAATTGGGCTCAGATCACATATTTGGATCAAACACAGTTTTCTGGCTTAAAGGATTATTCTTGATTTACGTCCGAGGACAATTGTCTAAACTGAGTGTTCCCTTTCTTCTTCTGGGTGTCAAAAAAATCCTTTATTTCTTCCCTCTTTCTTCCTTATATATCGTCTTCCTCCTTCTTCCCAACCCTCCACGTGTAGATGTCATGATTTCTTTGCTGGCGCCTGTCATTTCTAATTTTTCTAGAACCCTCTACATAAGGACGGCAAGACTGGAGATCATTGTTCAGATGTCTTCTCCACATAAATGCGGCCAGGGGGTTAGTTGTGGAGCATTCAATGCGGGGTTGGCAACCTTCCCCCTTGATATTTTGGGGATCTTTCTTGGTACATGTCTCCACAATATTCACCTGGTCTAGTAGGACCCTCTGGGATGTTTTCCTGACCGGCAGAGCTCCAAATCTTACTTCTGTTTCACCTACCCGAGGTGGTATGGGTCCTCGGTCTAATCTAAGGGTTGCTAACCTTTCATTCGACTTTCTTGACTGTTGGCATCTATCGCCCAGGATGAAGTGAACCGTTCTCGGACTAGCCTCAGTCCTCGGCTCGGGTTCGGGGGTGTGCAACATAAGTGGGTGAGGCATTCTAGACCCATTGTTCCCATTGGTGAGTCGTCCACTTCGGCCCATTACTTTCGCCGGCCCATGGCCTCTACAGGTTTAAATTTACCATTGGATTTAAAGTTTGGTTTGAATTAAGCGTTTGAATTTCAAAATTATGACTGATGGATATAACAATAAAAATTATGACCGTTGGGCCAAAAAAGAAAATATGACTGTTGGACGAAGACATCGATTCGGCAGCATCGGTTCGGTCATTGATTCTAGCAATACGGTGGTCAGAGACATTGATTTGGCGGTGATCGTCGGAGTCACTATTACAAAAATCAGTCCACCGGTGATGGCGGAACAATGGTCGGAGACACCAATCCGATGGGCGGTCACCAAAGCCACTATTTTGGTAGTTTGGGTATCGGCGGCGTTCGTCGAAGCCACTATTTTAACAATTCACCCACCAGTGGGTCACTATTCGGCGGTACAGTGGGTGGCGAGACCAATCCGGCGGCGTTCGTCGGAGCCACTATTTTGGCGGTTCAGCCATCGGACATCCACCACAAGCGGCTCCATTGGCCAAGCCACCGGTATTGGTAGTTTACTTAAATATAACTTTAAATTAAAAAAGTATGACTATTAGGGAAAATAATAAAAAATTGATGAAGAATGAATATTTTATTAAAAAGTCTTGTAAAATAGATAAACTGATATAAGTGTTTTGTAAAAGTGATGGTGTAAAATAGAAAAAATAGATTTTTTATATAAAATAGACAGAATCTTTTTCACGAGCTAATGTGAATACTCTTACGGCATGTATAATGAGTTATAGTAGCGGTTTTGCAAATTGCTATAATAGATCGTTTTTATTTTTATTTTTGGGATAATTACAGTAAACCCACCTGTGGTTAGGCCCGTTTTCACTTTGCCTACCCGTGGTTTAAAACTTTACACTTTGCCCACCTAAGGTTACTCCCGTTAGCCTTCCGTAACCCACCTCTCCTTTTGCCGTTAGAAAAACACATTTTTAGGTAAAAACAAATATAACAAGAATCAAAAAGTTAGGATATTTCATTGTTCATGAACTTCAATAAGAACAAAATGGAGAAAAAACACACCAATCAAATGGTCAATAAAATTATTTTTAATCTATAACAATATCCACAATTTCACAACATAGAAGTTCACGTAACAAAGATAAAAAAGTGTGGATTTTTTATTACTTAAGAATTTCTAATAGAATAAAGAAATTTATTATAGAAAACCCATCTCTTTCTTCTTCTTCTTCTTCTTCAAGAACCCAATCACCAAAACCCATCTTTTTCTTCTGCTTCTTCTTCAAGAACCCACAAAGAAAAAATCCCAGAAAACCCAGTAATGCTTCCTTTCAGATTAGGTGTCGTCGTTTTGTTTCTTCTTGTGTCGCTTCTTTTGCCGCCATCTTGTCTCTGTATACGGTTGTTTCTGACGAGGCCGAACGACGGCAGAGATGGGCTTGGGCTTGATGGGTTGTCGCTGTTTGCTGAAGTGCCGGACTACTGTAATGGAATAGAGTGCCCGCCGATGAAGAACAAGGAGTCCTACTTGTTCTCGTGCGACGCATCATTTATCCACATAGCGATGACGCCTACTCCGGTTTGAGGAATTTGGGAAGCTAGGTCTTCCTAATCCGAATCCATTGTTTTGGGAAGACAATAATAATAAGGGAATGGATATTGGAGAAAAACCAAGCGAAGAATTAGACTGTGTTTTCTGGGCAGAAATGAAGTCAAGAGAAAATTTCATCGAAAGTAAAGAGTCAGAGGAAGAAAACTTAATAATGTTTTTGGAAGAAGCTTGTTTGGCGAAATTCCTCCATATGTTCGATTAATTGATGAGAAGAGAACCGCCAAAACAAGCAGAAGAAGAACAAGAAGAAGAAGAAGAAGAAGAAAATTGAAATGTGCATATGAATATGAATAAGAAATAGAAGTTGTGGTAGTAAAATTAAGGATCTTTTTCTCTTTCTGGATGTATTGAATTTCCAGGAGAGAGAGAGAGAGAGAGAGAGAGAGAGAGAGAGAGAATGAGATCTGGAAGTGGAAGACACAAACGGAGCTATACTAAAACTATCTCAATTCTCAGACACTACCAGCCACCTCTCAAGTTCTTAAAGCAATTAAAATTCCTAACTTTTTGATCCTTGTTATGTTTGTTTTTTTCTAAAAATATGTTTTTCAAACGGCAAAGGGAGAGGTGGGTTACGGAAGGCTAACGGGAGTAACCTTAGGTGGGCAAAGTGTAAAGTTTTAAACCACGGGTAGGCAAAGTAAAAACGGGCCTAACCACAGGCGGGTTTACTGTAATTATCCCTTTATTTTTTTAAAGAAAAGGTAATTAAAAAATATAAATTTATTAGACTCTATCGCGGTAGCCCCAAAAACCGCCATCATAAATAGACTCTCTACATTGTTGTCCTGACAAAGCTTGCCTTAGGAGAATGCCACAATTTCCAAAGACTACAGTTACATCACCATATATGAAATCAATAGTGCCACTTATTTGGCATTCTCAATAAAATTGGTGATTGTTGTGTGGATATAATAAACCTTGGTAATCCCTAATACCAGAACAATAGAAGATTGGAAAGTTGGAGTCTAATTAAAGTGCCATAGCTTGGCCTCTTTCGTGTCCTGCAATGTTCTTAAATGACATGTTCACTATTATGAATTTTTGACCATCAATAGTTGCACAAGTGAATGTAAAAAATGACAATTTTAGAATAAACAATTTTTGTAAAACTATGTAAATGCTAGCATCTTATCTTATTCATTGTATGAGCTTTGTTTTCAGTATTAATGGTGCTTAGCCAAATTGGTTAAACTTGTTTAGGAATCAATTTTCTATACAAAATACATGCGGGATGTGGAACAATTTTTTTTTTTTTAGAATTTCAAAACCAGAAGGTAATTGCTCTACAAATATTTATTCATGATTTTTTTTTGAGATATATTTATTCATAATTAATTTTGCATTAATAGAATATAAAGAAGGCCATGAATGTTGGTTTTTGTTAATTATCAAAAGAGGCTTATTCATATGTTGGCAACCAGTGGCATTGGCTCTAATGTTTGAAATGATAGTTTGGTTAATACCACCACAAATTATCATAAATTATATCCAACTTTGTACAATTAGGAAAAAATGTTGGAAAATTGACAATCTTTAAGCAGGTTTTCAATGTTGGATATGGAAGAGGTTTCATATTGAACAACACATATGACTCAATTTCAATGAATCTTTGAACTGAGGAAAATCAACATTAAACTTAAAAGTGTTATCACCGGAGCCCTTTCATGCATTGAAAGAATAAAGGAGTATGAGAACGATAATGAACAACTTTTAAGAAAGGAGCCATTTGTGAAGGAGAATGGAGATATTAGAGGAAGAGAGTTCTAACAAGAAGAAATGAGAGAATGTAGGAAGAAAAGATAAAATAGCCTATATATATAGAGTTACATATGAGAGGTTATGATATCATATGAGGTAGAATGTTTCTATCTAAGAATTAGATAAGGTGAAAATATAGATATATTATGTCAATTATTGTCTGTACTCTTGGTTACTAATTTTGTTTATAAATGATATTATTAGGATTGATTAACAAGCATGTCATTCCAAGTCTCAACCAAACAAAAGTAGTTGTTAATGACAATTTTAATATATATATATATATATATATATTTATATAAAAGACATTTATCCTCTTACATAATTCTTTCTTTATTTCTCTTATCTAACCCCTATTTTATAGGTCTTTAGATTTCGAAAATATTAAGAAAAGTGCTATGTATATAAGGTAGAAGGATTACAAGAAAGATGGGTCTTGGAAGCTATGTAATGTTGTTTTTGAAAATTATTGTGACAATAGGCTGCTATTATAATAACATAATAATCAATGCGAGATGTTACAATAAAATTAAAGGTAATAGGTCTGTGCAACAAAAAATTTCATTGTAATAAACTCCAAATGTTACAAAAAAAATATATTGTTATAATAAGTATTACTTCATAACTCTTGTTGTTATAAATTACAAAATTATTGTAAAAAAAATTCTGGTTCAAGTTTTGCATGGATATGGTGGTTGTGATATCCTATTGCTTCATGTTTTCTCGTTGCAATAGATTAAAAAATTATTATTATCGGGTTAATGCAACAATATCTTTATTGCAATAGACTATAACTTTAAGATATTTGTTGCAATAGATTGTAAAAATAATTAGCATTGGATTATTACAATGATATCTTTATTTTAAACTATCACAACAAATTTTTCTAATGTAATAAGGTATTTCAACCTCTATTGCAATGAAAATATATAAGTTATTGCAAAGATTTATTATTAATACAATAACTTATTAGTTTTTAAGTTAGCATTGCAATTATTCTCCAAAAAAAAAAAAAAAAAGTTAGCATTGCAATGACTTCTAATATTTGGATGCAATTTGTCTAATACTACTATATTGATTTTTGTTTTATTAGCACTTGTTGTAATAAATATATATATATATATATATATATATATTTATGCGTAAAAGCTTCAAATTACTATCATGTGTAGATTAGAGTTCTTAACAACATGCTTTATTTATTTGCATGCTAATATCACTAATACATTTGTTTAGCTTGCTAATTCTCTATCGTATGAGAGTAGAAGGCAACCATGTGTCTCCATGGAGAAATTGAGAGGCTATGTAATCCTGGGCTTAAGAGAAATCTAGAACATGAGCACCTGGCCACTTCACTTGTTTCTATGTGTTGCACCTAGCCCACATTTTTTTTCCTTTGCATAAAATATAATGGATTCAAAGGTTTGATTCCACCTTAGCTACCCTTCTAACATGATAATTTTGCTAATGTATTATTGCATAAACGTTGTTCTTGAGTAGGCCCTTTGTAATTGACCAAGGTATGTGGGAGTTGGATTTGATGAGGTAAGTAGGTTTGCATCTCCATATATATTACACAAATGAAATGGAAGCCTATATTTCCACTTGGAGTTTCACAACTTTGAGCAGTTATCGTATTAGATTGTCCTTATAGAACTTGCCTTGGTAGATAATCATATCTTTGAAACGCATCAAGGGCATCTTGAATATAAAATTGATCATGCTACAGAGATAGAAGACTAAAAGGTCAAAGTTGGATGTGCCACAACTTGGCCTTCATTTGGTTGTGCTGCGTTCTCAAATATAATGTTCACCGAGATAAACTATTGGCCTTCAACATCTGCACATAACAAAAGGAAATATTATAAATTGATAGGTGTAAATTCGAGGGTAAACGGATTGAATTAACGGGGTCAGACTTTAGAAACGAGGTAACCAAAAGAGATGGTACAGTTGGTCTAACAAAGCTAGTTGGCGGATTCGTGACCCAGACGGAAAGGTTAGGAGACGGATAGGCACTTTGGAGTGAACAGATAGAAAGGAACGGTTTGTTGAAGTCACATATCACCCTTATGGCATCTACATGGCACCCGCGTGGTATGGGTAGTCTCCAAGGATTTTGGTATGGAAATGTCCTGCACTCCACACCCCACCATTATTATAGGAATCCATGTAAGGAAATCATCTCATAAATTGTGAATATTGATGAAGATCTCTCCTATAAGGAAATACCCTCTACACCAATAAATTAAGGTCGGCTCTACACTACTATAAAAACCCCAAAACTCTCACAAATCAAGGTATGTGTAATTCTTCTAGCTCTAGCACTCTAGAGTTGTAGAAATTCTCGCTGCAGAAATTCTCTCTAACTTAACCGTCAGAGGGTATTTGACCGGTACCACACCGGTACTCTTTGCAAGGTTTTCTTTATTTCCATTTTGTAGGTTCTGTCTAGAGCATGTGAGGACTGTGTAGCTCACTGACGATTTCTAACATCATCATAAATCATTATATAGTTAAGTTATTTTAATTTGTTTAGAGCTCAATTGAATTAAAAAGAAAAAATAGGTGTTGGTAGTTTTTAATTTTCATTTGTAGCTGATTTATTTGTCCGCCTCAACGTGGTTTCTATCAACTGAAATGATTGTCTAACCAATACCATCGCCTACCATCATGATTTTTCATTTTGCCTAGACCTTATTGCAATAGATTGGCTTCTATCAGTTGAGATGATTAGGCTTCAAAGCTCTTATTGTAGTAGATTGCAAAACATTTGATAAAAATAATTGGGTCAAGTTATTACATCAATATGTTGGTTGTAAATGCCATCTACATTTTTCCACTGCTTGAATGGACTACATTATTAACTAAATTTCATATTTGGTTCAGTTGTATGGGTTTCCATCAGCTTAGCTGGTAAAATTTGTAGTTATAGGGGTTTGGAATCGGATCTACCTAAACAAAAAGAGAGGAAAAAAATCATTAATACCTTGATCTATCAGTAACTTATTCAATTGATAAAATCCCTTTTCATTAAATAAAAGATTTATGATAAAATATTATGTAATCTCTTTTCATATTGATGATTATGTAATATGGATAAAGAAAAATCTCAGTATAATTGAGTCTATTTTGGCTTAAGATGTACTGAATTTATATTCTATTCTTATAAAAAAATAAAAAATAAAAAATAAAAAATAAAAAATAAAAACAAAAAACAAAAAATAAAATAAAATATTTATTATCAAATCTTATATATGTTTCTTCTCAAAAGAAAATTCTATATATGTAAAAAAAAAAAAAAATCATTAGCATCTTGACCCGATGATAAGAAGAGAGCTTTAGAGCAACCACATCAGTATGTGTAAAGTCTTGCAAAATAGAAAAAGTTACCCATTTTACACATTTTGACCCCAAAAAAACACCCACATCAGTGGGTGTAAAATTATGCATTTATGCACAATTATGCATTTATGCACAATTGCTACAATCGTGCATATATGCACAGTTATTGTATCTTTTTCATTTAGTATTTTACATTTTTTTCTCTCTCTTTCACCTCACTCTCTCATTTTCAGCTTCTCACTCTCACCTGCTCTCTTTTATCTCTAGTCCCTCAGTCTAGCCTCATCGACATGATAGGTACAGAAAGGAGAAGAGAAAAGAGATTAAGAGGATGCACTCTCTGCTGGTGGTATTGATGGTCTGGCAAACAGTGAGGCCAATCATGGAGGTTTTTATGGTATCGGACTAGGCCTGAGCGATGACATCTTGGCCCTGGAGAATTGGAACCACGGCACGCTGCTGAATCGCGGAGGGCTTCTCAAAGTCGTTACTACTTGGACCTCCTTTGAGGTCTCGAACTCCAGCGCCTCCTCCGGTGCCGTGACCCGCCATGGGTTTTGGCAGACCATGCTTGTGCTGCCAAGGTCTGACATTTTTTTGGTCTCGATTTTCTGTGGGGTTTAGGGATAGTGAAAAAAGAGAAGGATCGAGACAATGAGAGTCTAGAAGCTCCAAAAAATGAGTAAAGAAAAGGGAAGAGGTGTTTTTAATTTTTTGTTTGATTAGTTTTGGATTTTTTGTTTGATCAGTAAGTTTTGGGGTGATGGTGGTTGATGATAGTGGCTGGGTGGGTTGATGGTGGGTGTGGATTGATCATTGATGGTGGGTGAAGATGAATGTTTTATTTAAATAAATGTTTATAATAGACAAACTGGTGTGGGTGTTTATAAAAATAAGAGTATAAAATAGAAAAAGTAAGTTTTAAATGTGCAAATTTGCAAAATTTTTACATCTACTGATGCGGATGCTTATAAATTCAAATCCAATAGAATTTATTTAAAAAAAAAATGATTTCAGTTTTCAAAACTTGGTGCGCCCATGTTGTCAGGCATAATAGTCTTTATGATTGTTTGACAATGCAGCCATTTCAATATATTTATGAACTGTGACACACAAATCAAATCTGAATACAAGATAAATCGTATATTCGCCAATTGATTAAGGAACTTGGAAAGTTGACACCATCCATGCATGTTTCTGCTTTCTATGAGTGGGTGAGTACTGAGTACGCGAAACCAAAATTAAAATAAGCTGGCTGAGTGTGTAAAGCTCATGATTGACACACATTTCTCAATAATCAAAAGCATGAAAACGATTTATTGGGCAATCCACCAGAGCTGCAGGTTGCCACTAACTTTTCTTAAATTAGGTATTGTCATTTTTATAATCACCCTTTGGGTGAAGCACATTTCTTCCACCTGAATCACTGTAGTGTATGGTCTTGGTCTTGCCTAAAAAAAAAACAGAGAAAGAGATATTTTTCTTAACCTTACTTCTTAGTCTATCCATATATCATGGTGCTCCAAACTGATAAGTTATTCAACCTATATATATATATATATATATATATATATATATATATATATATTTTGTAAGGTTGCAGATCCAAGACGGCCTTAATTTTGGATTAGAAAAAAATGTTTAATAAATAGTAATTCAATAGGAAATCCCAATTACTTTTTAAAAACTTCTTGCATGTTGCATCCATGTCTACCTTTTAGTATATATAATTATAAAAATAATACTCTTTGGAATCTCTCCACTTAATACTTGAATATGATAATTTCTATAATTTCTCCTTCTCATACATAGTAAATACATTGATTAATCTCTTGATTCTCTTCACTCAATAATTGACAACCTTATTAATTTGAATATAATAAAATTTCATGTTTTTCTTTATTCAAGACATTCTTTCATAACAATGTAATGAATAGCGAGAATAGCTTATATTGTGTAATATGAACAACAAAATTCCCTGTCTTGCTTCTTGATCTCCCGAGAAAAGCTTCTCTATGGACCATTACATTAGTGTTCAATTATAAAGAAACTGTTCAGCACAACACTACCCCCCAAAAAATAATATTAATAAAATGATAATATTAATCAAATGAGAGTAAAAAAAAATGTGTGCTATACATTACTGATTATTCATAATTTTCTTATCCTTATTTTGTTTTGTTTTATTGTGTGTTTGTTTTGTTTTCAAAATTTTGTTGAGTCGTAGGATGAACTATATTTAAATCTTAGTTTGAAAATTCTTTTATTTGTCCAAAAAAATTAATTTGTTAATCAAATGATAATTTAATAGCTAGTAAATTTGACTCTTAGACAGGTGGCTTGCGATTTGTTTAGTGTACCTTAACTTAACTTCGTTGGCCTTACCCTTAACCAACGGATCTCTGAATGGAAAATTTTTGTCTTCTTATGTTTTTTCCTAATGCAATCACCTATATTTTCTTCTTCTCAAACTTTTCTTTAAATCGTAGAGGACAATTATCCACAAGTCACCCTTAAAAAGAGCCATCAGGCATTCAGACTAAACCTACAAAAACTAACATCAAATGTGCAGTTGGGGACAGCTTTTGCAGGATTTCTCCTAAAAGACTATTAAAAAATTAATGTGTATTTTATAGTGCCGAAGGTATTTATTTTCCCATATGTATCCTATTTTTCCCCTAATTTTCTTAATGTTACTACTTCCGTCTCACTTTTTTTATCCTGTTTGAAAAGTCAAATTTTTTAAAGGAATATCATTTATTGTCTTATCTATCTTTTAAAAATGTATAAGTATTCAAAACTACCCTTAAAAAAATTTATCAAAAATTGAATTAATAAATTAATAGGGGTATAATAGGAACATTAGTAAATTAATGACTTTTATTTTTAGAAACAAGACAATATTTTGGGACATCTCAAAATGGAATAAAGGACCAAAAAAGTGGGACGGATGGAGTATAATTTTTCGAAGTCATAGCTTTTAAATATACTAGTAAGTTATCTGTGCGATGCACGGATAATGTTGTAATATTTTATGTAAGATAGTTTTGGAAAATGTTGTATAAATATTATAGCATAATTGTTATAGAACTTTATTTGTAATGAATTCATCATAAAAAACAAAAATTATAAATTGTACACATATATCCATTATAATTATTCAATTGAAGTGATGAGAAATAAAACATAAAAATAAAAACTTTGGAGAAATATTATAGAATAAAAGTTTATATAAAATTTTTCTTTTTCTTTTTCTTTCTCCCAAATTTTAAAACAAAATACACATCCTAAATTCCCACACTCTATTATATCATTTACAAAACTCATAAATCCACAATGTCCGACCTTAAATTCAAAATAGTAATTGTCGTTGTCACTTAATATAAAATGCAAGCCCAACTCGTACGGGGTAGAATTAGATAAAACAACAATGTTAGAACTCGAAAGATTGAAGGTAAATAACATTGTTTTTGGTCATGTATTTGACCTAGGATGATATGAAGGGTTACGGGTAGATATATATAAAGGGATAGAAGTGCAAGAGGTATTAAAATGCAAAGAGGTTTGTGATATGTGTGAGGGATGAAAGAAAAGTCTTGAAACATTGAACCAAAAGAAACAAAAAGTCAATATTTAATTTGTTAGTATCTTGAGAATATTTCAATTTTCTCTGCATAGAATGCGCCACTTAGCAGAACTTCATACTTTTCCATACAAGTTCTCTGCATATATATATATATATATATATATATATATTAATTATATGTCATTGTCATTGTCATTGATCAATGACCATTCCATTCGCAACCTTAGAAAGTCCTCCCAACGAAAAACTGTATTAAATGAACAGTTCTTACTTCAACAATTCTTTTCACATCTCACATAATTTGTTTATAAAAAATTAAAAAAAAAAAAAAAACCGTTATGTTTCCTTTACAAGTTTATTAGGAAAAATTAGATTTTTTTTTTCTAATGCATTTTGGGTGAATCGTTCTTTTTCAAAATTCTTCTGTCTAATTGTCTACTAGCACAACTTTGATTCCAGTGCTTGTTTATAGCTGCAATTTGCATGGGATGCATCCTCCAGGTGATTGGTGAGATGCTCCTTGAAAGATTTTACTGCTGAAGTTAATCGTACTACGTACTATTATACTGGGTGTGCGTTGGGCAATGTTGGAGAGTAGATCGCTACTCCTTACCAAAAAAAAAAAAAAAAATGAGGAGAGAGAGAAGAGAGTAGAAGCTCTTGAACTATAAATTTGGATTTGGAATTAATGTAATAGTTGGGACTATTGCACCTTGCAATTGCTCTTAATTGTGAGAGAATTTTTTTAAAAAAAAATGGTAAAAAAAAAATCTGATCTAAGGATTAAAATTAAAAGCGAGTTATTTAACTTTCAATCTCAACCATTAATTTTCAATTACAAGATGCAATTAATCTGATCTCAATCTCGGAAATTGTGAAAAAATTTTATATTGCTTATACAGAATGTCTATTTCCATATTTAAGAATTCAACTTTTGAATTGCGTGACCTAATATATAGGCAATTTTCGAGTATGAAAGGAGTTCAACAACTCCTACAGAATAAATTATGAAACCCTTTTGAAAAAAAAAAAAAAGGCGTAAACCTTGGCACAAAAGCATAAGCTGTTAATATATACGCTCCAAAATATATCATGTGCAGAACACATCCATCTGTCTGCAAAAACTAGAGAATGTAATTGTAATTAAGAAAATTTAGGGGTGGCAAAGTAAACCCAAACCTATTTGCCCACCCAAATTCACCCACTTTAATTGAATCCAAACCCACCCAATTATTAGTTGGGTTAAATGGACATCAACTCAATTAGACCTAGTGATTATTGGGTTTTAACTAAAAGCCCATTGAGATCCATTTAACCAAAAAACAATGTACCCAAATTCAACCTAGCCCTTTCCATAAAAAAAAAAAAAAGAGAATTCCTCAGACGTTTCAGTTTTCAAGTTTTCATTTTCCTTCATTTTCTCGGCCTCCAAACACGTCTCTCTGACTCTCTCGCTTGCTCTCTCTAGCTCTCATCTAGAACTCATGCAATCCATTGGTGCTTGAGCTCGTCAAGGAAGTTACTGTGGCCGGCATTGTCGTTGGTGGTGGTGGAAACGATGGCTGGTTGTATAGGAAGGACTGTATGGATCTGGTGCGAAGGATTTCGCTGCTCACGCATTTACTTAAGGAGATCAGAGAGTTTCGTGCTCGGCCGGTGGATGATGCGGCGTCGGCAACGACAACGACTTCTAATGATGTGGATGTGGAGTCGTCGTGGTTGTCCGATCTGGTTAGGGCTCTCCAAGCTGCTAAGCGGCTTTTGTCTCTCGCCGGGAACTTTTGCTCCAAGAGCACTTCCGTGAGTTTCATGTTATTCTTTGTGTGTGCATGTGTTTGTATGTAGTGTTTGTTTGGTTGCTCGGAAAGTGAGAGAGAAAGAAAAAAGAAAGTTTCAAGCTCTGAAAATATACTTGACGCATTAAAAGCAGTAGAGTTGAGTTTGAGACTGGAGTTTTTTTTTTTTTTTTTTGAATCTTGCATTCTGGATTTTTGCTTTGTTTTGATTGTTTCTTGCATTTTCTCGGCAAACAAACGTAGCGTTTGTGTGAATTGTCATGGAATTTGCTTGCTTTTATTTTTTTGGAAATTTAGATCTATGCTATAGGTTTTTTTTTTTTTTTCGTGATAGTGACAATGTGGACTTTCAGCATTTTGATAATTGGGTAATTGTGAGAGTTGGGGTTTATCCATAATAATTGGGTTGAGTTGGATTTGGGTTTAAAAACCATTAGTTAAATGTGTTTTAATGGGTAAATGAGTTTAATATGTCCAACCCAATTATGTCTACCCATACCTACCCAAACTCACCCATTTGACACCCCTAAGAAAATCCAATGAACAAAGGGCCCTCAATTTCTTATCACTTCAAACGGCACTTTCCTACATTTTATCAATTTCATTTCCACATATCAAACTCGGTTTTAGAAATTTATCAAATTGAGAATGAAAATTGATATTTGAAAACTAAACGGGTAATTAGAAACTAGTTTTTATTTTTATTTTTTATTTTAAAAGGTACTATTGCAGACGCACTTTTGTTTCATTAACAGTATTTGCAAGTAGTGACCTAGATTTGTACTTCGTATTTCTTCACCCCTATAGATTTTTAGGTCCTTCCAAGTTTACAACATGTAAGAGTAAGATCTACGGAGTCTCGTTTACCCTTCAAAGAGGAAGTCCTATAGAGCTGCGTACTTGTGGGCATTATTGAAATTTAATTGAACTTATAGGTGTGAAACATAGCAAGTGAAGTGATACAGTACATAAATGGGTGAGCTTGATTCCAGTTGCAGTTAGTCATGTCACTTGTTTCAGTGGTAGGCAAAAACTTTTCAAATGAGAAATGCGTGGTGTTCAAATCAAATGGTAGATCAGGCATGCAGTATGCAGAGATGACTAGATAATGCATGTTCCAGTTAGGTGCCACTTTAGAGCATTGGAGAAACAGTGACTTTAATTTGACAATGCAGGCCATTTGGGATGCCCAAATTAGGTAAGGACAATCCTTTAAATTCCATGATCGATATCATGGCATTGGGACTGAAAGTACTTCATTAACAACAAAAGATCAAAACCTTTTTAGTCAATTTAATTGGAGGCTAACCAATAATTCCCACACTTTGAAGTCATCCTATAAGAGACTGTATCGAGGGACCTCTTACTGCACAAAACTTCAATTTTAATGGGATATCCGAAGACTGCCAATCTACCTCAAAACATCACTGAAACTAATTGAGCTATAATACTTCTTCCTCAAGCTCATCATCAAACAGTGATAAAAGACTATGGCCTTCACATTTAATAAACTCAGCTTACAATTTTCTGATGTCCCAAGTCCCAATCTTTAGTTGAGGAATATTCTTAGACATGGCTATGGAAAGTTCCTGGACCACCAACAATTACTTGTGTTCATCTGGAAGTGTGTGTGTGTGTGTCCTAACAAGATAGCCACCACACCAGTAGCATTATCTGTCGGCATGCCCCAGCAAATCTTCAAGACTGTCTTAGATGTGGGTTATTAGAATATCCTTTCCATGTTTTAAGAGACTTCTGCTTTTTGGCACAACACATATGGCTACCTTACTGCCCATGAATTTAGACTTTTTCTCCTGCCTGATACACTGCCAGTGCAAATTCAGCACTTTCACCGAAGTTTAATATTTAATACTCGTAATGCTGTAAAGGTGTACGTGGAGTCAAGATTTGACTTCAAAGAGGAGGAAGGGGAATTTAAATATCATAGTTTTTTTTTTTTTGTTTTTTTAAATTTAAGAAACAAACTAATTACTAAATACACACACTTTAATTATATTTTCTCACAAAGTTTAAACACATTACTTAACCTAAAGTACCACTATAAAAGGACCTAACTTTTGTAGTAATAGAGTGGAGTTTTAAGCAATAGGAAAGAGAGAATTTAAATATCATAGATTTTTTTTTTTTTTTGAGAATGTAAATGTCATAAATTTAATTGCATACGCATATATACATAGATACATAGATACACATTAATTCCGCAGGCACACAATATATATATATATATATATATATATATATATATATATATGACCAGTCTTGACAATAAAATGCCACTCTTAATTATGAATGTTAAATGGTATTTTAATGTTAAAAAGTACATAATTAAAAAGATAGAACATTTATTCTATTGTATTTATTTGTTAGGGCTTTTTTTCTTCTTTTTTCTTTTTAATAAACAAGCTCCGTTGTAGCTTTTCATTGTCAAAATTTCACCTAATTCACGTTTTCATGATTTTTTTTAATTAGATCAACCTAAATATAGCTTATGTCGATTTTTGTTAAACTCAAAAAATGATTATAAAAAAATATAGTGACCATTTGTACATCTCAAATAGGGTTGTCCACAGGTCAGGTTTGTGCTCAACCCAGCACTGATGGCTCTACATAGTGTCTAGGGTGGTCACAGGACCACCCTAGCCTAGAAAAAAAAATAATTATTATGTATACATTTTAAAAATTTATGATTTTTTTTATCCTTAAAAAAATTTTGTGACAATCTTAGATTTTTTTAGGCCCAACATAACTAAATTTTGAACAAAATTTGGTAACAAACTTTGTTGTAAGTTAAGGCTACAACTCCATTCAATATATATTTTTTTATTGGTTATGAATTTTAACAAATCCATCATTTAATTACATTTTCTTTTTATATCTTTCATACTTGTAAAATTTTATGAAGATCAAAGATTAATAGTTATGTCATCAATTAAATGTTTACATTTAGATTTTTTGTAGTCTAAAATTATACATAAAAAATAAATTTATGGATCGAATAGTAAATAACATCCGATTGATATGTGTTTTAAGAACATAGAGAACATGCAATTCAATGGTTAGATTTGCAAAATATGTAGCAATGTTAATTTGTTTAGTAAGAGTTGTAGCTTTGTGCTACAACTTAGTTTGTAGCCAAAGTTTGTCCTTAAACTTTAGTCCCCTTAACAATATATTAGGTCCTTACACAAAAAAAGTCCAAGAAAATTTTTATTTAACAAAAATTTTAAAAGAGATATAGCTTGCAACATTGATAATGAGACTAACATGTAACAATTTCAAAATAAGAAAATTCGTAGAAAGAAATTGTAAGACTTTAAGTGTTTGCATGTGTGTGTGTATGTGTGTGTGTGTGTGTGTTTTTTTTTTTGTTAATATATGAAGTTCTCTTTTTATTAGATCTTGTATAATTTAAGGCTGCGTTTGTTTCAGTGTAAAATATTTTCCGAGTGTAAAATATTTTCAAGTGAAAATATTTTCGGGAAATGAAAATATTTTCAAGTGTTTGGTTTCATTTCAAAAAATGCTTTGAAAATATTTTCTGGTGTTTGATTGTATTCTTGAAAATACTATAGAAAACACATTTTCTATATTTTGCTCACATTTTTTCACATTTTCTCAGCTCCCAAACAAATATATATAATATCATTTCTTAATAGATAAACACAAAAGCAATAAAACCTAACAAAAAAAAAAAAAATTCATCAAATCCGGTCAAATTGAGAGAAAAGGGAAGAGAGAGAGAGAGAGGCGACTGGGTCATGGTGGGTCGCTCGTCTTGCAGTGGTTTGCTCGACATGGGTAGAGAGAAAAATGGTAGATCGGTGACATGGGTGGCAGAGAGAGGACGAGAGAAACAGGGCAGATTAGCGGTGAGAGGCACGGCCCAGACGATGGTGGAGTCAATCTTAAGTTCAGGTGATCAGCCTCTCTCTCTCTCTCAGACCCTTGGTTCGATTCTTTTTATTTTTTTATTTTTTTTTTCTGGAAATGGTTTGAAGGTAAGCTTGGAGATGGGTTTTGGATTGTGAGGTGGCACGATCTGGGCTGGCAGAAGCTTGCTGAGGTGAGCTTGGAGATGGGTTTTGGACTATGTGAAGGGTGTGCTCGACCTTTCTCTCTTCAGGTGTGGTTTCCGGAAATTGTTTAAAGGTAAAATCAAAGCGTAAATGATTTTACGCTCAAAGTGGTTTATTTTCCAGTTAAAGCATAAATGATTTTCCATTGACTGTATTTTCCGTAGCTTCCTAACTCACACAAGGGTGTAAAATAATTTATTGAAAGTGTTTCCGGGCGAAACAAACGCAGCCTAAGTTTCTTAATGACCACCCTCAAAAAAATTTCTGGAGCTGCCACTGCAACCCAGAACCGACCTGCTCACATTGAGTGGTTGATGAAGAGACCTACCACCGATCGCAACTAACCATGGGTTGAGTCGATTTTGGTTTGCATGTATAATGGCCGGTTTCGGTCCAAACTAATAGATGAGTAGTGGTGAGACAATGGTCGTTTTGGAGGTTGGATCTAGTTGGATATCGTCGAGACCTCGCCAAATCTCAAAGAGATCTTGATGGATCTTAACGGATCTAGTTGAGATCTTTCTAGATCTAAGGCGCTGAGAGAGAGAGAGAGAGAGAGAGAGAGAGAGGGGGGGGGGGCGATGGTTGATGGAGAGCAAAGATTTTTGGCGAGCTTTATGCTTTTGCGTTAGTTGGATCAGTTTACTGTTTTGAACTCCTAAGCTGCCATTCAACCTGCTACTCGTTGGATTTCAAACTCCTCAACTACCGCCGACAACCACATTGAGCGAATTGTCGAGTCTCGATTCTAGGCTAGACAGTTCTGGCAGGTTGATGGATTTCGGTTGGATTTGGACAAACCTAATTTCGAACTTTAAATTATAACTTGAAAACAACATCAAATTATGGAGTTTATTATATAATTAGTACATAAAATATTTGAAAAATACTCTTATTTTTATAATAAAAAAAATATCAAATGATTACATAAAAATTTTGAGCTCTTAACACTTTTGAAAGGTTTTTTTTTTTCTCTTTAGTTTTTTTATATTCCTTTTTCAAAAACTTTTGAACTTTAAAAAACATTAGTACAATATAAAATATTTTCTTTCTATTTTTTCAATAAATTATGACGTAGAAAAAAGATATACTGACAAAAGATACATTGAAAAGATAAAAACGAAAATAAAATAATTAAATTATGAAATAAATGGGGGCTATTTTTGTCAAGGCCAAGGGAAAATTGCCACCTTTGATCCCCTAGCTCCATTGTTAGGTGTACTGATGATGTCAAAAATTGTCAGTAAGTTGAATGGTCTTCATGTGCCCTAGAAAAAACCTGCGAAACAAAGAAGAAGAAGATCTTACAGAGAATACCAGTGTGGTATCGGCTAAATACCCTCCGAAGGTTAAGTTAGAGAACTTTTTTTACAACTATAGAATGCTAGAGTTGGAGTCAATTATGCGTACCTTTTTGAGAGAGGGTTTTGGCGGTTATATAGTGGTGTAGATTTGACCTTAATTTCTTGAGGAGGAAGGCCTTTCCTTATGGGGAGAACTCTTTATTGAATTTTCGGATTTTTTAGGATAGTCTTCTTTGTAGATGACCCTCAATTATGGTTGGGCATAGGGTGAAAGGCTTTTCTATATCAGGATTCTTGATGAGCACTTCCAGCCACTTGGGAGCCATGTGAGTATTGTGCGTTCCCCTTTATTAGGTCCATCTGCCTAGGGTCCGTCCCCTTTGTTAGGTCCGTCTGCCTGAGGTCCGTCCATATTAAGGTTTGCTTCTTTTGGACCCATCTGCCCACGGAAATGTGTTCGTCAGTGTTGTTATGTTGTTAGCCTAATAAGACCATCTAAAAATACCCTTATCAGCTGCCCCCTCAGCATATGGGTCTGCCAATTTCACCTTGAACGGACTAATGCGGTGACAAATTCTGCTGATGAAGCCTTGGCAAGACGGTCAGCTTGCTTGTTCTGCCCCGTTGGGATTTGAACAAACTTTGTTTGGAGGTTGTTCACTCAATTCTTTACTTGCTCCAGGTACTATAGCATCCGTTCACCCTTGTACTCGTAGTCACCGTTTACTTGACTTGTGACTACCTAAGAATCGCAATACACGACCACATTTGCAGCTCCTGCTGCTTTGGCTAGATCCAGCCTTGCTATTAAGGCTTTATACTTTGCCTCGTTATTGGTTGTAGGGAAGTCGAATCGCATCATACATTTGATCTTGTCCCTTTTCAGGGAATGGAGTACTATACCAACTTCGCCTGCTTGTCTGTTGGACGATCTGTCTATGTGGATACTCCATTGAGACTGTGCTCTTACCCCCTAGACTTCCATGTTTGTGAATTCTGCGATGAAGTCAGTGATGAGTTACCCTTTTATGGCCGTACTTGGGTGATACTATACGTCGAATTCACTTAATTTAATTGCCCATAGTGTCATCCGTCCGGCGGCTTCAGGGCTGCTCATTGCTCTCCGAAGAGGCTTGTTTGCTAGGATGACCAAAATGTGGGCCTAGAAGTATGGCTTGAGCTTACGAGCCATAGTTGTTAAAGCGACGGTGAGCTTCTCCATTGGGGGGTACCTCTCTTCTGTGCCTCGAAGCACCCGACTAGTGTAGTATACTGGTTTTTGTACGCTGTCTTCTTCTTTGACTAAGGCTACGTTGATAGCTGCTGGGGAGACGACCAGATAAAGGAACAAGTTCTCCCCTGGTTTAGAGGGACTCAACAACTGTGTGGAGGATAGGTATGCTTTCAGATCATCGAATGCTTGCTGACAATTATCTATCCACTCAAATGACTTCTTCAATGTGCGGAAGAAGGGCAAGCATTTGTTTGTTGCTCTTGAGACGAATTTGTTTAGTGCGGCTACTTTTCCGCTGAGGCTTTGTACTTCCTTGATGCTTGTTGGTGGCGTCATCTCCATATTGCCCTTATCTTGTCTAGGTTGGCCTCAATACCTCTCTGGTATACCATAAACCCCAAGAGTTTTTTGGCCGTCACCCTAAAGGCGCATTTGTTCGGATTCAGTTTCATGTGGTAAGAACGAAGGGTATCAAAGGTTTCCTTGAGGTCGTCTAAATGGTCGTCTTCCTGTTGGCTTTTCACCAACATGTCGTCCACATAGACTTGAACATTCCTCCTGATCTGATGTGCGAACATCCTGTTCATCAACCTTTGATATGTGGCACCCGCGTTCTTGAGTTCGAATCATATTACTTTGTAGTAAAAGAGACCCTGGCTAGTGACGAAAGAAGTCTTCTCTTGATCAGTTTCGTCTTGCTTGATTTGATTATAACTAGAAAATGCGTCCATGAAGCTCAGCAACTGGTGTCTTACTGTCGAATCCACCAAGATGTCAATCCGCAGAAGTGGGTAGCTGTCCTTGGGGCATGCCCTGTTTAAGTCTGTGAAGTCTATGCATATTCTACACTTCCCGTTGGCTTTCTTGACCATTACTACGTTCGCCAGCTAGTTGGGGTAGTACACTTCTCGTATGAAGTTTGCTTCCTGTAATTTTTGAACCCCCTCAGCTATGGCTTTGTCCTGCTCTTGTGTGAACACTCGCTTTTTCTGCCAGACGGGAGAGAATGGGGGCGATACATTCAACTTGTAGACTATGATCGACGGATCAATTCTTGGCATGTCCTCATGACTCCAGGGGAACACGTCCTAGTTTTCCCTTAGGAAAGCCGTGAGTGCTTGGTGCATTGTCTGGCTGGCCAAGGTTCCTATCCTTGTTGTTCGTTCAAGCCTAGAATCTTCAAGGAGTACTTCTTCCAATGCTTTCACCGGTTCTGCTGCCGTTCGCTGTTCTTCTATACATATAGTTTGCAAATAATCGTCCATCTCTAGCATGGCAATGTAGCATTCGCGTGCTACCACTTGATCCCCTCTCACTTCTCCTACTACGTACTTGGTGGGAAACTTGATCATCAAATGGTAGGTTGAGGTCGCGGCCTTCCATGAATTCAAAGTAGGACGACCTAATATGGCGTTGTACGCAGATGAACAGTCTACAACTAGGAATGTGACATCCTTGGTGATCTGTTGAGGGTAATCTCTGACCGTCACTGGTAGGGTTACCGCTTCTAAGGGATGCACCCTTGTTCCTTGAAATCCTACAAGTGGTGTGTTGGTTGGAATCAACTGTTCTCTCCCTATTCTCATCTGCTGGAATGCTAGATAGTACAGGATATCGTCAGAGCTCCCGTTGTCCACAAGGATTCGGTTGGTGTTGTAATCCCCTACACATATGCTAATTATAAATGCATTGTCGTGCGGGTGATGGAGACGTCAGACATCTTCTTTCGTGAACCCAATTATAGGGTTGTTGATTCGTGCCATCTTTGGGACATACCCTGTTAGTTGGACGTTCTGAACCATCCGTAGGTAAGTCTTGCGTGCCTTTTTAGATGAGCCAGATGTTGTGGTTCCCCTTACTATCATCTTTATGTCTCCCAGTGGGGGTTTGGGATGCTTATTTTATTTTCGTGCAGGAAGTTCTTGGGGCTGGTCCGTCCTCTCCTTACTGATGAACTTTTGTAACTTCCCTTACTTGATGAGTGCTTCTATCTGCTGCTTTAAATCATAGCAGTTAGATGTATTATGACCATGGTCACGATGTAACCAACAGTACTTGTTTCTGGACCTCTTGTTGGGATCTCCTTTCAGCTTACCAGGGAACGTCATGGCTTCTTCGTCTTTTGCCCCCTGTCTTATCGTGGTTCCTCATGTCTCTCTCTTTTCTTGGGCTTCTCCTCGTGAGCTAGTAGTGCATCTTCTGCGTTCATGTATTTAGTAGCCCTGTAGAGTACATCTGACATAGTATTTAGGTCGTTCTTGTATAAAAAAAACAGAAACTTACCATTCCGCAGCCCGTTCGTGAATACGGCCACATGTATCTTGTCATTAGCTTCGTCGATTGAAAGCAGCTCCTTGTTAAAGCAGGCTATGTAAGACCTTAGTGTATCATCTTCTTGTTGCTTAATGCTCATCAAGCATGCAGTAGACTTCTTGTACCTGTGCCCCCCGATAAAGTGTGAGGCAAACTGGGCGCTCAACTTCTTGAAGGTCCCAATAGAGTTGGGTGTCAATCGGTTGAACCAGACTATTGCGGGGCCCTTTAGCGTAGTGGGGAAGGCCTTGCACATAATTTCGTTTGCCACTCCTTGGAAGTGCATTAGGGTCTTAAAGGACTCCAGGTGATCTAGAGGTCTTTGGATTCGTTGTAACTCTCCACCTGCGGCATGCAAAACTTTGGTGAAAGGGGGATGAAGTGACAGATGCGGTGAATAGTGAATGAATTTGATGGACCAAGTCATCGAGGTCGCTAGATGCCTGTCCCTTGAGTGCGTTCATCATGAAATCCGTTCGTTCCTTCATCATCTACATCTCTGCAACTATGTAAGGCGGAGCCGTATCCGCAGCGAAAGGACGGCTCGTGTCCAGTCGTTCTGGTTTGCTTGGGGCATTGCTACCTTCCGGCCCATCTTGGTCCCTTCACTCAGCGCTGGTGCCTTCTTAATCTTCCTCCTGTGTGTTAGGCTCCCTGTTCTTCTGGCACAGTTGCTTTTCTAGATCGTGGTTTTGCTTGGTGTGGCGTTCAACTGCAGCCGCGAGAGTTTGAACTTGTTTCTTAAGGGCAATAATGCGTGGTTCGTCCCTTTGGTTGTTATTGGTCGTCGTCATCGAGCGAGTAAGTACCATGCTACTCTTTGTCTGGGAAGCGGTAGTACGACTTGCTAATTACTCCGTTCCCACAAACAGCGCCAACTGATGATGCCAAAAATCGTCAGTAAACTGAATGGTCCTCACGTGTCTTAGACAAAACCTGTGAAACAAAGAAGAAGAAGACTTTACAAAGAATACTGGTGTCGTACCGGTCAAATACCCTCTGAATGTTAAGTTAGAGAACTTTTTTTACAACTCTAGAATGCCAGAATTGTGGTCAATTATGCGTACCTTTTTGAGAGAGGGTTTTGAGGTTATATAGTGGTGTAGATTTGATCTTAATTTCTTGAGGAGGAAGGCCTTTCCTTATGGGGAGAACTCTCCATCAAATTTTCGAATTTTTTGGGATAGTCTTCTTTGTAGATGACCCTCAATTATGGTTGGGTGTAGGGTGCAAGGCTTTTCCATATCAGGATTCTTAATGAGCACTTCCAACCACGTGGGAGCCACGTGAGTATCGTGCGTCCCCCTTTATTAGGTCCGTCCGCCTGGGGTCCGACCCCTTTGTTGGGTCCGTCCGCCTGAGGTCCGTCCATATTGAGGTTCACTTCTTTTGGATCGGTCTACCCACAGAAATGTGTTCGTCAGTCTTGTTATGTCGTTAGCCTAATTAGACCATCTAAAAATACCCTTATCATGTACAATGGCCAATATTTTTTCTCTTTATCCCATGGACTATATGGTTTACTTGAAAGATCTAGAAATGCAGTTATACACCCATCCAAAGTTCTTAATTTAATTCTTAACCATACAGCATAATTCTTTTACATTGGCTCTAAATCCCAAAAAACAACTTGAAATGGAAGAAAAATTTATGTTTGCTAAACACCTCCAACCCAATCTTTTATCAAATTAAACACTAATGGAGGCTCCAAAGGGAATCCATGGCCTCATAGGGCAAGAGGATCATTAGAGACAATATTAATGGACATTGGATATCAGGTTTCTTGTTTGATCTTGGTTGTACGTCCAAACATACCCTTAGAAGAGGAGTTGGTTTACAACTAGATGAGCAACTGAGCTCCTTGTGACTTGTGAGACTATCTTGCCTTTAGCAGCTTGTCTCTCTGACTGCAGGGTTCTCATGGTGTGGCCATGAAAAGTAATGCTTAGGAATAACTATCGTGTAAGGTAATAGATGTGCTGATTATCTTTCGGCCACGAAAGAAGCAAATGAACAGGAGCATGAAATAAATATTCTATGATACGTGTCTTTTTCCACTCGCTTTCCTCTCACCCCACCCCTTCTACGCTAGGGCCTAGTACCCTTCGTGGACTTGATCTTTTGTTCAGTGCACTATATATGACTCCAAGGTTCACCCCAAAAGAAAAAAAAAAAAAAATCAATTTTGTTATTAGGCCTTACGGTAGTTTTGCTTGCTCTAATTTAATACATTTATAAAGTTAGGATCGCAACCACAAAGTAACATGCCAACTTTGTCTACCACCTTACACACGATCATTAAAAACAAAAATTAGTAAAATTGTAGATTGTAGTGGGCCGAGGCGTGAGGAAGTAGGCAAATTACAGATGTGGATCGGAATTGTTGTAAATTTTTTTTGTGATTCTAGTTTTATTGTTTGATATTGTAGGGGTCAAATGCCCAATTTTAGATGTTGGGCCGTAGGCTTGTCCGAGGAGGCACATTTGTCTGAGTACAGTAAATTACGAGAAAAATGCATGGCTACAAACCTCGCAAGGACTTGGCCGGTATGTAAACAAGGAAGAGTTGTCCGAAGAGGATTACCTCTTCGGATAATCAAAGAGAAGGTCAGGACGTACACTCTGACATTTATTATGATATTTTAGGGGATTCTTCTGATACATGAGTATCTAGCAAGCACATAGGACAGGTGGAAGCAGTAAGATATTATATAGAAAGCTGCTACCATCGCATTAATTATCCTGCAGCTAACCCTCTGACCGCATTAATGAGAAAATGATGTCTAAACAGTGACTCTCAACCTTTATAGCTACCGTGTAAAGACTTTAAGGGAAGGTTGATGGGACAAGTATCAAAGAAAAATCATTTGACCGGCACGTGAAAGAAAATGGGGTATAAAGAGAGCGAGAGGCAAGGAAAAAAGGGATCGAATGATCTTGAGATAAAAAGAGAAGCAGTAGAGAGAGAAAGAGAGACACAAAGTTGTAAACATTCAAGTAACTATATTACTATTCTCCTCGGACCAAGCCGAGGACGATTTTATATAACATCACTAATCTATTTCTATCTGCCTAGTTTTAGAATATATCTGGGTAACACTTTATCTCACTTAGAGCCCAGTTTTTTTAGCCCACTCTTTATAAATTCATTGCAATGACTTTTTAGGCTCGAGTCCATCTGGCTTGTGGGCCAAGCCTCCAAAACTGTGTCCTTACAGATATATTTTGATTTGAGAAGTTTTCTAGGGAAATGTGTTAATTTTGATTATGATGAAATATCCTTCCCGAAAGGGTAAAATATTTTGCAAGCATCATAATTTCCATCAATATGAGGCATCTAGAGACCCAACAAAAAAAACGAAAAGAAAAAAAAAATTCAGGGAAATTTCACTAATAATCGCTAACCATAATGTGAGTTCTGTGTTTTTTTCCTCCACTTTTAAGAAAGCCTGAAAAAATAATTGATACTAAAAAAATACTATAAATTTTATTAAATAAGTTTTAGAAAGTGTTGTGTCACCAAGGATGAGAAGGTATTCAAATATTCATTTATCATTTTGTAAGCTAGCTTTTTGTAGTAGCTTTAGTATTTCCTAAAAGAGGGAAAAAAATCTAGATTAATAGAAATCCAACTAAATTACCATTAAGTAAATGAAAAATGCTAAAATTACTACAAAATACTTACTAGTTGATGTGGTAATAATAGACTAGTGCCACTTAAACAATATAATAAATAAATGTTTGAATCCAATTTTTTTTTATTGGTAACACATTAGTTTGTAAGGCATATTTGATCAAATTTGTAGTATCCCTAGCATCGCTTAAGTGAATTAGTCGTATAAAAAAGTTAGAATAATGAATTTTAAATAAAAAAAAAATTTAGTACAAAACATTAACTAAATTGATGGTTAATAAACTAAATATTATTTAAGAAATATTTAAATACACAAAGGCTCATTTTAATGTTTTCGTCTATGGCCTCAAATTGTATTAAGAGATCACTTGGTAAAAAGAATGTGTCCTTTGGGACCAGTAGTTGGGGTTAGGAGTAGTGATGAACCTGGTTGGAACAAGGGAACCATGACCCCTTTGGTCCCAGCGGGAAAATATCTCTTGTTATAGGTATATCGAGTTAATTAAAATAACTAGTCAACAATTGAATACCACATGGAAGACTGGTGGGACGATCTCTAATAAAAGAGTATAAAATTGAATGGTATGATTCCCTCATTGACTTGTTGCATAATTGACTTGGTATGCTTGTAGCAAGAGATAATTTTTTACCCCAATGCTCCTTCATCTCAATTCAACTTTTATAATAAATAATTAAAAAAATTCTTCCTAAGATTTAATTAGTTCAAAGAGGCTTTAAAAAAGAAGAATAAGAAGAAATGGTTAGCTATAGTGTCCAACTTGTGGTCCTCCTCTAAATAAAAAAACTTTTTAACATACATATATATTTTTTAAAATTATTTTTTACATTATTTTTGTGTGTTTAATGCAACTAATCCTTTAATAAACAAAAAATCATAATAATTATAATAAGGGGCAGAATGAGAAGAGAATAAGGTCCTTCAAACAAAATTACTCATTTATTTATATTCTAACTTACTTTCTTGCTCTTGCTCTTATATATGTGTGTGAGCATGCGTCTTATTATGTTTATCAATATATATATATATATATATATATATGAATTATGTAAAATGGGGGTTGTACTTGTATTATCCTTGTTTCTCCTTCTACTTAGGTCTGCCAACAAAAGGGAATATGATTTTCTAAATGACTATTTGATTTTTTACATAAAAAAGAAAATTACTTTGAATTTAATACAAAGTCAATCATAAATATTATTTTTTAAAAAATAATCATAAATTATTTTTGGGATTTAGAGAACTCAAATTCCTTCTTAATAAATGATTAATTTAAAATATATTGAAAAACAATTTTTTTGTGCCTATTCTTTTATTTATATTTTGCTAACATTTGGATGCTAGTTTTATTTTTTCCCCTAGTATATTTAGTCTTGAATCCTAGTATATTTTTATTATTATTAAGTTCTACAATATGTTTGATTCATGCTTTTGGTCCCAAAGATAAAATATTTATCCATAGGACATTTTTTTATTAAAATTATAATTTGAAGAGCCACTTGCCAAGGCTCTTTCTGGCATTATAGATGGAGAGTCCCAGGACAGATTCAAGTGGATTTCATATTATGGGTTTGAGAAAGCTAGCATATGTTGGACACATGATAAGCTTGGAATGCCTCTCCCATAACGGTAGTAGGTGTGTCTTATTCTTCTTCTTTTATTTTATTTTTTATTTTTTTAGAAGAGGCTAGGAGTTTAAAATACCCATCGCTAAGTATTTTGTAAAATGAGAGAATTGGATTAGGTTTATCAACGATAATCTCAAGTTCATCTTAGAAAAATTATGTAGTTTAGATAATGGATAAGGATTTGCTGCAAACTAAGTTGCAACAATTCTTGTAAAAATGCACATATGTCTAGGGATGTCCAAACAACCTGCAAAACCGACCCACCCGTCTAAACCGACCACCCAAACCGTCCACCGCCCAATCCGACTACTCCGGCGGTCAGCGGCGGGTCCTTGCTTTCCAAAACTGGTTTTGGCAAGTCGGCTACACGTCTCTTCTTCCAAAACTTGAGCCACCCAACCCGACCGGACTATAAATGGGTTAAAAGGTTTTTCAGAACTCGCCCTCAGACTCAGTTCTTCTACTTTCACTCTCTCCTCTAATGATCTCTTAGCTCTTTGCCGATCTCTACTTTTCTCTGATCTCTGCTCGTCACCGATCTTTGCTCGTCGTTGTCAATCTCTGCCTCTTCGTCGTCGATCTTTGCTCTTCGTCCATAACGTTGCTAGCTCGTCTTCGCCTCCATCTCTCAGGTTCGATCTCTCTACTCTCAGTCACTCGATCTCTCTACTCTTTGGCTGCAATGTCGCCAAGCCGTCTTTGTCTTCGATTCGCCTCCATCGCCCACTCGCCCTCACCAATTTAGATTTATGATTATCTCTCTCTCTCTCTCTCTCTCTCTCTCTCTCTCTCTCTCAGGTTCAAGCTCTCAAGTTTGATCTCTCTATTCTCTATTATTTGGGTTTGTAGATTTGTTATTTTATTTGGGTTTGTCAATCTGTTATTTGGGTTTGCTAATCTGTTCTTTAGGTTTGTAGTTGTAGATATTTTAAATCGTTGGTGTTGTTCTTTAGGTTTGTGTTTGATCTTTGTATTTTCAGTTGAAATCAAAGTCGACCACCGTCCACCCAAGCCCAATCCGACTTGATCGGTGGCTTTTCGCGGTTGACGGCAGGTCTGGAACTTCTCCATCCAATCTGATTGGGTCGGTTGCGGGTTGGGCACTGTTACGGTGCTTGGGCTGTTACTGTGACACTGGGCCGGACTATCTCATCCTGCCGTACTAAGCCCAAAATGTTCTGGATTGGAGAGTCGGGACCGGTCCAGTTGTAATTCACCTTGGGCCGGCTTGTGCGCAAGCTATGCCCTGACCTGTCACAATTTTTATGCTACGTAGTTGCGGCAGGCAAATCCTTTTAAAACAATTACCGCAGACAGGAGAATGCGTTTATCACAAATAAGCATTGGAATAAATTCATAATGAGAACAACACAAATGAACTTAAAAGGAGTGAGTATGAAAAGAAGTAAACAAGAAATGGTGGCAAGCTTATTAGTTTGCCGTAGTATGTCAAATGAACCCAAGCCAAAAAGGAAACAACACTCCCTCAATGCAACTAATTTCTTAAAGGAGAAATTAATGGCTTTGAAGGAACGGCCCTAGATGACTCTTGTTCCGAGAGTGAGCAATCGGAAAGTGTGGTTTTTCGAGAGGGAGAGAGGAAATGATAACCCACTTCGGTGCATGCCTATTTTCTCACTTTCTTTTCTTTCGTTTTCTTACTCTGTTTTTTCCTTTTACTTGCTTTGTTTTTTTTCTTTTCCTTAATTCTTTCTTGCCTCCCCCTTTCTTATACAGGGGACATTCTTATATAGTGCCTGCCGAGGCACTACTTTTACTCTTTTACCCCCTTAACTGCCTTTGTCTGATGCGTGTACTTGCTGACTATTACTGGTCGGTCAAGTACTCAGCCAGCGCCACGTTCCTGCGCTGGCCGCGACGCACTACACCACCAGACGAAGACAAGGGCATTTTGTCCGTTACCTTACCGTGGCATTCTCACTTGTCATGGCAAAGTACTCTCCCTCTCTCTCATGGCATGGGACGTCTGCCTTCTTATCCTGCCAGTTACTTCTAACTTCTTGTGGCGTGGCTTATTTCTTTTCAGGTTCGCCGTTCGTGGTTTGGGCTCGCCCTTGATCATGGGCCTTGGTTTTCTTGCTTCCTTGTGTGTTTTGTTTTTCTTGCCATACCACTTTAACAAGATGGCCGTTTCATACAATTGGGCCTCTTTTGGGTCCACTACTTGCTCTCTTTCTCAATGGCTTAATAAGCCCATCAGGCTTTTCTTGCCAAACATGCCTGCAGGCCCTCGTGTCCCATTTGTCCTTTTTTAGGGCGTCCTTGGCCTCTTGCAACCTCGTACTTTCCATGGGCCTTTACTACCTCGTTGGGTTTCCCCGGCCCAACCATACCTCATTTTCCTTAGAGTCCATAGATTTCCCATGGCTCTATTTACTTGCTTTACTTTGGGCCTGCCGCAATCGGTGCGGCCCATGGTTTGCCATTTCTCTCTTTCCAGACCTTTTCAGGCCCATTTACTTTTTCAAGACCCGTTTATTTGCCTCACGGACCTATACTCTATTATTCCTGCCGCTCAGGTTTGATGGGTTCTTCTATTTATTCTTTGGTTATTTCTTGGGCTTATTCTCCTTATTGGGCTTCCAAAAATGAGCCTCAACATTGAGCCCCTTGAGCATATGAAGTGCTTCTGCAGTTCATATGTGAATAAAGAAAAGACTTTTCTACCCTTCCTGTCGTGTTTTCTTCTTTTCCTTCACGGGCTTTTCAAACAGTTGTCCCCAACTCATATGTTTGTTCAGACATATTCAGATATACATACATTCCTGCTGTGAACAGCTCTGTCTCTACGCATTCCTCATTTATCAGTTATTTTGATTTTGAAACGGCACTTCATTAATTTCGTTCTTCTTCCAATGGCTGACCCATCGCAACTCTTCACGCCTCTATTAATTACACTGATACCCAAAGAAAAATCTCATTGCAATCCTCCTTCAAGCGCTCTCTCTCCTTTCAGCGCTAATATTATCTCTATTCCTTCTGCTCCGCCGTCTCTTATTCCCAAATCACTTCCTTCCATTTTACTCCGATCCAAGCCACGCACTATGACGCCAGTGAAAGGTCAAAGTTCCTCACGCCGTAAAGGGAAAGGAGTTGCTCGTGACCCTCCGGTTTCTCACGACACAGGTGGGGAATTCGCTCTCTCCGAATCGGACTAGTCCGATGAGGAAGAGTCACAACGTGCCCCGGACAGCGAGTTTGCTCCTCTCATCGACCCATGGTATGACATCCATCCATACTTCCCTAAAGTTCCTGGTGAGTACGAGCCTCCGCCGCCTAGCCGTGTATGGCTTGCCCTTTGCCGGCGAGATACGGACAATTCGTGGGCTCCTTTGGCTTCTTCGATCTATGATCTCATTATCCGCGAAGGCGTTTCGCTTCCCGTACCCATTCACTTCTAATATGGATCCGGCACCGCCTTGGATTGGAAAGAGTGGGTTGATAGAGAGTTATCGGATACGAGTTTTATGGGTTTGCTTCAACGGGCCGGTGTGTTGAAGACCGTTGTTTCTTCCCGTTGCTTATCGAACTTCAGAGATCTCTTTAATCTGCGGCACCTAGTCCGCAGGTGGTGCACTACTACTCATACCTTTTTCTTCTCTTGCGGTGAGGTCACCGTAACCCTAGAAGACGTGGCCAATCAACTGCTCCTTCCCATTCTTGGTGATGTCGACTCCGGTGCTCTGGAGCTTTCGCCGGAGGAGAAGGCCATTGAGACCGAGTTGAAGAAAAGGATGATTGGTAACGCAAAGCTGTCTTTTTAGATCAGTTCTCCTGCCAAGCTTTCTACCGCTGCCCGCCGTGCGGCTTTTATTGCTTTTTGGTTGTGTAAGTTTGTGTTTGCTTCCCACCCTCATTATGCTATAAAGCCTTTGTATTTCCAACTAGCCATTAAAATTTCAACTGGGGTAAGTTTCTTGCTAGCTCCAATGTTTTTGGGGAACTTATATGTTCAACTTGATATCCTGCGGAGCGACGAGAGCCAAGCCGGTTCTTGCCACATAGTCACCTCTTGTGTTCATAGTACCATTTTGTAGCATCTACTTTATGAGCGTTGTGCTAAGCAGTTGGCAAGATGCAGGCCTGTTCATTTCGCCAAAGAGAAGTACCAATCCTGTCCTCAAATCATATCTGATTTTTGCGGCAGATTTGAGTCCGACTTTCCGTTGGCCTTTCGTTGGGTTGGTTTGAAACCTATTGACTACTCCGTTGTTGAGTCTTTTGATAGAGAAATTGGATTTTCCTAGAGGGCTTACAGGAATTTGGGCGCGGGGTATACGTGCGCCGATTCCGTCATGGGTTTGTTTGTTGACACCGTTGGCACCACTACTCATTTGGCCGCCTTTGATGAGACCGATATTACTTACTTGGCAGCTACTAATGCCGGGTGGCTGCCCTACCTTACTGATGAGGGTCTCCGGTTTGTACATTATCCTGCCAACTGAGTGAGGAGGTAGTTTGGGTTGGACCAGGATATCCCTAACAATCTTTCCTTTCTCATGGAGTCCCCCACATCCGTCCGTCCGTTCTTGAGGCACACTGTTTTTGCATTTTGGAGTCAGCGCTGTGCCACGGTCACTGTTCCAGGTTCATCGAGGGAGGGCATCTGTACTCCCGTGATGCATGGGTACTGGCAAGCCGTGATGACTTCATTCGAGCAAGAGTTGGTGGGCAGCCATGGTTTCTCCCTCATTCCCCCTGATTGGTTCAGTGTAGTTGTCTCAGCCAATCCCCGTTTACTCTTACCCTCTAAGTCCGTGTTAGCCTACGCCTGAAAGCAGAACCAATCCGCTATCTTTGAGTGGAACGATGAAGAGAAAGGTTGGTATTGGCATACTGGCGATTACCCACCAGGTTGGGAAAAGAAAGTGAAAGTGATAAACATCTCGGCGCCTAAAAAGGGATCCGCCAAGTCTAAGTCTGCCAAAAGGAGTGTTGATCTTTCTGAAGCTTCTTCTGATGTACAAGCTACGGTCAGCAAGTCTAAGTCCACTGCCCCACAGTCTTTTGCCAGTGCTTCTCCTTCCAGCAGGACAAGGGGCAGCAAAAGGAAGTCTTTGCCCCCTCTTGTGATTACTACCACTGAGCGATGGGTAAATTACTTTTGACCTTATTCTCTCTTTTCTTCCCCTTTTTTTTTATCCTTTATATGTTTGTTGGTACATTTTCTTATCTTTGCCTTCTGCTTCCCCTGTAGTCTAAATTCAAGAAGGACATGTCTGCCACACGCCCCATATCAGTTGATGAACCCGAGTCTGAAGTATGTCTCTTGCTTTTCTCTTGTTTTCTTTTACTCATTTCTCCTGTCATGCTTCTTTACCCTTTTTTTTTGGCTTTGTTTCAACTTCATTGCTAGTTATGGGCTTCCTTCATCTCCCTCTTTTTTTTTTTTTTTTGCTTTTGTTCTTCAGGATGAACCCGAGCCTCTCTCTATATATCGTCCTACTGCGGAGGAACTTTCCGCCTCAAAGGGAATGCCCTTAGGAGGTTTCTTTGGTGGGACTGATGTGGCCTTTGCGACACCCACTCCTGTCACAGTTGTGCCAAGAGTTTTTACCGAGGTCCCTACCCCTCCTGCTGAGCCAACATTCATGAGCGAGGGTGTTCATTCCGAGCAAGTTGAGGAGACTGCTCCCTCAGGTATTGCTAAGGCCAAGACCGTTTCTCCTACTACTCCTCTTATTATTTCCACCAGCGACCCTTTTCTGGCCCTTTCTCAAGCAGCCAAGGATGGCTCTTCCTTGGTCGTTACTCCTTCTTTTATTTCGAGCTCTGCCACACGGGGGCCTGACATGGACTTGTCTTCCGAAGGTTCTGAAGTCATCCTTGAGGATCGCGATGATGAACCCATCGTGAAGAAGGTAGTTTCTGATTCCGAGGAGGATGAGGATATTGAACACGAAGTTAAGTCTGTGGGTATGTACTCTTTATCTTGCTGAGTCTTCTTTTTCTTTTTGTAATGCCCCTTTTTTTTTTTTTTTTTTACTTTGTGCTTTCATTCCCGCAGATACTTTTCATGAGCCAGAAATCGCAGCAGACGCGCCCATTGTTGCTCCTCCTGCTATGCCCACTGCGCCTGCTCCTGCTACCTTCACAGCCCCTGTTTCTACTGGTCTCGGTTCCCTTTCCTTCTTTAGTCTCATTTTCTCTTTCCTCCTTTTTTTTTGTTGCTATTTTCTTACTTCTCTCTTCCTCTTCTCACGGGCTCACTTTCTTTCTCTCCCTTTTTTTTTTGTCAGGTCCACCTCTTCCCATTCCTTCCCAGTTTGAGTCAGGTAGCAGTTCTTCCGCAGCCATAGACCCAGCAAGCAAGGCCGCAGCCTTTTTTACTCGCTTCGATCAGCTTGAAACTAATGATCTTGGTCCTGCGGAATTCGAGGGTTCCGGTCCACCTTATGTGGATTTCCATGGCTTCAAAGTCCCTGAGGACTGCGTTTCTCATTTGGAGGCAATCTACAGTAGTCGTGGTGATTTCATGCAGGGATTCCGCCTAGGTCGCTCTGTTCGAGAACACTTTCTAAAGATGCTTGGGAGTGTGCTGAACAATATTGAGCACAACTTTGTGGACACCATTTCCCCTGAGAGGATTCTTCAGTGGAGGGCTGCAATTCAGGAGCTTATTAGTGTTGGCTTTGCCGTGGATTTCGTTCTTGATCACCTGCGAGAGGTTGCCCACACTCTTTTTATGAGGAAGGTTCAGCCAGCCATTGATGCACGCATTGAGATTTTGAAGAAAGAGGTGGCAGACTTGGAGGCTTGCCGTGAACGTCTTCTTTCAGGCGTCGGTGAATCTAGCCGTTTTGAGGATCAATCCATTCTTTCAGGACTTCGTTGATGATGTGGTTTCCCTGCTCTTAGTTTACTTATCTTTTCCCCTGAACGTTATTTCTTTCTTCTTCTTTTTTTTTATATATGATTTGCTACAATTTGGGTTTGTAACTAAGATACTACATTTGCTATTGCCTATTGCTATGCTATGGTGTGCTTTCTCTTTCTTTCTTGTAATTTTTTCATACTTCTTTCCATTGCGATGAAAAACACGTTACAGTCATATCTTGTGACTCAGTCACTAAAAAAAGAAAAACAAAAGAAGAAAAGAAAATGACTACATTGCTTTCGCCCTCAAGTGTAATAACGTTTTAACCATTTCCCATTAATGGGATTGTTTAAGTCCCTGCCGTCCATCTGAGTCAAATGGTAATACCCAGTTGGATGTCCCTTATCACAAAGGGCTCTTCCCATTTCGGTGCAAACTTAGATGGTTCTGCCATACCCCTCCTGACATAGTCTGCCACTTTTAACACGAGTTGTCCTTCTACAAACACCCTTTCTTTGGTCATCCTGCCATAAGCTTCCGTCATTCTCTATTGGTATCTGCGGCTACGTTCTTGAGCCTCTTCTCTTTTCTCATCAAGTTCCTCCAAGTCTTCATACCTTTCCGCGGCAAAGACTCCTTCCTCTCTTTCCTTCTTGTGCATCTGCATGAAACTCAGCGATGCAGTTTTTATTTCTGCCGGGCTCATCACGTCTGTCCCATAAACTAGAGAAAAGGACGAAAATTCAATAGCTGACTTTGATGAGTTTCGATAAGCCCAAAGGGCGTCCGGCAGGTGTGTTGCCCATCCCCCCGCGTACTCCTGATTCATTTTACTGATGATCTTTATGAAGACTTTGTTCGTCGCCTCTGCTTGCCCGTTTCCCTGAGGGTAATAAGGTGATGAGCGATGGTGTTTCACTTGGTAAAACTCTAACATTTTCCTTACATCTCTATTGACAAATGGTGTACTGTTATCGCTGATGATCTTGTGGGGTACTCCGAACCTTATGATTATGTTTTCCTTGATGAAGTTCGCCACTGCTCCTCCCGTGACTTTACGGAGTGGTACCGCCTCTGCCCATTTCGTGAAATATTCTGTAGCTACCAAGATCTATACATAACCGCGTGATGGTGGATTGATTGGCCCCACCAGATCAAGCCCCCATGTATGGAAAGGCCATGGGGTGACCATGCTCTGCAAGTTCTGCGGATGGGTGTGGATTAAATTAGCATGCACTTGGCAACTGTGACACTTCTTTACAAATTCTGCCGTGTCCCTCTTCATGGCAGGCCAGTAATAACCCATTTGTAGCAGGCACCTGTATAGCTTCTTCTTCCCTTGGTGTTCCCCACACTCTCCCATGTGTACTTCTTTTAGCATTCCCTTCACTTCATCGGGACCCAAACATCGCAATGGGTCTCCATCATATCCCTTCTTGAAGAGAACCCCGTTATGTAGAAAGTAGCGCGTTGCCAATCTTTTGAGTTTGTACCGTTCACTGTGTTTTTGTGGCAGGATTCCTTCTGCTAAGTATCGAGTAAATGGCTTCCTCCAGTCTTCGCCAACAAACACTGCGTAGCTTTCCTCCCTGTCTGCCACTAGTTGGCATGCCTCACATTGGACTTGGACTTGGACTTGGTTCGCATCTTTTCCCATACTTGGCCAATAAAAACCTACCCTCTGAAGCCTGCGGTAGAGGTTGACTTCTCCGCTAGATCCGCAAGTCTTGTCATGTACTTCTTTTAATTTCCTCCGGGCTTCCACCTGTCCCACGCATCTAGATAGGACTCCTCCTGACATCCTGTGGTACAATTCTCCCTTCACGAGGACATAATCTTTTAATACTTTCAAATCCATATTCTCTTCTTCCTTCGTCAAGGCCTCTTTTATTGGATTCCGCCAGTCCTTTTCACAGCGTTCCTCTTGAAATCTTTCCTTCAATGTTTCAATGATGGACTGTTTCCTCTTGCTAACTTCCACCCACGCACTGTTCCCTTCAAAAATTATCTGTGAACCCAGCGCAGCTAACGCATCTGCGAACCGGTTCTCATTCATCGAGGCATGTTCTATTTCAAAGGTCAAAAACTCTTCCTCCATCTTTTGGGCCATCGCTCTGTATGGGGCTAGATTGGGTTCCTTTAAAGAGAAACTCCCTTTGGCTTGGCAGACCACTAGGTTCGAGTCCCCTATTACTCTTAAGTGCTTGACTCCCATTTCAAGGGCTGTGGCTAATCCAGTCAGATAAGCTTCATATTCTGCTGTATTTTTTGAGCATGGAAACTCTAATTTGAAGGACAGTGCCACTACTTCTTTTTTTTCATGGTATAGAACTACTCCCACTCCTCCTGACTGGGCGGTAGAGGACCCGTCAAATCTCATTACCCACTATTCCCTGACTTCTTCCGCCATGGCTATTTCTCCTGGGACTTCATCATTCAACGGGAACTCTTCCTCTCCCGAAAATTGTGCCAGCAAGTTAGCTATAGCTTGACTTTTTACCGCCTTGGGTGTTCCTGCCTTTAGGTCGTGTTGGGACAATTGTAGCAACCATTGGGATATTCTGCCAGAGAGAATCTGCTGTTGTAGCAGGGCCTTTATAGTGTGAGACTTGGTCATCAGCTATACCTCATAGGCCAAGAAATAATGTCGTAGTCTTTGGGAGGCGTACACAATGGCCAAACACGCCCTTTCCGCCCTCGAGTAGCGAGTTTCTACATCTTTCAAGGCACGGCTGATGTAGTACACCGGTTGTTCGTTGCCATTCCTATCTTCTTGGGCAATTAATGCACCCACAACGTGTTGGTCGGTGGCCAAGTACAACAACAGTGGCTTCCTGCGGACTGGGGCTTGTACGGTAGGGAGATTCATCATGATCTGCTGTAGCCTTTGGAAGGCCACCTGCTGTGCGTTACCCCATTCAAAATTCTGCCCTTTCTTGAGCAACTTGCCGAATGCAGAGGTAATAGATGCCAGTCCTAGGATGAACCTTCGTATATACAAGACTTTCCCCAGGAAGCTCTTCAATTCTTTAACTATAGTTGGTGGTTTCATGGTTGCTATGGCCGTGGCTTTGGCTGGGTCCACACTTAATCCTTTGCTATGGACCAGAAAGCCCAAAAATTTTCCAGAGGACACTCCAAATGCACATTTGAGAGAGTTCATCTTTAGCTTAAAAGCTCTGCACCTTTTGAATACTTTCCTTAGTACCTGGACATGCTCTTCTTGTCCTCTTGACTTTACTACTATGTCATCCACATAGTCTTCTAATTCCCGATGCATTATGTCATGGAATATGATTGTCATCGTCCGCTGATAAGTTGCACCTGTGTTTTTTAACCCAAATGGCATTACTGTATAGTAGAAGTTGCTTATGGGTGTTCTGAAAGCAGTCTTCTCTGCATCCTTCGGTGCCATTCTGATCTGGTTATACCCACTGAACCCATCCATGAATGAGAACATGGCACTTCCTGCTGCAGAATCTATCAGAAAATCCATATTTGGCAGTGGGAATTCGTCTTTTGGGCATGCTCTGTTGAGATTCCTGAAATCTACACAACATCTTATCTGTCCATTCTTCTTCTTTACTGGCACAATGTTAGACAACCATCGAGGATGCTGAATGGGCTTGATAAATCCCACAGCCAGCAATTTCTGTACTTCTTTGGTTATTTGTTTTTCCATCTCGATGTGTAATACTCTGGCAGGCTGAATCACCGGTTTAGCTCCTGGGTCTACGTTTAGTGTGTGCACTACCAATCCAGGGTCCAATCTAGGCATTTCACTGTAGTCCCATGCAAAAACGTCTCTGTATTCTTTCAACAATATTATTAGTTCCAACTTTTCTTTCTCTGACAACCTCGAACTGATTGAAATGGGCTTTGATTCTTGCGAATCAATTCCCAAGTTGACTTCCTCTAACCTTTCCTCTGTCACAACCTGCGGGTCTTTTTCTGTCGCAATTCTTTCGTTGCTGTCCTTTTCCTCCAACCTCTCTTGAACTTTGTAACACACTAGGCTTTTGTACTGCCATTCCCATCTGGGGTCCGCATGTGCTTTAGTTGTGGGCCCCGCGTACCTTCACAACCGGTATACAATTCTACCGCCAAGGCCTCGAACCTTGACACATCGGGGTGCATCATCCACCTCTACGGCAGGCGTTTCTTTCCTCTTCCTTTTTTGAGACAGGAGCTTTCTTAGGTCAGGTTCTGGGTCGTCCCGAATATCCTCCCATTTGGGAATAAAGGTGCCTCACGGTTTTGACACTAGACTCTCCCCTGATGGCGCCTACTGGTCGTAGAACATGGTTTCCACCAAATGGGCCTCTGCTTGCTCGAACGGTGATGGGTTGGCCGCTATTCGTATCATCCTACCATTTAGCCTTCCCTTCACACATTGGTGATAGGTGGATGGGACTAGCCTGTGCTTGTGCAACCATGGTCTTCCCAATAGCACATGATATGAAACCTTTGTTTTTACCACGTGAAACCGGGCCAAAGAAGCTATGGGGCCTAATTTTAGCCACAATTGAATATGGCCTGCGGTGTATTCCCCACTTCCTCTGAACCCAGTTACTTCCATTGGGCACCCTTGGATCCTTTTCTCTGAAATTCCTGCTGCTTGCACGGTGGTTAATGGATTAAATTTACCGAGGCGCCCGTATCTACCAAGGCTCTTTTGATAGGGATTTGAATTATTGATGCGGCCAGATAAAGGGGTCTCTTGTGGTCGGGACTTCCCACCTCTATGTCTTCATTACTGAAAGTGATTTCACTTGATTCTTGCAAAAAAGCCCTGTCATCTGTGACTTTTGCGGTTAAACATTCTATTCCCGCTCCAGAGGCAATGCTTACCAGGGCCTCCGTAGCTATTTTTCGCTCCTTTGCCGTGAGGCCTAATTGATTAAACAAGTTCTTGAATTTGGAGCTTTTCTGCAGGGTGCTAATTACTGCAGTAGCCAACTTTAGGCTCTCCTCTTCGTCCTCCTCGGGGTCTGCACAGATTACCACCGCTGCTACACATTTTCCTTTGTGGTTCAGGAGGGGATTCCTTTGAACTTCTTGTTGTGTCAACTCCAGGGTTCATTCTCTGATCCTGCGGTGTATTAGCCTGCGGAGTGCCCAACATTCTGCGGTAGGATGTTGCACGTAGTTGTGCAGCTGGCAGAAGCGTGGGTCCCTTCGTTCTTCCTCTGTAGGCTCCCTGGAGACTTGATTGGGCTTAAAGACTCCATCAACTATCCACCTGTCCAGGAGCACATCTAACTCCTTTGGGGTGCAAGGTATTGGTGGGGGAGTATCACGCTCTTTTCCCTCTGACTTTCTCTTTCTTTCGCCCATGGAGGCTGTCATGGCCTGTGGGGCGTTTCTTTTGTTAGGAGCTAGCCTTACTGACTGAGCGGTCCTTCTAGCCTTTTGCAATAGTTGTGCAAACTGAGAAATCTCCAAGTTTTCTAGAACAGCCCGGTACTCTCTGATCATATTCGTTATGCACATTTCCACTAATGTCTTCTCCTCGCAGTGGTCATAGCAGTTGAGTGCTATATCCCTGAATCTTTTGATATATTCCATCAGATCCTCGCCGTTCCTTTGCTTGGTAGCTTGCAAAGTTGCGAGCGTCACTGTTTCTTCCCCATGGAAATACTTAGTGCAAAATACGTCCACCATGTCATCCTAAGTTGGGATTGACCCTGGCTTTAAACCGGTATACCAAGTGTAAGCGCGGTCACATAATGATTTAGAAAACTCCCAAAGGCATAGGTCTTCATTTGCTGCATAAGGTCTGAGAGTGTCGATAAACTTGCTTACATGTTCAACCGCGCTCCCTTTCCTGCCATTGTATTGTGCAAAGGTTCGCGGTTCGTACCTCTCCGGGTATGGCTTACTGAGCACTCTCAGCGGGTAAGGCGGTCTTCGTGCATAAAACCTTTCTTTTGGTACTCTGACTCTTTCACGTTCCAGGAGAGCAGCTACTTCTGCCATTGTGATGTAGCGTTGTTCTGCGTTCTGCGGGGCGCTTCCAGCGGGAGTCTTTTCTTTGTCTGCCGCATGCTCTGGGTCATGCTGGCTTCCTTTTTCTTTTGTCTTATCCGTCTTCAGCTGACGGATTTCTTTCATCATTTGTTGTTGTGAATGTTGAAGCGCTTGTAGCACTTCCACAAAGGTATTGTCATTAGGATTCTTGGCCTGCAGTTGAGGCCTAGCCCCCACTCCTAATGTGCCTTCCGCATGGTTAGACTGATGCTAGTAAGGCGTTGTTGGTCTGGATTCTGCTTGAGAAGGCACGGCGCTTATGTTTCGCGTTGCCCTGGATTTTGGCGGCATTTTGCTTGTGAGGAATCTCTATCCTTGTCTGTTTCCCAACTCCCCAGCGGAGTCGCCAATTTTGTTACGGTGCTTGGGCTGTTACTGTGACACTGGGCCGAACTATCTCATCCTGCCGTACTAAGCCCAAAATGTTCTGGATTGGAGAGTCAGGACCGGTCCAGTTGTAATTCACCCTGGGCCGGCTTGTGCGCAATCTATGCACTGACCTGTCACAATTTTTATGCTACGTAGTTGCGGTAGACAAATCCTTTTAAAACAATTACCGCAGACAGGAGAATGCGTTTATCACAAATAAGAATTGGAATAAATTCATAATGAAAACAACACAAATGAACCTAAAAGGAGTGAGTATGAAAAGAAGTAAACAAGAAATGGTGACAAGCTTATTAGTCTGCCGTAGTATGTCAAATGAACCCAAGCCAAAAAGGAAACAACACTTCCTCAATGCAACTAATTTCTTAAAGGAGAAATTAATGGCTTTAAAGGAACGGTCCTAGATGACTCTTGTTCCGAGCGTGAGCAATCGGAAAGTGTGGTTTTTCGAGAGGGAGAGAGGAAATGATAACCCACTTCGGTGCATGCCTATTTTCTCACTTTCTTTTCTTTCGTTTTCTTACTCTGTTTTTCCCTTTTACTTACTCTGTTTTTCTTTTCTTTTCCTTAATTCTTTCTTGCCTCCCCCTCTCTTGTACAGGGGACATTCTTATATAGTGCCTGCCGAGGCACTGCTTTTACTCTTTTACCCCCTTAACTGCTTTTATCCGATGCGTGTACTTGCTGACCATTACTGGTTGGCCAAGTACTCAACCAATGCCACGTTCCTGCGCTGGCCGCGTCGCACTACACCACCATTTCAAGAAATGCGTGTACTTGATGGGTTCTTCTATTTATTCTTTGGTTATTTCTTGGGCTTATTCTCCTTGTTGGGCTTCCAGAAATGAGCCTCAATAGGCACAAACCCAACCCGGACAGACCCGTGGACCTACATGTGTCAATACCTCAGATAAACACCTGTCCAGGTTTATATTTAAATGAAAACTTTCTTGTCAATATTGAATTTTTCATCAATAGCCACTTGATACGTGTGCATTTTGCAACTTAGTTTGTAGCTAATCCTTGCCATTAGATAACATACTTACCATCATCCTTGTTCCCAATGCTTAGACTCATTAGTCATCCCCTTCAAGGCACTTGTAAAGAAAGAAAAGGAAAAAAAAAACTTGTGTTTAATGTACAACTGTATTATGTGTAATCTACCATCATTCAAGCCCAACCCAAAGCTATTCCAAATAGAAAATAACACAAGATAATAATAATAACTAGCCTCTGAGTACGCGCGCACGCACGTGCTTAGAGGCTCTATTATTTTTTTTTTTTTAGAAAAAATTAATAATTTGTATCCATTATAATTTGAGATTACTATATTTTCCAATCATAAAATACCTAGAGGTGTGATGAAAAAATAATTTCACCCATAAACTCATAACACTCATTACACCTTTAGGTATTTTGTGATTAGAAAATGTAGTAATCTCAAATAATAATTGATGCAAATTATTAATTTTTTCCAAAAAAAATAGAAGAGCCTCTAATGGGTGATGATGTGGAAATCAAAACATAACAATAGTATGAATTTGCTCAATAAACTTTTACCCAAATGGGAAAAGACACAATACAACCCATTTCCCTCTTTTCTGTGTGCGTGTGTGTGTTTGTTTCTAAAAATAAAATAAAAAAAGGGCAGTGACATGGTAGACCGTGCACGGGTTAACTAATTGTGCAAGAATACATTTTTGACATTAATATTGATCAAATTTCATTTGAAATTAAAACTTACCACAATTTTTTAGTTGGAGCTACACAAAATCGAATACATTCAAGATTGAATTCAACTTCCACTTCAAAATGAATACATTCCTTGTACCTAGATTTTCAAATTTTCATAAAGCACGATCGATACCAATTTAACTATCAAATAGATAGTAGAAAAACAAATTTAAAGAATATGAGCTATCCTCCAATTGTATAATGATTATGAGGCTACTAATCCTCAATTTTATTAAATATAAAAAAACAAGAAAGTTGAACAAAAAGTTACTTTTGTGTCAAACCCTTGCTTAAGCTTCAATTCATTTTTCAATTTCTCTATTAATTCATCGATAGAAAGTTATGTAAACAAAATTGTAAACAAAATTGATAGTAAACATCATTTGCTAACCCCAATAATTTGGGCACACACCAAGATCCAATTTTTACAATCAAAACATATCATAGTTTAATTTATCACCTTGTTGTTAACATAAAATCATCAAGCAAGAGAATTATGCACCTTCAGTGGCCATTTTGAGATGCAAGAGCCTTTTAGTGTACGTTATTTGGTTGGAAAAGTGACTTCCAATTGTTCATTCTGAACATTTCACTATAACTTGGAAGGAAACATGTAAAACCTGCAAAAATTAAAACAAAATATTATGCAAACAATTGAAAAAAAGTGAGCACACGGTATGAAAATTTCCTCATTAAAACTTTTACTAACGGTTGGAAAAGTGACTTCCAATTGTTCATTCTGAACTTTTCATGATAACCTGGAAGGAAACATGTAAAACCTGCAAAATTAAGACAAAATATTATGCAAACAATTAGAAAAAATTGAGCACATGATATGAAAATTTCCTTATCAAAACTTTTACTGATGGTTGGAAAAGTGACTTCTAATTGTTCATCTTGAACTTTTGCCATAACTTGGAAGGAAACATGTAAAACCTGCAAAAATTAAGACAAAATATTATGCAAACAATTAAAAAAAATTGAGCACATGATATGAAAATTTCCTTGTTAAATCTTTAAAACCTTCATGGACAGTTTTTATTTTATAACATATATACAATTTTTAAAAAGGGACCATCACGAAATTCAATGGCCATTTTGACACCAAGAGCCTTTTAAAATATGTAATTTGGTTGAAAAAAAATGTGGATGTAATGAAACCATAAAAACTGAACATGACGTGTAAAACTGAAGTGGGAGGCGAAGGTTGGAAGGAAAACAGAAAAAGGTTGGAGATCTCAAATGGAAATTTCATTTGGAGGAAATCTCAAGAGGCTAGAGTAAACGTCAATAGAGTCTTTAATAAGGGGAAGTAAAGTATCAAAATAAAATTTACTTATCTCACCCTATTATTTAAACTTCCTAAGTAGATAAAATTTGAGGGTACTGGGAGTTTGGTCCTATTTTGTAGATAGTGTTTTACATGAGAGTTAAATAAATATATATTTTTTTGACTAATTATCTTTATCATTATTTTCTCTAATTAAAAAAAAAGAAGCTATTATATATATTTTTTAAACGTGGAGAGAAAAAAAAAACGTGAGAGAGTGAGAGAAAAGAAAAGTTGTAGCCAAAATTGAGTTTTTAATTTGGCTGATAACTTAGAAACTTGAAATATATGTTTAACAAAAAAAAAAAAAAAAAAAAAAGCAACGTGATCATAACTGCACAATGATAATGCTTCTCAAAAAAAAAAAAAAAAAAAAAAAAAACCCGCCTAATGATAATGGGAAAATTTAAAATGGCAGATGTGTGTGCGTGTGTTTTTTTTTTAATCAGTATGGCATATGTATTTTTACAAAGCAATGTGTATTTTTTTTAATTTTAATATTTTTTTTTTATAAATGAATAAAGCAATTTGAAAACCATTAAGAGAGTGATCCTATTTTACAGGTAATGTTTTAGTGAGAGTTAAAGAAGCATTTTTACCAAGCTTTGTCTTTTTTTAAACGTAGGCTGTAGGGATATTTTGGAACAAAAAAAATCTTATCCAAACAGGAGAAGCCCCTTAAATAATAGCATAGATAATTAATAGTGGTTTGCTAAGCCCAAAAATAAGTCAATTTCTGTCGTTTTTCTGTATATATTAAGAGAATTCAGAAAGTTAGTTATTGCTTTTTTCCCTGTCAAAAATACCCCTAAATTAATTAACCAACAACTTAAAAATGAGGTTAAAATAGTAAATTGGCAAAAGAAAGTCAGTTATTGCTTTTTTTAATATAAAAAATACCCCTACCTAAAACTTAAAAATGGGGTTAAAATAGTAAATTGACAAAAATAATAAATTTCTACTTCTACGTTAAAATTCCTTTATGCTTCTAACAAACTCCTACTTTTATGTTGATTTAAATTTCAATTTTTATTCACTAACTCCCTACAAAATAGGATTACTCTTTTGTTAGTTTTAAAACTCCTCCAATCTACAAAACTCACCCTACGTATTCATTTGTTTTTTACTTCATGTCGATGTATTTGTTTCTTCTGTCCCCTTTTTTTTCAATTTTTTTTAAAATTTCATTACTCTAATCGCACGTTTTTTCTTCTTCCCAAATCTCTTCTTTTTTATTTAAAAAAAAAAAAAAGACTCCTTCTATAAAAACCAATACTATAACTTCTATCCATCCTTATTATCCCAACATCCCCATTAAAAAGCAGTTACTACAATGTAATTTCTCATGCTTTTATTTTTGTTTTTCACTTTCTCACTCACTATCTCCTTATTATTACTAACCTCTACATTTGTTAGTCAGTTTTATATTTATTTTATATTTGTGAAGGCCAAGTTTCATTCTCATCAATCTCATGCTTCTTTTTCTTTGTAAATTTTTTTTGACAATTTGTTCAATTTGTGCTTTCAATGGTTATTTTTTAAAATTAAGCCAAACTTTAGCAACTAATTGATGACTTCAATGAATTTGATGTTAGGGACACATTTTACGAGATCTGGAATTGAGATTGGCAAATACAATCAAGACTCAAACCATTTATTGAGCAAACAGGTATCTTTCAAAATTCTTGGTAGTATTAATTTCTGCATTTATGGGGGAAATAATTTCTTCATCACACCCTTAGGTTTTTACTGCAATTGCAACAAAAAAGCCATTAATTCTGGATTGCAGGTGACTCCTAGCCAAACCTTGGGCGGTTCGTGTTGAGCACATATGAAGGGAAGCCAATAAATATTGCGCATATATGTCGGCAAAAAAGGGAGGTTCTTAGTCTGAGAGAGATATTCTATGATAATGATGCATACCCCACATTTTTGTTACAATGCTTCTTTTGGGATTTCATAGGTTTTGTTTCAACCTGTGCGGTGTGCTGCAAATAAGCTTGGCTTACTTTTTGGTGTGGTGAAGTCTATGTCTGTAGTCTCTTGGTCTGCTTGTGTTGTTTAACTTTCTTTGTTTTTTGTTGTGTGTTTATTTCTTTTTAGTTTGGTATGTACCTTAAATCAAGGGTCACTCTTGTTTTGTCGTTTAAACTTTGTTTTGTCTTTGTAAGTTTATTTCCCTTCAATAAAATTTCCTTTTTATGAAAAAAAACAAAAAAACAAAAAAGCCATTAGCAAAACGCATCTAAACGCATACGTAAGATTATAGGAGAGGTTAGTGTTTTCTTAAAAAAGATTATAGGAGAGGTCTTTTAAAGCGCGAGAGCGCGCACGGTAGCGAGTTTTCTTTTTGGAAAAAAGTTAAATTGATGTCTTAAAAGTAGCGGTAAATCAGCATCACAAATATTGAACTATATGTTTTTTTTGATAAACCACCGCCTGTGTAATTATTTTGGTGTCACATGTCCAATTTTTATTCTAAAAGCTAATCAGTGCATGTCCGATTATTTAATACTAAAAATTATTCCACCTGCCCTCATCATTTCATTAGTCCACATAGGATTAAAATTAGAGTAATACTAGTACTACCAAAATTGGCACAATATTGTGCCACAACTCGCCACAAGACGAGTTTTTTTTTTTTTTTGAGAATGAACTTGTGTAATTTTATTCAAGTGAATGACTTACATCCAAAAGTAAAAATGGAACAATATGAGATGGAACATCCTCCATCCATACTTGAAAATCTGGTATGCATATAGCATGTTTCGCCAGATTATGTGCTACACTATTGCCATTTCTCTTGACATGAGAATACAATAATCTTCTAAAATTTTTTCAATCACTTTCACATCTTCTATCAGCAGCCCCCATGGTGATAGATTCTGTTCTTGTGACTTCAACGCCTGAATCAAGCCCAAAGCATCACCTTCAAGCACAACATTTTGGAAACCCAGATCATGTGCTAATGTCAGAGCCTTCAGTGCAGCCAAGGCTTCAGTCTCTTCTGCCTTATAGGCTTGACCGATTTTTTCTGCACAAGAAGCTAAAACAGCACCATTGGAGTCCCTTATCACAACTCCCACACCTGACAGTCTTGAATCAATGAAATTTGCTCCGTCAAAGTTTACTTTCACATATTCAGTTTGCGGAGCTGTCCAGCTACTTCCCCCACTGCCGTTATTCACCACCAGCAACTCTGTATCGTGTATATCAGCCCGGTATTGGTTCAGCTTTTCCCGAGACTGTGCAGCAATCTGATGCAGCGGAATGACTTGCAAGTTCAGCCGTGCTTTATTCCTTTGATTCCAAACACTCCAGGTTGTGAACGCAAACAGCTCAAAGGACTTACCTTCCTCTAGCATCCATAGCAGCAGCTCCTTAACACTTATGAATCCCACTTCACACCTAAATCCCCATAATTCTTGATCAGACCACACCTCCACCAGTTCCGGACACGACCATAATGCGTGAATTGGATCTTCCACTTCCTGCTTACACCTCTCACACATTGGATCCTCTACGATTTTTCTTCGCATCAATGCTTGTTTGGTAGGCAGAGCATTACGGCAAGCTCTCCAAAGAAAATTTTTTATCTTTGGAGGAACACGCATCTGCCATACTTCCTTCCAAACACGTTTCTCACAGATTGGAGGGGGTTGAGAATATGATTGCAGCTCTGCCTCCTCCTTAAGGAATCTATAACCAGATTTACACGAGTAGTTTCCGGATGGAGTATAGGGCCAGTACAAGCTGTCCTCTGTTGCATAACGGCTAAGTGGAATTTTCTTGATTAAATTTGCATCCTCGGTCACAAATAATCCATCCACCAACTCTTCATTCCATCTTCTTGTGCTAGGATCAAAGAGGGTGGCTACAGTATGATTTTCAAAAGTCTCCAAAGGACAAGTTGGCAGCGGAGTTGGATGTTTTCTGGGCAGCCAACGTTGCTGCCAGATATTTATGTTTTCACCATTCCCTATCCTCCAAATTGCCCCTCTTTGAATGATGTCCCTGCCTCTAAGGATACTCTTCCAAGCATAGGACCCCATTCTTGAATCAGCTGCTTCCATAAGTGATGAATTTGGGAAGAAACGAGCTTTAAAAACTTTGTAGAAGAGTGAGGTTTTATCATGCAAAAGGCGCCAAGCTTGCTTAGCTAAGAGAGAATCATTGAACATAGCAAGATCACGAAAGCCCATACCTCCAATAGTCTTAGATTTTGTCATTTCCTTCCATTTAACCCAATGGATTTTCCTTCTATCACCTCTTTGACCCCACCAAAATTTCTTGATAAGAGTCTCAATCTCATTGCACAGACCCAACGGCAATTTGAAACACCCCATAGTGTAAGTAGGGATGGCTTGTATGACTGCCTTTAGGAGCACTTCTCTTCCAGCTTGCGAAAGCAATTTAGCTTCCCACCCTTGAAGTTTCCGCCATACCTTTTCTTTGATGTAGTTAAAACTTTCTTTTTTACCTTTGCCAACTAGGGAGGGCAGCCCAAGGTATTTTTCATAGTGCAAGATTTCGGGAACTCCAATGGCCACCTTGATTCCGTGCTTCTCCACCTCCGGTACAGACTTACTGAAGAACAGTGAGGTTTTACTTCTATTCATTTTTTGACCCGAGGCTTCCTCATACTCCTTTAAAATATTCAAAACCTTTCCACACTCCTCCATTGTTGCCCTGCAAAAAATCAGACTATCATCTGCAAAAAGCAGATGCGTTAATTTTGGACCCCTCCTGCAAAGGGAGTATCCATGGATATCACCTTGTAATTCAGCCTTTTTAATTAAACCATTCAATCCTTCCGTACAAAGAAGGAATAGGAAGGGAGAGAGTGGGTCTCCTTGCCTAATTCCCCTTGTAGGAAAAATCATTCCACATGGGTCACCATTCACCAAAACAGAGTAGGAAACTGTTTTTACACAACCCATTACTAGATTTATCCATCTCTCCCAAAAACCCATCTTCCTCATTATCCCCTCCAAATAAGACCACTCCACTCGATCATAAGCTTTACTCATATCCAGTTTAAGTGCCATATAACCATAGTTACCCCCCTTAAAGTTTTGTAAGCTATGTAATGTCTCAAAGGCCACCAAGATATTGTCTGAAATAAGCCTACCCTTAGTGAAAGCTGATTGGTGTTCTGTGATAATGGATGGGAGTAATTTTTGAAGGCGATTTGCAAGAACTTTGGAATAGATTTTGTAGAGGACATTACATAGGCTAATAGGCCGGAATTGATGTGCAAATTCAGGAGAGTTAATTTTTGGAACAAGAGTAATAAAAGTATGGTTTAGGGTGGTTGGTATGGTACCTGAATTTAACCATGACAAAATGGAAGAGGTGACATCCTGATTTATCGTACTCCAAAAATGCTGGTAAAAGAGCGGGGGCAAGCCATCAGGACCAGGTGCTTTGAGAGGAGCCATTTGTTTGAGGGCTGTGACAACTTCACTAGCCTCAAACTCACGACAAAGGCTTTCATTCATCTCCTCATCTATCATTGTGGGTACACCATTAAAAATATCAGTGGATGCAGATACCTCTAATTCAGTAAAAAGGGACTTGAAATAGTTAACCATAATTTCACCAATCTCCTCTTGTCTGGTTCTCCATACTCCTCCCTCATCTCTAATACGTTCCAAAGAATTTTTCCGGAATCTCTTTGTAGCACAACAATGGAAGTATTTCGAGTTTTTGTCCCCTTGGTTAGCCCATAATACTCTTGACCGTTGAGCCCACATCGTTGCTTCCCTATCTTGCAGCACCTCAATCTCTTTTTTAAGCTGTCTCACCCTACAATTGTTTCCACTGACCATGGCTACCCTCTCTTCTTTTGCTAGGGACTTTTTCAACCGGTTCAATTCCCGCCTAACATTACCAAAAACATTTTTCTCCCATTGCCCCAATTCCTTCCCACACTTATCAATTTTTCTCAAAATATTACTCTCCACCCCAACTTCACTCTCACTATCCCAGGCCGAAACCACCACTTCTTCACAGCTCGAATTTGAAAGCCACATTTGTTCGAATCGAATTTTTTTTTTTCCGAATTAGAGGGTTCAAACCTGATAGGGACATGAGTATTGGGATATGATCTGATGACGTGCACGACAAGTGGTATACTCTTGAACCTCCAAATTTCATAAACCAACTATTATTAACCAAGCATCTGTCAAGCCTCTCCCAAATTGAACTCCCACTTTCGAAGTGCTTGCTCAATGTAAATTTAGGGCCTTCAAATCCCAAGTCCATGAATCCACATTCATCAATCACTTCCCTAAACTGTTGCATCTGGTAATAGGGCCTTCTTGCACCCCCAAGTTTCTCCTCTTGTCTGATAATTTCATTAAAGTCCCCGTAACAAAGCCATGGCATTTCTGGTTGTGTATTTAAGGCCCTTAGCTTGGTCCAAGCTTCATGTCTTCTTGCTGTATCCGGTTCTCCATAAAACCCTGTTATTCTCCATTTGTTCTCCGTATTTTTATCAATTACTGCATCAATATAGTATCTATCCGAACCTTCCACCGTCAGATTGATCAATGCTTTCCAATAAAGAACTAATCCACCACCCCTTCCCACTCTTGGTACAACCCATCTATGTTCAAAACCAATACTACTTTGAACAAACTCTAGCCTTGCATCATCTGTAAGTGTTTCGGCTAAAAACACCACAGAGGGATCTTTTGCCCGAATGATTTCAACGAGCTCCCTCCCTGTACGTAGGTTCCCAAGCCCACGACAGTTCCATGCTAAACAACTCATTGTTGTTGGCGGGGCTGATCATCAGCTCCCGCCACTACAAAAGATTTTTCCCCTTCATTGTGAGACACTTGGAACCGTTTAGTTGAACCTGCCAAGTGGTGTGCCTCGGGTGCAACCATTCTTTTCTTCCCTTTTGTCTGGAAACTTGCTGCCATGGAGTCACTTGGTTTAATTCTTTTTCTGCGCTTCCAGGTACGTGAAACACGTTCAGGTTGATGCTTGTGAACCCTACTGCCATCAGTATCACGTGACAAAATAAGTGATGGATTGCCACTTAAGAAGTCACGTGCAATATGGCTGGCTTTGTCACTTGGAATAGGGTTTTTACTAACACTCCTACCCGATCCCAACAACTTAGCCGCCCCAAATTCTTCTGCCAAACTCAACTCCTCATTACACGCTTCCACCTCAATTTCAGTTTCCTTAGGAGTCTTTAATTCCTCAGTAATTCCCTCATTAAATCTCTTTTGAAAAACCGTATCTCCTCTAATAACTCCCTTTCCTTCATTACACATTAATGATACGATTTCATCAGCTTCAATGCTATCATTAGTGCTGACCGTTACTCCTTGTGACTGCGCCGGTGAGCTTTCTCTGCCTGAAACAGAATTCCGGCTAGTGCTGCTGTCTTCCGATGTCCCTGCGCTCTTCTTTTTCTTCTCCGCATAGAACCCAGGGACCATAATAGAACTACTTCTTGCAGCAACAAAAGGTGGTGCTCTCAGATATGATCCAAACTCACGTTGCTCTGGTTTGAGGGTGCCCTCGCTCTCAATCCACAAGTCACAATCTCTATCTCCATGAGTAAGTCTTCCACACCAGTAACACATGTTAGGTAACCTTTCGTATTTAAACAAAATCCATATCTGCTTCCTTCCTTCACCAACAGACACCAATCTACCTCGGCACAATGGCAGTGACAAATCAATGGCCACCTGCAAACGAATAAAATGACCTCCATCAAATAATTTTGGGTTCGTTGGTGCGAAAACCTCTCCTAATACACTACCAATTTTCTTAGCCGCCTCAACTGTTATAAATTTAATCGGTATCCCATGAAGTTGAACCCACAACTTCGTCTTCTCAAATTTTATATCTTGAAGCAAGGACTCGTTCTCGTAGCGACGCATGACCACCAGATGTTTATCAAACGTCCATGGTTCACCTTCTAAAATTCTGTCCACATCCTCCTTATTGTCAAAGGTAAAGAGAATTTTGTGGTCTCCAAAACTCTGAATCTTGAAACCATTCTTAGCTCTCCATAGCGGGTTAAAAGTCTTAGCTATGACCTCCGTGTTAATTGCTCGCCTAGTCAAAAATTTAGCAGCGATGGAAAATTTCTGACTACAATCTTCATCAAGCAAGCAACACCCCGGCCCCTCTCTCTCAGAAAGGGTAAGCCTATTCCAAGATTGAGCCAAATCCTCCATCCTCTCACTCACTCAAGACTGTTTCCCCACCCCCAAAAAATAACCCAACAATCCTAGGAATAACTATGTTATTCCTAGGGTACAGCACACCTTCGATGAAGGGACCCCCAATTCTACTGTGGAAAGAAATTAGAGAGAGACCTAACTTCTACAGACACAGAGAAACTTACGTGTGATACATGACACAGTAATGATACAAGACGAGTTATGATTGGTGAAAGTGTGTCATTTCAATGGCACTAACATTACTCTAAAAATTAACAAAGGTCGACAAAATGGCATAATTAGAAACATCTTCAAAAGCTCGGGGAACGAGAAAAATCAACTTTTTGAAATTTAAGATGAAAAACAAATTTTCACCCAAAGTTTTATTTTATAATATATGTTATAAATTTTTAAAGGGTTTAGGGTATATGTTAGCAAACCATTTTAGGGAAAATTTTGTTAGGAATTGAAAAAGTTGTCAAACTTTGATAGCTTTTAGACCGTTTTTTCAATTCTCAAATAAAATTTTTCTTGAAAAACGAGAAAAATCAACTTTTTGAAATTTAAGAGGAAAAAAATTTTTTCACCCAAAGTTTTATTTTATAATATATGTTATAAATTTTTAAAGGGTTTTACTACCATATGCTTTTAGGGCATATGTTAGTAAACTATTTTAGGAAAATTTTTCTTAAGAATTGAAAAGTTGTCAAACTTTGATAGCGTTTTGACAGCTTTTTCAATTTTCAAATAAAATTTTGTTAAAATGAATTGTTAATATATGCCCTAAGGGCATATATTAACCTGACCCATTTTTAAAACATAAAAGAAAAATTTTATATTAACTTGTTTGATGAGGCCGAAAATCACCCTCAGTGAGCCGCAGGGCCTCCGCGCTTAGAGTGGACCTGCACAGGTAAAAAGAACCTCAAAGGGAAGTACCGGCGTGGTACCGGCCAACGACCCTCCGATGGCGAAGTTAGTATTGCTCACAACTCCAGAATGCCAAAGTCGGGATAGAAGCATGTGTACCTTTGCTCATGGGGGTCGAGGGTATTTATAGCGGTGTTGAGTTGGGGCTTTGGCGTGTCCGAGGAGATAACCTCTGATCGGAGCCATGCCCTAATGCGTGTTCTTTACGGAATCCTTTCCTCATCGGAGCCATTCCCTATTGCGTGGAGTGCAAGATATCTACCCAGGTAGTGGCGTGCGTGACAAGACATGTTGATCCCTTTAGCTTTGTCTCGTCACCCATTCACCTCGTCGGTGTGTAGACTACGCCGTCGGATCAGGCTGGAGAGTTGGTCGGGGATGACGGATGGAGTGGGACCGTCATCCCTTACCGTGCCGTCGCCCAGGTAAAAGGTGACGGCACCTTCAAAACGTCACCTTCCCCATCAGTTCTCCCCATACTCCTTAATCTCGTTGGTCTCGCCTGACGGATTGGGGAGTACAGCGTGTGGCGGACAAGGCATTAATGGCTAGTCACCTCGAGAAGGCCTAGTGTCGGAACACGTGTCCTCGAAGGACTGGCAGGCAGCTGGACGGGAAGGTCGCTTCGTCTTCCGCGCCCCAAGCCTCCTATATATATATATGCTCTGTTTTCCCTCACTTCTCTTCTTTTATTCTAATTTCGCTGATCAGAGAGAAACCGTCACCTCAAGGAGATTACAATTGCTTTCTGGCTCTCGTTTGCTGTTTGATACTGTCAGCTTCATTTGCACTTCCGTTATAACTTGGTGAGTTACTCCCCCCATTTTCTTTTTAATTTCCTCGATTTAGTCGCATACTGAGCTTTTGAAAGACGTTTTTGGAAAGACCGTCACTTGGGTTCTTAGACCACCCCCGTCACTTGTAGGTAGTAAGATGCCTCGGGAGACATCGAGTGAGCAGTCGTCAGCCCGCGATGGGGCGGGCTACGACGAGGTCTTTCCGTCGGGCCACGAGCCAGGGGAAGACTCTTCTTGGTCGTCAGAGGATGAGTCGTCGGTGCAGCTTTCTGATGAAGAGGTGAACCAAGGTGAAGTTGTGAGGGAAGGTGGAGGTGACGACCAAGTAAGGGAAAGTGGGAGTGACGGGAATTCCGCGGGGGGTGAAGACTTGGAGAGCACATCGGGAGGTTCTGGGGATGACCGTCCATTCGTCCTCCCTAAGGAGTGGACGGTCAACCACTTTTTGCCGTCGATGACTGATAAGGTTTTTAACTCGCTGCGGGCGCGTTACCAAATCCCAGACGACATTCCAATCCGTCTTCCCCTGGAGAGGGAGAGGTGTTACTCTGGGAAGACCGCGGACGTTGGCATGTACGATGCCATGTTCGCGGCAGGATTGAGGTTGCCTCTGACGGCGCTCCACCGTCAGCTGGCAAACTACCTCGGGTTGTCCGTCAGCCAGATTGCCCCTAATGCCTGGAGGGTGTTTATTGGTTTCGAGATATTGTGGGGTAGCCTAAGTGGGGGGCGCCGTCAGTTAACCCTCGACGAGTTCTTTTGGTGTTACCGTCCACACCACATTGTCTCGTCTCAGGGGATTTACCATTTTTCTGCGAGGAAGAAGGAGCTGAGGTTGGTGTCGGACATGCCTGACTCCAACAGGAATTGGAAGGGCAGGCATTTTTTCGTAGAGGGGACTAATTGGGTGTGCCGTCAGGAAGAATGGGGGTCGATTTCTCATGGCTTTGACAACACCTGGGCTTTCGTCAGGGAATCAGGTCGTCACCGTCAGCCTTGCTTGTAGGTTTATTTATTCCAAGGTTCTAACCCGACTGTTTTCTCTCTTTTTCAGCTTTCTCTCATCTGGTGATCTCAGAGGAGCAGAAAGCCTTCATCCTCAAGGTGACGGAGATTCCTTTAGAGGAGAGGAAGTGTCGTGACCTGATTACACCTGACGCCCTCCACACCTACTGTTGGGGACCCGAGCCAACAGAAGAGGCACGCCGTTTAAACAACTTATCCCGTCAACGTAAGTTTGACCGACCCATTCACTCCCGTCACTTTCACTCGCATTTTTACATTATGTTCTTGTCTTGCAGAGATGGAATCAGCCAAGCTGAGGGCTCAAATCAGGGCCGCCAAAGGGCACGCCAAAAAGGAGGGAGCGTCCATGTCCCTCCCAAAGGGCGCGCCAAAAAGGAAAGGTGACGGGACCGAGGACCGTCCCGCAAAGAAAGTGACGGTCACCCCTGAGGACCACTCCTCGAAGCCCCCGTCGCCCAAGCATGGGGTCGGCAAGGGGTTGATGTCGGCACAAGATCCCGTCATCCCCGAGGATGGGCGCTGCATCCTTACCCGTAAGGGGTACGCCTTGGAGCGGTTGGACTCCATACTTGGGAAGAAGGAGGCTGATTCCTGTGTCAATCAGTCTGTGCAGTAGCTGGGGGACTCGGGCCTCTTCGATCTCGCCAGGGTATGTATCTTCTTTATTGTTTGCGCCGTCTGCTTTTTATGCTATTATGCTGACGGGAGTTTTGTATCACAGGCTGTGGTCCGCATGAGGGCCATGCAGGTCAAGGGGACGAAGAACGAGAAACTGCTGGCCCGTCAGAAGAAGCGTATTACCAATCTGACAGACGGGCTAGACCAGTACAAGGATGCATGCCTCACCTTAAATGGGGAGTTCAAGGAGTTGAAAGAGAAACTCGAGGAGGGAACCCGTCGGGCTGAGCAGGAACGGGAAGCAAGGGTGACGGCTGAGAAGGAGTTGATGTCTCTCCTGGGGCAGGTGGAGACGGCGAAAAGTGACGCCGTTGCGGAGTTTAAGACGTCCCAGACATTCATCGATTCCTGCGCCGAGTATTATGGTGACGGGTTTGAGGACTGCCTTAAGCAGGTAAGGTCTCTCTTCCCCCACCTTGACTTGTCAAGGGTTTCGATGGATGACCCTGTGCCGTCGACGCCCATGGTCGACACCGTCTTTGTGGAGGATGACGACCTCAGCGAGTCCGAGATCCCTACCAGAGGTGACGGTGTCGTCCTTGCCCAGCCTGCCCTAGACAAGCCTGCAGCCTCGAAGATCCCGTCATCCGATCCTTCCAATCCTGAAGGGTTTCCTGCCAACGAGGTCCAAGATCCCAAAGGTGACGAGGCTGCGCCAGATGCCCCGGCTCCTTGACTTTTGAATTATTTTTGTAAAGTTGATCTTCCTCATTTGTATTTGGTGCCCCGTTGTTTTGAGGGCTTTTTGTAAAAACATATTCTTGTAACATACTGATCTATTTACATCATTTGCAATGTGTTGTTTTCATTAAAAGACTATGCATGACTTTCTTCTCGTTGTTTCACGGTAGCCCTACTTGGGACTCAATGCTTTTTGCACTAAATCACGACCTTCCAACGGGGTCGTCAGCTTTGGATCATGCCTTAAGGATATTTTAGGATGTAATCGTTAATTGTTGCACTTAACGGGCTCGTGCCTCATTAAATTAGGGTAGAATTATTGGCTTTTCGGGCCGTCACCTCATGAACCGTCAGCTTCTAGGTTCGATCGATTTTCGCCCTTATCCTTGTAGGATTATTGGTGCTGTCAGTTTATACGTGATTTCATTAGGGCAACACCGTTAGCTTTTGAGCCGTTGGCTTTTAGCTTGACCGGTTCTTAAGTAATTCTTAGGATGGATCCATCAGCCTTTATGTCGTTGGCTTTTACTCGCGACGGGCTTATATGTCCTGTAGATTTTAGATGCTGGCATTTAAGCTATCAGCTTTTACGCTAGACGCTCTTATGCCTCGTAGGTATCTTTGGCTTTAAGCCGTCAGCTTTGATGCTTGACGCTTTTATGCCTTGTAGATTTTAGATTGGCTTCTAAGCCGTCAGCTTTGAAGCTTGACGCTTTTATGCCTCGTAGATCTTAGGTTGGCTTCTAAGCCGTCAGCTTTGATGCCTGACGCTTTCATGCCTTGTAGACTTTATATATGGGCTTCTAAGCCGTCAGCTTTGAAGCTTGATGCTTTTATGCCTTATAGACTTTAGATATGGGATTCTAAGCCGTCAGCTTTGAAGCTTGACGCTTTTATGCCTCGTAGATTTTAGGTTGCCGTCGCTTTGGGCCGTCAGTTTTGGTACCGTCGGCTTTGGTACTTCGCATGTTTTGAGGTCGAACACTTAACACAGTACAGGAGGGACTGAATAAACTTCTGAGCCTTGCATAAATTTTAAGAAGGAAAAAGAAAGCATCCTTTGGGTTCCCAAAATACATTAAGGCATACATAAATTTTAAGAAGGAAAAAGAAAGCATCCTTTGGGTTCCCAAAATAATGAAGGCATACAAGTAGGAGCTGCCACTCTTTTCTTACCGATAATACTTTCGTAGGTGCTCGGCGTTCCATGGATGGGGTAGTGTCTGTCCTTCCATTGTTTCCAAATGGTAGGTGCCTCTTCGGTGCCATGACGTGACTCGGTAGGGTCCTTCCCAGTTGGGGCTGAGCTTTCCTTGGGCAGGGTCTCTGGTGGCGCCTATGACTCTTCTTAGAACAAGGTCTCCGCCCTAGAAGTCCCTATGCCTGACTCGGAAATTGTAGTGCTTAAGCATGCGATCTTGGTACCGTGCCAGCCTTTGTTCGGCCACTGCTCTGACTTTGTTGATCAGGTCCAGCCGTAGGCGCAATGCCTCATCATTCCTGTTTTCATCGTGGGCGTTCACCCTGTAGGTTGTGAGTCCTACTTCGGCAGGGATGACTGCCTCGCTTCCGTAGGTTAGCCGGAATGGAGTTTCTCCTGTTGGGGTCCTTGCTGTCGTCCTATATGCCCAAAGTACACTGGGTAGTTCCTCAGGCCATATCCCCTTTACCCCATCGAGCTGAGTCTTGATAATCTTAAGCAGGGATCGGTTCGTTACTTTGACTTGACCGTTGGCTTAGGGGTGGGCGGAGGAAGAGTAGTGATTTTTATCCCCAGCTGCGAGCAGAATTCTCGGAAGGGGCCGTTGTCGAATTGTTTGCCATTGTCCGAGACTAGGACCCTAGGGATCCCGAATCTGCATATGATGGACTTCCAAAAAAAGCTCCGCACACTTTTCTCCGTAATGGTAGCCTGAGCTTCAGCTTCTACCCACTTTGTAAAGTAGTCTATGCTTACAATCAGGAACTTTAGCTGCCGCGTAGCCGTTGGGAAGGGTCCCATAATGTCTAGTCCCCATTGAGCGAACGGCCACGGGGCTGTCATGGGATTTAGCTCTACGGGCGGCTGTCTGACGACGTTGCTGAACCTTTGGCATCGGTCGCAGGCTTTGACGTTGGTTTGGGTGTCTTTCCGCATGGTGGGCCAATAATACCCCGCCCGAATCAGCTTGTGCGCCAGTGATCGGGATCCCGAGTGGTTTCCATAGACTCCCTCGTGGACTTCCTTCATGACATAGTCGGCTTCTTTAGGGCCCAAACACCTCAGGTACGGGCGAGAGAAACCTCTTTTGTATAGGCCGTCCTTCATTAGTACGAACCTTGCGGCTCGGACCTTCAGCCTTCTGGCGGCTTCTTTTTCGTCTAGCAAGGCGCCATCCTTTAGGTAGGAGACTAGCGGCGTGGTCCGATTACCTTGGGAGCCTATTTCCTGCACACTGACAATGTCTATTAGTGGCGTCGTTTGCACAAAAGAAAGTACATTATCTGGGGCGGCCACGTGTTCTGAAGAGACGGCTTTGGCAAGGCAGTCGGCTTGCTCATTTTCTTCTCTAGGTATTTGGATCACTTCGGCCCTTAGCTCATCCACTCTTCTCTTCGCTTGATCTAAATACCTTCTCATTCTGTCGCCTCTACACTTCTTAGTCTCCACTTACTTGGTTAACGACGACCTGGGAGTCGCAGTAGGCTACCACTTTGGTGGCCCTTGCTGCTTTGGCGAGGTCGATCCCAGCTATCAATGCTTCATATTCCGCTTCATTATTTGTGGTGGGAAAATCTAGGCGAATCATGCATTCGATCTAATCTCCCTCGGGGGAGCGAAGTACGACACCTATCCCCCCGGCCTGTCTGGTCGACGATCCGTCCGAATGTAAGGTCCATGAAGGGTGCTCGTCTACCCCCTGGTCCTCGCCGCTTGTGAATTTGGCGATGAAGTCAGCGACAGCCTGCCCCTTCATGGCGGTGCGTGGGCGGTACCTGATGTCGAACTCGGTCAATTCGATCGCCCATAAGGCCAGGCGCCCGGCCGCTTCGGGGTTGTGCATCGCCCGTCGCAGGGGTTTGTTGGTTAAGACAACTATTGTATGAGCTTGGAAGTATGGCTTAAGCTTGCGGGCCGCGGTGATCAAGGCGAAGGCGAGCTTCTCCATTGGCAGGTACCTTTCTTCTGCCCCGCGGAACGCCCGGCTGGCGTAGTACACAGGCTTTTGGACCTTGTCTTCTTCTCTGACCAAGGCCGCACTGACTGCCGCCGGGGAGACGGCCAGGTAAAGGAAGAGCTCTTCCCTTGGTTGCGAGGGGCTCAGTAGCAGTGGTGAAGAGAGGTAGGCTTTCAGTTCCTCGAACGCCTTTTGGCACTCGCCCGTCCACTCGAAAGACTTCTTCAGCGTGCGGAAAAAGGGTTGGCACTTATCTGTCGCCCTTGATACAAACCGGTTCAGGGCGGCTACTCTCCCATTCAAGCTTTGTACCTCCTTCGTGTTCTTTGGGGGCGCCATTTCCACTATAGCTCGAATCTTGTCTGGGTTGGCCTCGATGCCCCTTTGAGATACCATGAAGCCTAGGAATTTTCCCGCCGCCACTCCAAACGCACACTTTGCCGGATTGAGCTTCATGTTGTAGGAACGGAGCGTGTCGAATGTCTCTTCTAGGTCCCTCAGGTGGTCTTCCTTCCTTCTGCTTTTTACCAACATGTCGTCGACGTATACTTGAACGTTCCTTCCTATTTGGTCGGCGAACATTTTGTTCATGAGTCTCTAATATGTGGCACCCGCATTTTTCAGTCCGAATGACATTACCTTGTAACAGAAGAGACCCTCGTTGGTGACAAACGAGGTCTTCTCCTGATCAGCCACGTCCATCCGGATTTGATTGTACCTTGAGAAGGCATCCATGAAGCTCAGTAGCTGGTGTCGGGCTGTAGAGTCCACCAGTGTGTCGACTCGCGGGAGGGGGTAACTATCTTTGGGGCACGCCTTGTTCAGGTCTGTGAAGTCCACACACATGCGCCACTTCCCGCTAGCCTTCTTGACCATCACCACGTTGGCCAACCAATCGGGATAGTACACTTCTCGGATGAAATCCGCTTCTCGTAGCTTGCCGACTTCTTCTGCCACCGCCCGATCTCGTTTCGGGGCAAACACCCGCTTCTTCTGATGGACGGGCCGGAAAGTCGGCGACACGTTCAGCTTGTGCACCATGACTGAAGGGTCAATTCCCGGCATGTCTTCGTGACTCCAGGCGAACACATCCTGGTTTTTTCGGAGGAAAGTCACAAGCGTCTGGCGAGCCGAAGGGCTGGTGAGAGCGCCGATCCTGGTGGTCTTGTCTGGCCTGGACTCGTCGAGCGCTATCTCCTCGAGCTCCTCTGCGGGTTCTGCCCCCACCCGTTGCTCTATGTTCATTGCCGACAAGTGGCTGTCCGCTTCTACCATCGCTACGTAGCATTCTCGCGCGGCCACCTGGTCTCCCCATAACTCCCCTACTCCATCCTCGGTGGGGAACTTGACCATCAGGTGGTAGGTCGACATCACAGCCTTCCAAGCGTTAAGGGTGGGCCGCCCTATGATAGCATTGTAGGCAGACGAACAGTCGACGATGAGGAAGGTGACATCTTTGGTGACCTGCCGGGGATACTTCCCAATCGTGACCGGCAAGGTGATGGCGCCGAGGGGGTAAACTCTCGTTCCTCCAAACCCGATGAGTGGAACGTTGGTAGGTATCAGGCGTTCCTTGCCGATCCGCATCTGTTGAAACGCTGGGTAATAGAGGATGTCCGCGGAACTACCATTATCGATCAAGACCTTGTATGTGTTATAGTCTCCCAGCCGGATATTGATAACAAGGGCATCATCGTGCGGATGATGAAGACGTTGGACGTCTTCTTCCGTGAACTCAATAGTGGGGCTGCTGACGCGCGGCTTCTTCTGGGCGACGCCCGCCGCCTGGACGTTCTGCACTGCTCTGAGATAGGCTTTCCGAGCTTTCTTTGTCGATCCGATGGCTGCCGTACTCCCGATGATCATCCTTATGTCTCTTATGGGCGGTTTAGGGTGCTCATTGTCCCGGCGAGGGACCTGTTCCTGCCGAGGCGCTTCTGTCCTTTCTCGGCTGACGAACCTTTGCAACTTTCCCTGTCTGATCAGGGCCTCAATTTACTGCTTCAAGTCGTAACAGTCGGCGGTGTCGTGGCCGTGGTCTCGGTGGAAGCGGCAGTACTTGTCTTTGGGTCGTCTATCGGGATTCCCCTTCAGTTTTCCCGGAAACGTCAGGGACCCCTCGTTTTTGATTTCCATCAGGACTTGGTCGACCGGGGCCGTCAGCGGGGTGAAGCTTGTGAACTTACCGGCAGGGGGTTGCGGTCGCCTGTTGTCTTGGCCTTCTGTCCGGGGTTTCTTTCGCCCCTTATCCTGTCTTACGTCCTCCTGCCTCTCCCGCCTCTTGGGAGGTCTCTCTCCCCGGGCCTGTAATGCATCTTCCGCATTCATATACTTCGTTGCCCTGTAAAATACATCCGACATCGTCTTCGGGTCATTCTTGTATAGAGAGAACAAGAATTTGCCCTCCTTCAGCCCGTTGGTGAATGCGGCGACCTGTATCTTGTCGTCCGCTTCATCGATCGAAAGTGCCTCTTTGTTGAAGCGGGCTATGTAGGATCTGAGCGTCTCATCCTCCCGCTGCCTGATATTCATCAAGCATGCGGTGGATTTTTTGTACCTGTGTCCCCTGATGAAATGCATGGCGAACTGGGCACTCAGCTCTCTGAAGGTACCGATAGTGCCGGGCGTCAGCCTGCCGAACCAGGTCCTTACTGTACCCTTTAGCGTCGCCGGGAAGGCCCGGCACATAATCTCGTCCGGTATGCCATGCAAGTGCATCAATGTCTTGAAGGACTCCAAGTGGTCTAGTGGATCCTTGGACCCGTCGTAGCTTTCTATCTGGGGCATGCGGAACTTTGGCGGTGTAGGGAACAAAACGACGTGTGTGGTGAAGGGAGAGTCTGTACGGTGGACGAGGTCGTCGAGGTCGCTGGACACTCGTCCCTTGAGGGCGTTCATCATAAAGTCCATGCGTTCCTTCATCAACCGCATCTCCTCGGTAACACTGGGCGGATCATTGTTAACGGCCGATGGACGGCTCGTCCCCTGCCCTTCGGGTTGGCTCAATGCGTTACTCCCTTCTGGGCCTCCATGATCCCTCTCCCGGGCGCTGTTTTCTTCATTCTCTCCCTAGCTGTCGACCGTCGCGTTCCTCCGCAGTAGCTGTTCTTCCAAATCATTGTTACGTTTCGTGAGGCGTTCCACCGCGGTCGCCAGAGTATGGACTTGTCTCTCGAGGGCCGTGGTGCGTTGTTCGTTGCCTTGATCGTTCATGGTGGTAACCCTTGAACGCGTGAGGACCATGCAACTCTTTGTCCGGAAAGCACAGAACACAGCCTACGTACGTGTGCGTCTCTTTCCCACAGACGGCGCCAATTGATGAGGCCGAAAATCACCCTCAGTGAGTCGCAGGGCCTCCGCGCTCAGAGTGGACCTGCACAGGTAAAAAGAACCTCAAAGGAAAGTACCGGCGTGGTACCGGCCAACGACCCTCCGATGGCGAAGTTAGTATTGCTCACAACTCTAGAGTGCCAGAGTCGGGATAGAAGCATGCGTACCTTTGCTCATGGGGGTCGAGGGTATTTATAGCGGTGTTGAGTTGGGGCTTTGGCGTGTCCGAGGAGATAACCTTTGACCGGAGCCATGCCCTAATGCGTGTTCTTTACGGAATCCTTTCCTCACCGGAGCCATTCCCTATTGCGTGGAGTGCAAGATATCTACCCAGGTAGTGGCGTGCGTGACAAGACATGTTGATCCCTTTAGCTTTGTCTCGTCACCCATTCACTCTGTCGGTGTGTAGACTACGCCGTCGGATCAGGCTGGAGAGTTGGTCGGGGATGACGGATGGAGTGGGACCGTCATCCCTTACCGTGCCGTCGCCCAGGTAAAGGGTGACGGCACCTTCAAAACGTCACCTTCCCCATCATTGTTCATTTCTTTATAGCTTCTTTATTTGTTTTTTTTTTATACAAGATAGAAATTTTAATTTAGTTTAATTTAAGTATGCATGCATGAAACTTTTCAGTTTTTGACTTGATCCCTGGTACTTCTCCACAAGCACTTATGGAGTAATTGTTGCACTAGAATAATAGAAAGAAAGAAGAATAACATCCTCAACTCAACTGAAAGAGAAATTCGAAGAATAACATTCCTCAACTGTTTTTGGCACCTAAATTAACATCCTTATCCCTTTTTCCCGCGCAAGGCCAGCAATTTCTTCGGCAAATAATTAACCGCTATGCTTCCTTCCCGGACACCCTTTTCAAATAACATTAAATATCCAACATATTAGTTAGTTGGCCGGTTTCAAAAAAATTTTTAAAACTAGCATCTCGAGTTTCTAAAACTCGAGATTTTATAAAAAATCGAGTTTTAGAAACTCGATTTAGGGTGTTTTCTAAAAATCCCAACGTGGACAATTTTTCCCACGCGGAGGAGTTTGGCCACGTAGAAATCGAGTTTGTAAGACTCGATATATTTAGAAATCGAGTTTTTAACACTCGAAATCTGTTGATACTTCCAATTTCAAACCCGCTCAAACGCTCAAACGCTCAAACACTCAAACACTTGTCTCTCTCACTCTCTCAAACACTCTCACCTCCTCTCAGTCTCTCCGTCTCTCACTCTCTCAAACACTCTCACTTCTCTCAGTCTCTCCGTCTCTCACTTCTCTCGGTCTCTCCGTCTCTCACTTCTCTCGGTCTCTCCGTCTCTCACTCTCTCAGACTCTCCGTCTCTCACTCTCTCAAACACTCTCAGTGGCAGAAATCACCCTCGCCTTCAAACCCACAATCGACTGAAATCACCGTCAAGCTCACCGGCAAGGTCACCGCCGGTCTCACTCACTGTCCTCTCCTACGCTCACTCACCCTCAAGCTCACCGCCGGCAAAACTCCGCTGCCCTAAAAATTCAGGTTCGCTTTTTTGCTTTTGCCTTTGCTTGCTCTTGCTTGCGATCTTCAAATGTGGAGTCTTGGTTTTGTTTGCAAATTGATTCTGGTTTTTGAGACTGTGTGAAGTACTATTAGGTAATCGATTTTAGATGCTTGCATTGCTGAAATTATCTTCGTGCTTTTACATGTGCTTACTTCATCTTCGAATTTAGTTGTTTTATCGCAAATTTGTTCTGGTTTTTAGCTAAGGAGCATAATTTGGTAGAGGCCATGTGGTATTCGGTAGTCGGATTTTGAGACTTAATTTTAATGCTTCTTGAAACGGAAAATTTTTTTTTTTTTTGTGATTTTACGTGTGCTTATTTGATCTTCAAATTTAGTTGTTTTATCGCAAATTGGTCTCAGTTTTTAGAGGAAGGAGCTGGAAATTTGGTACAGGCAGTGGGGATTTCAAGACGTAATTAGAATGCTTATGTTGCTGCATTTTTTGTTTATAATTGTTAAGTAAGGAATTGAAAATTAGGTAGAGGCTGTGTGAAATGGGGGTGTGATATTTGGTAATGGAATTGAGACACAATGCTGTAATGACACATTTGTTTATGCTTTTACGTGTGGTACTGTGATCTTCAAGTTTAGTTGTTTTATCGGAAATTGAGTCTCCTTTTCAGGGTAAGGAGTTGAAAATCTGGTAGTGGCTATGTGAAAAGGGAAAGGTATTATTAGGTTAATGCTTAAAATGACACATTTGGTTCATGCTTTTACCCGTGCTTCTTTGATCTTCGATTTTAGTTGTTTGTCATTGCAAATTGATTCTGGTTTTTAGCATAAGGAGCTGAAAATTTGGTAGAGACCATGTGGAAAGGTTGTTTGATATTTGGCAATGGATTTGAGACTCAAGGCTGACAGTGCCATATTTGGTTCATTCTTTTATGTGTGCTTTAATCTTCGAACTTAGTTGTTTTGTTGGAAATTATATATACTTGTTAGCATAAGGAATTGAAAGTTTGCTTGTTATTATATGAAGGGGTGCGTGACATTAGGCAATGGAGTTGGAAGTTAATTTTAATGCATATATTGTGGCGTTTTCAGTGTAATTTTTATATCAAGTCTTGGAATTGGACATGCAATGATTTGAATTGACAGATTTGTAGTTTTTTGTTAGATTAAATCGTAGTTTCAACTGGGACACTATGTAGTCCATACTTTATGAATTTTGATGCCCTAGATGAGTGGATGATGTGGAAGAGAGAGAGAGAGAGAGAGGCTTGGTTATCAAAGAGTTGATACTAACTAATTTTTAATGTAACAACATTGTGACTGGGAATTGGATTCTTTGATGACCTCCATGGATACCAGCTATGGTATGGTTATTAGGGGGTTTTGGAAGACATCGTAGTGTTGGTATCTAGGGTTTCAAATTGTTTTTCTTTCCCCTCTTTCGCTTTCTTGTGTACACAACTATTGTATTGGGATTGCTTTTTACCTATAATAAATTTATTTACTTATAAAAAAAAAAAAAAAAAAAAGTGCATAATGTGGACTATTTGGAGAGATTGCAACAATTGTACAGGTGAAGGGATAAAAAGATCTCCTTAGGAGTTAAAATGTTTTTCTTACGCTCTATGTATGATTGGATGGTTGATGTAAGTGGTCACTTTTTTTTTCTAATTCAGTGGAATTTTTGGATTTATGTAACTGTAGACAATTTTGTAGCAACTCCGGTGCACTTCCTGTGTACATGGGTTGTGATGTTTATCATTTCAGTAAAAAATTTCCTGTTATATACATATAAAAAAAAGCGTTCACGGTTTGAGCAATCCCTTTTGTCCCTATTGTATGATCTCACAATTGCTGTGTTTGCAGTATGGATCCTCGGATCGATGAGGAGCCAGAGATCGTGCGCCCTGGTCCAGAAGATCATTCATTGTTGACGCGCCAACGAAATCATCGATCAGAGGACATTTGGAATGGCGAGGTGAAATATCTAGTTCTAACCGCTTTAATTTTCACGTTGTCTTTGACTTCTAGCAAGTTATTTCAAAATTGTAATTGTAGTTCTAACATCTATAATTTTTATCGATTTTGCAGGACCCGGGCCCACTTAAGTGCCGTGGTCGAGCTAAGGAGATGGAACACATAACGATGCAAGATAATCGGGTGATTAACATTATCAAGTTGGTGGGGCTAGAAGGATTGTTTAGGGCCCCTTCCAGAGAGATAGATCATTGCCTAATATCGGCCCTAGTTGAGCGATGGCGGCCGGAGACGCATACGTTCCATCTTCCACATGGTGAGATGTCAATCACCCTTGAAGATGTGGAGGTCATTTTGGGACTTCCTATAGACGGTGAGGTCTTGGTTGGGCCGACTGCTGTGGTGGATGGGGATTGGAGGCAACTGTGCATGGCACTGCTTGGTTTTGAAGTTCCGGCAAATGACAACAAAATTTTGGTGGGTCAAAGAATTCTCATTAGCCGCCTTGTTGAGCGCATTGCTGAGCCACTGCCTCATGACGCAACAGAGATTCAGATACATCAGTATGCCCGGTGCTATATTTTAGCGCTACTAGGAGATAAAATTTTCATGGACAAGTCGGGAGATAGGGTTCATCTGATGTTCTTGGAGTTCCTACGGAACCTTCGTGATCCGCCACAGTATAGTTGGGGTAGTGGTTGCCTGGCCTGGTTGTATAGAGAGTTGTGCCGAGCAAGCGAGAAAGACGCATCGCAGATTGGTGGGGCTTTGCAATTGGTCCAGTATTGGGCATGGGCAAGGTTGCCATTCTTATGCCCGAGGATAGAGCCCCCACCTGGATGTGATTATGGCCCATGGCCAAAAGCTCCACTTGCATTTAAGTAAGTATTTTCCTGATACTTAGTGTGTTGTGCAATGTACTCTTCTTAGTAAGTAAGTGTCATTATCTTATCTTATGTTATTCGCTTGTAACTGTAGGTGGGTGAGAGTGCCAAGCCCGAAGAGTAGGCCATCCGCCACGGCGTTGATTCACTATCGCGAGCAATTAGTTAGAATGCAGCCGGGCCAGGTAATAATATCCAAATATTCTGTTTTGTTATGTTAATGTTCATTAAGAGTATCTTAAAATCATTGTTCTAACATATCTGATGTTAAGCAGTTATGATAACTGTTTCTTGTTTCTATTGTAGATAATGTGGCAGCCATATGAGGCAGACTTCGGCCACCTTCCTGACTTCTGCGTTGCAGGGAGGGATGTGTGGACGGCAAGGGTGCCACTTGTGTGTTTTTGCATAGTGGAGACACACCACCCAGACCGTGTCGTTCGCCAATTTGGGTTGGCGCAAGAGCGGCCCGACCATGTTGTGTACGACGATAGACTGCATAGAATAGACTTGCGTGGGAAGGTGGAAAAGAATTGGAGGGAGGAGCATGGACCGTATATCCTTACATGGGATATGAGACAACAACGACTTTGCCATGCACCTGTTCAAACTGGTGAGATGCCCCGTGATCATGCTTATTACCGCTGGTATCGCCCGGTCACTCGAAAGTATGTCGACCGCAACAGCGCTAAATTAGATATAATGGTAATGTGTTCTAATTAGATTTTATTGCCAGCTTTGTTTTTTCTTCAGTACATGTACGTACGTAGAATCAATTTATTTCTTTTTTCATGAAATCTAGTTTGATTTGACTGACATCCAATTAAAAATACTTTACGAAAAACATACAGTATTCTAATAAAACTTTTAGTTCTTAGTTTAGTATTTCAGTAGACTAATAAGTACTATATTCTCCATTGTATAGTTGATACATAAATGTCTCAAATCTGATTGTACTGGTTCTTTCTTCGTTTCAGATTGAAAGCCATTTAGCGTTGTTGGCGATGCTTCCTATAGGCAGCCGAGAGCACAACCATGTCCAACGTGTCCTAAGTAGTGTGGTTGGGCTTGGTGGTGTTCCTGCACCAAATGTGGAGGCAAACAATGGGGAGGCAAACAATGGGCAGGGGACTGAATCAGCAGCTACTGCAACCCCAAGCACAAGCGCAGCACTCTTAATTCCACCGACCCGTGGCCGGCGTGCTACCGCAAGCCCAAGCACAAGCGCAGCTAGGGGCCGTGGTCGGCCTGCTACAGCAATCCCAAGCACAAGTGCAGCTAGGGGCCATGGTCAGCCTGCTACATCAAGCCCAAGCACAGGTGCAGCTAGGGGCCGTGGTCGGCCTGCTACAGCAAGCCCAAGCACAAGTGCATCTACGGGCCGTGGTCGGCGTGCAACAACCCGAGGGGTTGTAGCTAGTCCTGAAATACCTGCACCCATCCCGCACGCATCTCCTCAGCCCGATGTACATCCACCCAGCCTAGATGCATCTCCTCAGTTCGAGGTCCCTCCACCCATGGTAGATGCATCTCCTCAGCCCGAGGTCCCTTCACCCACCCCACCTTCAGAGCCCAGTTTTGATCTCGGTATTCCATTTCATTTGACCCCTCCTACACACCCCGAGACACCCTCATACCCACCCATTAGCTCTAGTGCACCCTCATACCCACCCATGGTAGATGCATCTCCTCAGCCCTCACCCCCACGAGGTAGACCGCAACGTGCTAGAAGAGCACCCACTTGTGGGACAGGTGGACACAAAATAGGACACAAAGGCAGCTCTATGGTATGATAACATTAATTACAATGTCATGGTATATTTTGCTATTCACTTCATTCTTATCATTGCACTGACTATTGATTGTATGCATCTAATGTCCTTGCAGCACGATGATGAGCCTAAGGATGATGCCCCGCAGCCTCCTCCCCCACCTAAACAGTACACGAGAAAACGCAAAATTGGTTAGTCTACCATTTATCATCATTTTACGCCAACTACGTTCATTCTATTCATATTTCATTATTGTTGAAGAGCTGCGTTCTGTTTGCAGGTAATTGACATGGTAAAAACAGTTTCCATGTCTTTAATCTGGAATGGAGATTGGTAACTGAATGTATGGGATGAGAATTTCAAACACCAAACGTTGAGGTCAATTCTTGGTTCAAGTAATAAATCAGCTTTTCGAAGTTAATTTTCAGTTATAAACGCAAAAAAAAGGAAAATTCATTTTGAAGTTAGCAGATTTTTTTATTGTTTTGGTTTTCCCTTTAGTTTCAAGTTATGTTTCTTCCAATATCCTCCTGTAATAGCTGCTTCTTGAAATTACTAGCATTGGTTTTCATACACAGGTTTTTTAGCATATCACTTGTTTTATTCTTCATTCTATGGCTTTCCTCATCGGCTGGATATTCATTATCCAAATTAAAGGTAGGATTAGAATCTTCTAATAAAGTAATTGTTTTTTATTGATCTGCTTGCTCACTCCCAATTTTGATTCTTTCTTCATCCCGCACTGATTTGCTCTTTTTCCCCCCTCATGTTGTATTTGCATGTGTGTGTAAGAGACTGCGCTTGCTGAACCTGAAAATGAGGAGATAATATGAAACTAGGTGATTGCTTCAATTGTAGTAAGGGTTTCCTTTGGCACTGCACTGATTGCTTCAATTGTTCTTGTTTATACCACGATTATTGCACTTCTTTCTAGTAGTAGATGTCCATTTCTTCATTATTACCCTGCATGAGTTTGACAGTGTGATTTGCCAGATCTGTGAGATATGGTTGCCATGTAGGTGGATGTAAATTTGACTAGAAATCTAAATGATGCAGTTCGTTACAAAGACCTTCTAGTTGATGCTTATGCTGATTTGTCTGATCTTCTCAAATCTTATGGAGATGTTTGTGGAATAGTATACTGCCTTGAACGGACAACCTGTGATGACTTATCTGCTCATCTATCAAAAAGAGGCATTTCCTGTGCTGGTAGGTGATAGTTTCTGCCCTCAAAATTTTAGTTTTTCATGAGGTTGACATATGTGTGTTCTGCTGCTTGTCAGCGTATCATGCAGGACTGAATAATAAGGTGCGGACGTCTGTTTTAGATAATTGGATTTCTTCTAAGATACAAGTTGTTGTGGCCACGGTAGCTTTTGGGTATGATCATCTCTTGAACTCTACAGTAATAGGTCCTTTTTTTGTTCTTTTCACTCTCTTCTTGCATTTGCATATCCTTTGACCCTGGTGCACTATTTCATAGCTGCAATATCTATTGTTCACTGATTCTTCTCATTGTTAAATTGAGTCTAACAAAATACAATGACTTGGGTATTGTGTTTCAAACTTACAATACAATAACTTAATTTCTTTTTTGATGGAAACAAATACAATTATATAATTAGTAAATTAGCATAGCAGCATTTTTTTGCTGATGCTGTTTTTGTTTCAATTGTCAGTTAGTTTCGTGATTAAAAATTTTCCATAAAAATATTTGCCAGTAAACTATCTGGTCTTATTAACTATAGAGTTTATTTGGGATTTGAATTGAACTTTAAACCAAACAGTTCATAAAATAAAAGAATCTTACACAATGGAGGTACTGAAGCTGTCAATATATGAAAGATTTGTTTGCTATATTATCTAAGGCACGTTTGTAACTGTTTGCGGGAAAATGCCTTCCAAAATAATTTTCAGGATGCCATTTCTTTTATTTTCCTACTATGTGCGATTTTATTTTTGAAGTTCTAGTTAAACAAGTGGGTAGGAGGGTGATATTTCTCAACATATGCTTTTTTACTCTTGATTTCTATCAAACAATCAAAACAAATAAAAAACACTTGGAAAAAAAAAATTTTGTTAAAAAACTAAAGAAGGGAGTATATAACTCTTAGTCCCTAGCTCCTTAAGCACAATACTCATATGATCTGTTGGTTGCTATAAATAGGAAGATTTTCAATGGGAATGGTAACTTTGTACTTATAAAAAGAAATGGGAATGGTAACTTTGTAAAAACTCTCTATTGGGGAAGCGGCAAGATATGACTACAGTAATTTATTTGAGGGAAGTCTTTTTTATATTCTTATTGCTTTGAGTCTTTGCATGGCGGATATAATTGTTCTACGTAGCTACTTATATCGTCATATGATTCTAATTAAATACTACAGTCTGGAAAACAAAGAACTAAGTTGAGGTTTGAATAAAATATAAAAAAAAATTAGTGAAGGACAACAAAGAAACTAAGTTTGCCCCGTTGTCAGAAGAGATGTAAAGGCCTAATATTTGTTGAAACACAGAAGTGGTAGATATAAAAATAGCTTCTCTTTTGGCTGGTATAAAGGTTTCTTGAATCAATATTGATAAAAATTGGTCTTTTACTTATCAACAAAAAATATTGATAAAAATTGGTCTTTTAAGTAGGGCAACTCCTACGAATTCAAACCCCCCCAACCCCCTCCTCCAAAAGAGACAGACAGAACGCAACTCCTGCCTGACCCATACTCTTTATTTTCTTCTTTTAAAATACACTGGAAATTTCCAGAAACTTACATTGCTAGGTCGCTCCATGGAGTAAACCATTTCAAAGTAATTAATGATATACCTGAATTTTAGCCATCCAGGTTCTGTTGTAACATATGGTCGTAAAAGTTTTATGGTGTGCAATGAAGCATTAATTTTTCTAGTTACCGAATGACTTAAAACTTTGTAAATTTTCCAGTCTTCTTCGTTTGCTGTACTCCCAGATTACAAACTAGTGATTCAAATTTTTTATCCACTTTTTTGGGAATTGTTGTAGTGCATGACATCACATGTTTTGTAAACATTTTGCTTAAGTTTATCATAGATCGTTCCAACTGTTGAATTTTAACTAATCTGCTGGTTTACTTTGTGATTGAATTTAGTTATTTATATGAGTTATATCAGAGTGTAACTAATTATCATTTTTTTTCCTAGTTCAGCTCCTCTGATACGATTGATGGAGAACAATCTTCTGAATTCTGGAATCGTGATGATGACGCAAGTGGATCTGATGAAGATATATCTGATTCTGATGGTATATTGTTTTTATCTTCTTTTTTTTTTTGTTGGGGTGGGGGGAGTGTCATACTTTCAGTTTATTATCTCACTCATTCAGCCCCTAAACTACCAGATGCTACTGAGGTTGTCAAGAGCCTAGCCAAGTCGAATTTACCATCAAAGTCAGGGCTAAATGAAAAGATTGAGTTTTTGCAGCGTGCAGAAGAAAGATATTACCAGAATAATTTCTCTAATAGAAAGGTGAATCTAAAACGCTCTGTGTGCCTTAATATTTGCAGTTATAGTTCTGAATTGCATGTGCAGCCTGCTGCCTTCTGCACTGTCACTTTCTTGCTAAAACATAGCAACTATAATGGAAACGTGGCATGCCTTGCTATCCAAAGGGGAAATTGATAGCTTAGCCTAACTAATTAGAACAATTCTGCCTGATCAATGTTATACTTCAACCCAACAGCTTTTAAAATTTAACCTGCTTTGTATTTTGTTTGTCCCCTGTAAAGCTAATTATTACCACACAATCATAGAGTGTTGGGAAATGATTGTGTGGTAATAATTTGTGTCTTGGTGGTGAGCAAACGCTGGGTTATTGTTGGTAAGAATAATTATTTGCTAACTAGATAGTGGGGTTGGTTTTCTCTTTGATATTCTCTCAAGGAGGTGAAGAGAGAATCAGATATGGCTTTCATGAGGGTGTACTACTCTTCCTTTGGTTCTGTAAATTAGATTGGGTCAAATTCCCTCTCCTTATTCCCTTGTCCAAGCAAAAAGCTCAATGAAAGCACCCATCACTTCTCTTCACTTATCATACATGCAACGTTTCATACAAATTTTTGTCATACTTTTCTCTTAACATAGTATAGAAGAGTTTCATAACTTGGAGCTACGATTTTTGAGACTTTTATTTTCTAGAAATCTATTGACTTGCTATTTATTGCTTTTGGATGATGCTAAGCTTTGTTGTGCAGGTATCTGCAATTTCTTTTGATAGCAGTAACTTTACATTGTGGGGAAGTGGGGAGTGGTGGATGCTTCTTGCAGCTCAGAGCATGGCAATTGGCACAGTCATGGTCCGCTGGGTTTCCAAGTACTCTGATCCTATTATGGCAACTGGATGGGTAGGTTCTATCATCTCACTTAGTAATTCACTCATATCTTAATCTCTGATAGTTAATCCCAGCATTTTTTATAGCACCTTTGAAATTTTGATGGATCCTATTTGAGCGTCCTTACCTTTAATAGTAAACAAATTTAAAATTTGAACTCTGAACTTAGTTTCTCTTTCAGTAAATACAGCTGGTGTTAAAGATTATAAATTGACTTCTTCTACTCTTGATTCAAGATGTTTTGGAGAACTTATGTTTTTCCTTTCTTTTTCCCCCTATAAGTTTTATATCATTGAGAGTTTTAATTTATAGATAGTTAGCATCCTTTTTTTATTTTATTTTATTTTATTTTTTAATTTAGATTTTGATGGGCGTTGTTTCTTAAATTATTTATAGATAATTTAAATTTGATTGTGAGCTCCTAGTTGGGAATTGATATGAACTTGCTAATGTATTTCAGGTAGCCTAACAAAGCTGAGCTCCCTTACCTTTCTAACCCCAATGTTTGCTTCAATTTTTGGGTAAGGTCATCCAACTGTATGGAAAATGAACCTGTAATGCTATCAAATTTTTATCTAATGCAAAGTGAACCACACCAACAATTGATTACCAGTGATTTTTTATTTTCATTTTCTTATTGGTATTTCATAATTTGCTTTCTAAAAAAAATTTGTGCTCTATTTGTTTGTAATTCCAGGTTTATATATCTTGGTGAGACCTTCTCACCCTTGCAACTAGTTGGGGCTGTTGTTACTTTGGTTGCAATATACATGGTTAACTATAGGAATGTTGTGCAATGAAGCATGCCTATAATCAATTTGGGTTGATTTAAGATTTGAATGAAAGGAATGCAATGCTCATCTGACTGCTGTATAATGAAGAAGCATATTATCAATATGGGCTGATTTGACATTTGAACGAAAGGAAAGAAATGCTCGTTTGAAGGCTACTTCTTGATCCTCATGACTTGGTTTGGAGATATTTGTACAATGTATGAACATACACTTGATACATATTAGAATGAATTAATAAACCATTCAAGTAGTAATGCAAACCTGTTAACATGGTTCCCAATTCTTGTCAATTTCTAAGCTTTAGTGAGGATTTAAAAGGTCTATCTCAGAGCTTGTGGAAAGCCCATGTCAGCCCCAAGCCCTAATTAGGGATTAGTGTTATGCGCTTGATGTTATTTGTGACAGAAACCTGTATTTGTTGAAAACAGCTCAAGTCTTTTGTATTGATTTGGTGTAATTATGATGTCCATTGGAAGTAAAATACAGTTTGAGATTGTTCAACAGTGTTGTAATTATAATGTGAATTTACTATTTTTCAATTTTAGAGGCATGCCATGATTGCACACAATGTGGCTCAAAACCATTTGACTCTCGCAGCTTTAGACAGCAAAAACTGACGCCATTCAATGGGCTTGGCAACTTCTTACACAGGCACCAAACCGACCTCCTTCTCTCTCGTTTATTACTATTTAATTGGAACTTCCATTCAAACCTTTCTTTCGTTCTTAGGTTTATAAACTACCTAAAGATCGCTTCTATAGGTAGGAAAAAATAGTCTTGTCCATTTACTTTCATTCAAATTGTGTGCCATATTCAAACCAGATTTTTTATTAAAAATAAACCTAATCGGTTCATTGTTTTAGTTTCGTTGTACAGGACAATTTTTGGGAGATGGGTGATACAGGTCCTTGTGGACCTTGCACTGAAATACATTATGATACAATGTACTTGATTTGAGGTACTCGCAATCCAAAAGAAGAAGATACGGAATTGACGATTAGGTTTATCAACAAAAGCTCAAGATTGTCTCTTTACCCAACTAATTAATTGTACAACAAATAGTGACTAGAGGATCCAAAGAAATAAAAGGAATTGACTTGCAAATTTTCCCTTAAAATTGCAAAAGTAATGTTATATGAATTATATATAAAATTCATATTCACATGTCTAGAGGATTTTAAGGCAAAAGTATTAGCTTATGAGCAAATCAAGTTTTTGAAACTCGATTTGCTTAAAGATAATCTAAATATAGAAGCTTACAAACTCGAGATTTAATGGAATTTTTTCCTGTAGAACTCGAGTTTATAAAACTCGAATTCTACTAAGGAACTCGAGTTTTTGAAACTCGAGTTCCACTGAGCATTTTTTTTCCCTACTTTGTTGAGCATACTCTGTTTCAGGCAGATTGAACACTCTGTTTCGGGAGTGTTCACACTGGTGGAACTCGAGTTTTTGAAAGTCGAGTTCCACTGGAAATTTTTTTTCCCTGCTTTGTTGAGCATACTCTGTTTCAGGCAGATTGAACACTCTGTTTCGGGAGTGTTCACACTGGTGGAACTCGAGTTTTTGAAAGTCGAGTTCCACTGGAAATTTTTTTTCCCTGCTTTGTTGAGCATACTCTGTTTCAGGCAGATTGAACACTCTGTTCTGGGAGTGTTCACACTGGTGGAACTCGACTTTCAGAAACTCGAGTTTCACTGGGAAAATTTTTTTTTTTTTTTCTGGGCATGTAGGCAAACCAGAAACAACAACGTGCACCTGCTGAGAAACAGAGATAGAGAAGCTGGAAATGTAATCCACAAATACTTGGTGAGAGGCAGAGAAGCAAAGGAGTGTAAATGCACTTCAAGCACGTCCAAAGACGTTCTCAATACACACCAAACTATAGAAACTGTTACGCTATCTGCGGAAACATAATTTTATGGTGTAAATGCACTTAAATCACAGCTAAAGCCATTTTCAATATATCGACATTCTAAACATGCACAACCACGCTTAATTTGCAGTTCTAACCATATTACTCAAATTACAATCAATATTCATAGAAGTACAATGGATAGAGAATTACAAGTACAGTCAACAAAAACCAAAAAGACAATTGTGCCGATACAACGTAGCCACTTTTCCTAAGATCGGCAATCCGCATAATGAAACGTCGTCCATGTAAGCATCCCTGAAAAACATAAACGATGGTTGTTAGGAGACAAGGTAGTAAATATTACGTAAACATAGAATGAACAACCGAATCCAAAACATTTTGCCTTTTGTCACCTACCTAGTTTGGAACATGACCGCTTGTGGAAGCGCCACGGGACTGCGGACACTTTCGGCGGTTATGCCCGGAAGCATGACACAGTCCACATGTATGCTTGGGTTGACTCTCTATCAAATCTGCATTCTCCCTCCGCCATCCCGGTTCTCGATCTTTATTCCTCACTCCATCCATCTCATTCCTTATTCTGGATTTCACTGGTCGACCTTTGCCCCGTACCAATGCTGGATTAGGCAACCACTTTGGCCCCATGGGTTCCCTCCACAATGACTGTGACTTAGGAACCACAAATGCATGGGAGTAAGTGCTACGGGCATAGTTCAAACTATAACATGGGTGAATATATATGGTCGAATCAATTTGTGTCGCATCACATACTCGAATTACATGTGAACACGGGATCCCAATGTTTTGCCATTTTCCACAACTACATGTTCTTTCCAGTAACCGAACGTCATAACTGTGGTTTCCCCCTCCTGCGCTGTATGTGTTGTGTGAAGTAACTACCTGATATCGCATCTCTTGTGCGCTAAATGCCTTGACATAGTGTTTCTCAGATTTACGCCTATTTCCCTCCCACGTGGAGAAGGCATATGTACTCCATTTTTTACCCTCCATCAACTCATTCGTAATTTCTTTGTCCCGGTCGTGGAAATATTCAACAAGTTTGGACCAAGTGAACTCAACCATTGCGGCAATAGGAAGGCCCCGTGCACCTTTCAATACACCATTGAAGCACTCTGATATATTGGTTGTCATTGCCCCAAAACGTCTCCCACCATCATGTGACTGGGTCCACATATCCACAGACTCACTCATTAGGTATGTGTATGGAAGAAAATCCTTTTCCCTGCCATCCTTCCCCGTCACCTTCTTCTTCTTCCTAATGGCCTCAATTTCCACCTGCTTAATGGAGTCCATTATGGCATCAAATTTTACTGCCTGAGTAGCATATCCCGCTTTCAACGCCGCTGACTTTAGAGTGGAGTTCTGATAATGTGTGTTGAAGTTGCTAGCAACATGTCTCAGGCAATATCTATGAAATACTCGTGGTTGTCCATCATCCCCTCTAGGCCAGTTTGCAATGGCGTTTTTGATACCGAGATGTCGGTCAGAAATTATGCAAATGCCTTCCTCAGGTATCACGTGTCCAATCGTATCTCTGAGACATTTTAAAAACCAACTCCAACTAGACCCTGACTCACAATCCACAACAGCGAAGGCGAGAGGGAATACCTTGTTGTTAGCGTCGGTTGCCATTGCGACCAACAACTTCCCCTGATATTTACCATAGAGATGGGTCCCATCAATACTAATAACCGGCTTGCAATATTTGAATCCATTAATGCTTGGACCGAAAGACCAAAACACATAATGCAAAATTAATGTGTCATCTTCACCGGTGGGTTTGGTACGATAGAACACCTGGGTAGTCGAATCCTGATCAATATATGCTATTAGCAACTTTTGCAACCTTTGGTAAGACTCTTCCCAATTCCCAAACATCTTCCCAATCGCCTTCTGTTTCGCATCCCATACCTTGTAGTAAGAAGGCTTCTGGCCATTATATTTTGACTCTATCATAGACCTGAGATGCTTAATTGGGGTAGTGTGATCCTCACATAACTTCTTAAGGATGTCTGATGCAATAAAATTACAAGTCATCATTCTACCATCATTCCGCACCCCAGTCGGTATACATGTGTGAGGACCCACATACACGGTGATCATCCAAAGTCCGTGGAGATTGGGCCTCGTGACCGCACAGACATACCACTTGCATGACTCATCCACGCATTTGGCACAGAGTTTTGTCTTCGTCGACCTACTGATCAAAAAATGTTTGTTTTCATTCATAGCAGAACTTATTAATACGCGCTGCACCTCTGCTTTATTAGCAAAAGTCAACCCTTTGTACAAATTCATCCCCTCTCTCCAAGTAGACACAAATGGTATCTCAACATGTGAAGGATCAACCATGTTTTCCCAAGTATTTGCAGAAAATGACAAGGCAGGAGGTGCGTAGGCAGGGATTGTATTCTCCATGTTTAGGACACTAATAACATTGTCAGCATTAGGTCCACTACCGTCCAATGTCTCATCATCATCAATGTCCCTCTCGAAGTCCCCAAAGTCCCTCTCAAAGTCCCCAAAGTCCCTCTCAAAGTCCCCAAAGTCCCCTCGATCAATCTGCTCTTCAAAGTCATCTCTATCGGGAAAGTCTTCACCGTTAATGGCAGTAGTCTCATCAACGTAGTCGTCGTCATCATCGTCATCATCGTCATCATCATCATAATCACCATCATCATCATCGTCATCATCATCATCATCATCATCATCATCATCATCGGCATTAACATCATTATTGGCATGAACATCATCGTCCTCTAGATGTGTAGAATACCCATATTGAGCATCCGGAACTGTAACCTGTAAACTTGTGGCTGTTTGTTGGATTTCATCATCTGCACGCGGCTCCAACTGTATGTACAACTCAATACCACTGACTTCAGGTATTCTCTCCAACTTGTCAAACATGATCTTTACATGTTTATTTGTTTCTATCACCATATACTTGTAATTAATCCGGTGCTTCAAGACTTCATGCGGCATACGATAAGTAATTTGTATGTTGTGTACAGCAGGATTCGCACACAATTCTTCCATAACTATCATCTTCAATTCATCGAGGGTCTTCAACCTACGATCAATTTGGGTATAACATAACTTTATACCCGGTCCTTCAAATGGCAATCCTTTGTTCGCATTGGCATTCTTAAGCGGACCACCGTAGTATAGGATTAAATCAATTTCAGGCATTGTAAACCTGTTAGAGTCAAGTTACTATGTTAGTTAACAAACATTTTATCTATTCAAACTACACAACATAGAAATTCCAATTCATTCAACTGCTATGAATTTCATATATCTTAGTAACATTTCATACTCAAATCATTTTTTTGTCATGCTAAGATTATCCACTTCATACCCAATACAAACAAAATAAGGCAAAATCCTTGTGAAAGTAATAAGAGTTTTATCATGTTACATATTTGCCACATTTACATATCCATTTCATACCCAATGCAAAAAAAATAATTTCATTACACATTCAAAGGCATGAATGACATACCCATTTTAGTACAATTCAAAGAGGGGGTAGTCACTCATTCCATTTCATACCCATTCATCACAATTCATTCACTACCCATTTCATACCCATTCATCACAATTCATTCACTACCCATCATACCCATTCATCACAAAAACCATTCACTACCCATCACAAAAACCATTCACTACCCATCATACCCATTCATCACAAAAACCATGTCATTTCATACCCATTCATCACAATTCAATCACTACTCATTTCATACCCATTCATCACAATTCATTCACTACCCATTTCATACCCATTCATCACAAAAACCATGCAAATAAATACTTGAAAATAACACTAACAAAACAAAGTTTGATATTTGACAAGATTGGTAAGAAACTAAGTTATTAACACTATCTACAAAATAAATAGTCAAATTCTTTACCCACACCCAACAACCAATACCTAAAACTACAATGACATTCAAATCTTTACATGTGCTTACCTGAGATATGAATTTGTTGAGGGAGAAGAGCAGTGAGAGATGCAATGGAGTTGTGAGAGCTAATGTGGTGTGGGTATAGATGCAATGTGGTGAGTTGTGAAAGGCAATGTGGTGTGGGGTGAGCCTTACAATCAGTTAGGTCAGTGTGTGTGTGTTTGTATCTCAGACTGAGTTGATCTGGTGCGTGTAATATAGCATTTTTCCCAGTAGAACTCGAGTCTATAAGACTCGAGTTCTATTTTTTACATTTAAGAGAATATCGACTTTTTAATACTCGATATCCTTTAACATTTTTGGACTAAAATCGAGTCTGTAAGACTCGATTTTTATTTTGGGGAAATCGAGTTTTTGAAAGTCGAGATCTGTGTGGCAGTTTTTAAGTCCAGTCAGCAAGTGCGTGCAGCGGCGATGGAGGTTTTTAAAAATAGAATCTCGAGTTTGTAAAACTCGAGATGCTATTTTCCATTATAATTCATAAAAGTTGCTAACTTACTATATACAACTTGCACCGGTGTCTACTCTGCACATTCCCTCCAAAAATTTATGTTAATTGTTCTGGTCCAAATCTTTTGTCCCACTTTTTTTTGCTCCACTCTATACTCCACTAATAAAAACTTATCACGTGTTCACCTAATTAATTAAATACTACTATTAATTAATAACGGTAGAATTAATAAGTCAATAATTATAATATTTAATTAATTTGGTGAACACGTGGTAAGTTTTTATTGATGGAGTATAGAGTGGAGCAGGAAAATGGGACAGAAGATTTGGACTTGTTTAATTCTATTTAAGTACTTACTTTACTTTTCTTTTCTTTTTTATTTTTTGATGAAATTAAGTACTTACTTTTCAAACCAAGGCATTAAATTATTTATTTTACACTAAATTTTATTAAAATGTCATTTTTATAATTTTTTATTTATTTTTTCACATACAAAAATTATTATCTACTATCTTCTTGTATTATCAAGATATATATTAAAAAAAAACTAAATACAAAATGAATAATGCAAGTGTAAATTTACACAGTATTATAGCAACTATGTATTTTTACACAATTAGACATGACTTAGGTATAGTATTTAGGTGCTGTTTCTCAGGTTTTCTTTTTAAAATTCTGCCATGTGGATTTTTTCTCATGGGATGGAAGTGTATTTTTTAGTTAAGTAATCATATGGCTGAATCATAAGAGAGGAACTTAAGGAACAGCACCTAAGTTTTTAGGAATGACAATGGGTCGGGTTCGAGCCGAGTTTTTTGATATCCGGACCCGACCTGCGGGTCTTCTCATGTGACCCGGACCCGATCCGTTTAATAAACAGGTCTTTTTTTTTAGCCCCAAACTCGGCCAGTCGAGTCTCCATGGGTCCCGCAGGCCCCGTTCAGCCACTTTTGGGCCTAATCCGTAGCCCAATCCAACCCAATCATATTAAAAAAAAAAAAAAAAAAACCCAAACACAAACACAAATCAATCAACGTTATCAGTTTTGCTGAAATTAAATCCTCAAACTTGAAACTCCATTTATCATTTATGCAAGAAACAAAACTCCGATTTTTGCATATTAAATCCTCAAACAAATACCCAAAAATAAAAACTATTGAGAGAGGAACAAAACTTTATTTATCATTTATAGACAGATTTTTACATTAACACAACATTCAATCTGATTTTTACATATTGAATCCTCAAACAAATACCCAAAAATAAAAACTACTGAGAGAGGAAATGAACCCAAAAAAAAGAAAAAGAAAAAAAGAACCAAAATAAAAAATGAAGAACTCAGACTTTCTTTAAAAAAAAAAGCTCAGCATCACATTCAGTCTACTCACGAACGTGATTCTCGTAACGGCAACCACCACAAGAATGAGAGTGAGGGTCGGTGAGTGAATGAGAGTGAGAGTGAGGGTGAGGATGAGATGTGAATTTCAAAGTGAGAGTGAGAGTCAGTGAGGGAGATGAGGAAGGCGGTTGAGTTGAGAGAGAGGAGAGAAATGAGTTTTAGGTTAGGGTTGTGATATATATATATATATATATATATATATATAGGTAGGTTTTTTTGTAATTTTTTATTTAGCTAACCAGGTCGGGTCTGGGTTCGAGTCGGGTTTTTGCCAAAACCTGAACCCGACTCAGACTCGCTTCGGTTTTTTTTTTTTTTTTAAAACCCAAACCTGACCCTATTTTTTATTGGATCGGGTAAAACCCGACCCATTAGGGTTGGGCCGGGCCGGGTACCCGCGAGTCGGGCATAAATTGCCATCCCTATAAGTTTTGTACTACTCAATTTTACATAATTCAATGTAAGTGAATTTTGAGCTTAATTAACTAAAATAATATATGGTAATTTTTTTTATTATTAACGGTTCGCTATAATGTACTCTTGATGTAATACACATTACGATGATATGAGATTATTGATGTGATACACATTACGATGATATGATATTAAGTTTTTTTTATTTATTTTATTTTATTCTAACATTATCATAATCTAAAATTACAAAATATATCACATAGCGACTTGAACCCCAATTCTTACCTCTTACACCCCACAAATACTTAATACTTATAGAGTGACCATCGCACCAAAAGTATGTAGTTATAAAACTATTTTTGTATTGAGATTACATTAATATAAGATTACAATAATATAATAGTACAGTGTGATGTAACTTCACCACAAACCAAACTTCTTTTTAAGGGTTATCAAATAGCCCACGGCCCATAGCCCGGCCCAAAAACCCAATGGCCCACCGGGCTAATGGGCGGCCCAGCCCGTTGTTATTGAGGCCCATGGGTAGCCCACTAGCCCAGTGGATCAGGCCGTGTGCTAGTTTTTATGCCCATGGGTACCCAGTGGGCTAGCCCAGTAACCCAGCCCGTTGGCCTAACCCGTTGGCCCAGTCCAATAACTCATAATTCATAACAAAAATATATAGAAAGTGTATGAAGGATTGATCTTGAAATATTATATAAGAATTTCTTAAGAGAACTCTCTCAACTACTAAGATACTCAACGTAATTATGCTAAACTTAGTTTATTAAATATATATTTTTCTAGTAGTCTAGCAATTTTGAATTAACCATTTGACAGCTTTTTTTATAAAATATAAAAATAAAAAACTATTTAAAGCCTTAATAAAAAAAATTAAATAGGTTTCCATCAACGAAACAAAAAATTAAATAAATTTGACTGTAAAAAAATTTGTAATTAAGTATTAAATTCTTTAATTTTTTCCTTTAAAAAAATAGATTGATTATTTCCTTATAAAAAATTGATTATTTCCTTATAAAAATAATAAAATAATATGCTAATACAAACCCATGGACAGCCCATTAGGCCCAACCTGATAACCCAGCTCGCTAAAGACAAAATGGGCATTGCCCATGGGCAGGGTCATGGGCTGAGGTTTTCTCTTTCGGCCCAGCCCGACCCAGCCCATTAACTAGTTAAAAGCCCATTATACCCAGCCCATTCTACCTATGGGCCAAGTAAACATGGGCCGGGCCGGCCCGACCCGGCCCATTGACGACCCTTACTTCTTTTAAAGCACCACAATATATATTTTTATTTATTTATGGATTTTACTAATGTGTGCCATAAAGGCATACAATAATTAATCATTTTTGGAAAAATTTTTCTTGAAAATTAAAAAAGTATTAACAGCTTTTTCAATTCTCGAAAAAATATTTTCAAAAATGGATAGCTTAATATGTGCCCTGAGGGCACATGTTAACCGGATCTTTTATTTATTATCTTACTAGCTATTTATTTAAAGGAAAAATAAAAATAAATAAAGGGGCACATTTGAGAAAAAATATCTTTCTTTCCATTCGCTATATAAAAACCATACCATATGGGTATGTGTTTACAACTTTAGCTTAATCTATCACTCCCTTCTGACAAACCCTAGATCCCTTTGAAGAAGAACCCTAGATCATGTCTGGGATGTACGGACAAGAAGCCGGCGAGGCCGCTCCTCCACCGTATGGAGCTAGCGGCGGTGCCGGAGGATATGATGGCGGTGGCTATGGCGGTGGTGGAGGTTATGGAGCTTCTGGAGCCTATGCTGGTGGATATGGCGGTGGAAACAGTGATGGTGGTCGTGGAGGTCGCGGAGGAGGAAGAGGCGGTGGAGGTTACAGTGGTGGTGGTGGCGGAGGTGGAGGCGGCGGAGGATTCGGTGGTCGAGGTATCTAATTTTTTGTTATTTCGTCTTTTTGTCCATTTTCTGATTGATTTGTTGTAGAATTAGGGTTAGGGTTATTGACTTGTTTCTTATTGTTTGATTGGATCTTGGTTGCAGGAGGAGGTGGTGGTAGGTATCAAGGAGGAGATCGTGGTGGCCGAGGCAGTGGTGGAGGCGGTGGCAGAGGAGGTGGCCGTGGTGGTAGCGGTCGAGACGGTGATTGGCTTTGCCCTAATCCTAGGCGAGTATTTTCCTTCTTTGATTCTGATTTAATGCTATTTGTTTGGGCTTTTACTTTTTTTTTTTTATTATTATTATTATTAATTTTTATTTTTTTAACACCTAAAAAGTTTTAGGTTTTGAACATAATTTCTTGGTTCGTTGGGGCTCTGTTTCATTTTTTATTACAAACTGTCTGTGTTATTGAATTGAGAATGGCATATACAATTTGGTGGGAATGAAATCCTCGTAAAATCAAGTATATGGAAACAACATGAACCCAATTGTTAGCTTTGTTTAGTGGTTCTTTATTTGAATCAGATTGGTCTTGAGCATGGGTTCACTCATACCATTTAATTTCTGAGTTTATTCAGTGGTTTTCTATCTATACATAAATTTGTTCTTTTGTATTCTTTAGACTCCTCTGTGTCCAATGTACATGGAGTAGTTTTTCTGTAATAAAACATATCTTAATTGTCAAAGAAAGAAAAGAAAAGAATTTAGAATGGTATATATGTGTATGTAGCAAGATTGGTTTTGCCCTAATCCTTCGTGAGTATTTTCTTTATCTGATTCTGATTTATTTTTACGAGTTTGGGTTTTTATTTTTTAACACCTAGAAAGATATAGGTTTTGAACATTTGAACTTAATTTCTCGGTTTGTTGGGCCCCAGTTTCTTTATTACAAACTGTAAGTGTTATTGAATTGAGAATGGTAATAAAACATATCTTACTTGTTATATTTGTGTATGTAGAAAGATTGGCTTTGCCCTAATCCTTGGTGAGTATTTTCTTTCTCTGATTCTGATTCTGATTTATTTTTATTTGTTTGGGTTATTATTTTTTAACATCTAGAAAGATATGGGTTTTGAACGTTTGAAATTAATTTTTAGGTTTGTTGTGCCTCAGTTTTAGTATTACAAATTGACTGTGTTATGGAATTGAGAATGGTATGTATGTGTATGTTGTTTTTGATGAGTGGTAAATGTGTACGCAGCTGTGGGAATATGAACTTTCAAAGAAGAACTGAATGTAACAAATGTGGTGCACCCTCTCCGGCTGGTGGCGGTGATCGTGGTGGTAGTGGTGGTGGTGGTTACAATAGAGGTGGTGGAGGTGGTGGCGGATATGGTGGTAGTCGAGGTGGTAGTTATGATGGGGGTAGAGGTGGTGAATATAATGGGGGTAGAGGTGGTAATAATGATGGTAGAGGTGGAAGCGGCAATAGGGGTGGTTCTTATGGCAAAGAAGAAGGTGGCTATGGTCAGGCTCCACCAGCAGCACCACAACCTTATTATGCAGGGGCTGGTGGGAATTATCCAACGCCACCTTACAACTCATATGCTGGAAATGTTAATTATGGAACGGATGCAGTTCCTCCACCTACAAGCTATTCTGGTGGGCCTACATCTTATCCACCATCTTATGGTGGACCCCCTGCAGGAGGTTATGGTAGTGAGGGTCAGGGTGATGTAAGGAGTGGTAGTCGGGGTGGCCCACCAAGTGGATATGATGGTGGGCGTGGTGCTGGTGGTCGAGGTGGTTATGGTGGTGCTTCTGCTGAGGCCCCAGCTAAGATAAGGCAGTGTGATGGGAATTGTGGTGATACTTGTGACAACTCTAGAATCTACATATCAAATTTGCCGCCAGATGTGACAACTGAAGAACTAAGAGAACTTTTTGGAGGCATTGGACAAGTAATATACTACATCTTTTCTTTTGAACTCCTTTCATTTAAGTTTTTATTGCTTAATTTTGAAGTTAGAGATTGTTGTCCATCTGTGTGCCCTTTGCAGAATATGTGTACAGCATTTTGTATGTATTCGGGTGTTGTTTTTGAGTTTACTTTATTGTTTTATATAACAGGAGGATTGTTTGACCTTGAAATTATCAAACCATGTAGTTTACTTTCCTCTAACCTCATCTTATTAATGTTATGATGAAAATACTATCAAATTTGATAAACTTAAAAAAAATTATCATCTTGGTTTTTTGTTAAAAATAAAAATTGCCGTCTTGGTTGTGTATGGATGAAGATGAATGTGCTGGATTTCCATCTGTCTCAATTGTGATGGAATGACAGTGGAAAGGGGATTTTAGCATGATGAGTCTAAAGGTTTGGCATTTCCTACCTGGTGTTAATAATTGACAGGAATCTAATGATTCACGTGCCAAGAGCCTTATAGCTCAATTGGCACCTTCTGGTGTTTCCTGCGGAGACATCCAGGGTTCCAATTCCCCCACCCCCAACTATTTGATGTATCAAAAAGAAATCTAATGATCCACGTGTTACTTAGGTTGGAAGAATTAAGCAAAAGCGAGGATATAAGGATCAATGGCCATGGAATATAAAAATATATACAGATGAGATGGGAAACAACAAAGGCGATGCAGTTTTGTCCTATGAAGATCCGTCTGCTGCGCATTCAGCTGGCGGTTTTTACAATAGTACTTACCTTTAAACTTTTTTGTGATATCATCATTTTATTAGTAGTGTTCTTACCAGGAGCCTTGCTTCACAGATTATGATATGAGGGGTTTTAAAATCAATGTTGCGATGGCTGAGATGTCTGCACCAAAGGCTCCCCCTGCCTATGACCAGCGGTACCTCCTTGACCAATGTCCTCACTTTATTTTTACATGCAATGTTGGAATGAGATGTTTAGTACTGTGTAGTGCCGTGTTATTGAGATATCTGCTACTGCATGAGAATTGTGTTTTCTCATGTAATCTTGATGTTATGAGTTTGATGATGCGTTGTAGATTCTCTTTATGATCATCAATGACTGATTAATATGGGTCCAGCTGTCATGGGTTAAAATTGTTTGCCAATTGTAATGTTCATTTTTACTAAGGTTGCATGCTTTTTGTTAGGACAGGATTACCATGGTTGTTAGTGCTCAAATTGTTACATTTTGCTCTGAAGTGCTTGTGGTGATATATTGTAATAAGGTCTTATTGTTTTGTTCTAGAGAATTTTTGCTTTACGTCAGTTGTTAAAAGTGGGATCTTACCTTGTTCTCACACAATTGGGCCATATGTATATATGTGTGTGTGTGTGCATATATTGAATTATAATTGGGACGTACCATTTAAAGATTATTCTATGGGCAATAGCTTTTTTTTTATTTTTTTATTTTTTTATTTTTTTTATATCTTTACCTAGCAAAGACTTTATTGTATTTCTTTTAGTCCTTGGGAAGCAGTTACAATGTTGCTGCTGGTTGGTTTTAGAATGCTATGAGATCCTGATGACTAAATTTATTGATTGTACATTGAAATATATGTATGTAATGCAACATAGGAGTTCAAATACTATGAGAGGCTTGCAATTTCTACATTTATATATGCGCGCGTGTAAATGAATATGACATGTATAAGACAAGAAGATATGATTTACATATTACTTTTACTCCGTTTCCCATTTCGTTTTCTAGTTTAGAAAATTTAACTTGGGAACATCATCTTGAAGAAAGATTTATGATTTTTCAAATTGCTTTTATAAACTTTTGAGAATTTAAGCCTGGTTAAAATAAAGGGAGGGGTATATTATGAGGTCAGTAAATTAATGACCTCTGTCTTCTAAAACTGGACAATTATTTTAGGACAACAAAAAATCGAATATGGGAGAAACAAAATGGGACAAAAGGGTGTATGTTTTACTTCTACTGTCAATTGCCAATCTTTTTGTTTTTGTCCTTGTTTTTAATGTGAGCATGTGATTCATCAAGAAATAGAAGAAAGTGGCTCAAAATGGTCGAGAAATATTCTGATAGATGGAAAAATGGTTGTGGAATTTATATTGTTGTAGGAGAAAATAACTTCTGAAGTTTTGGTTTTTTTGATAATTAAGGTCTCTCTCTCTCTCTCTCTCTCTCTCTCTCGTTGGGTATGGATATAATTTGACAAAGAAATGTTTTTTCTCCCTGTATCTCTTAACTTATACTTATTTACTCTTCTATGTAAGCAATCCAGATAGCATGTTTCAATTCTTCAGTTTAGTTGACTGGTTTAACAGCCACTCAAAATTTTATGTTTTTATGGGTTGTATCATTTACTTATAATTTGTGCAACAGGGGTGGTGGTCGAGGTGGCTATGGAGGCGGAGACAGGCGCAGGGATAATAACAGAGATGGATCTGGGCCTGACAGACATCACTATGGTGGAAACCGATCGCGTCCTTACTAAAAGAGAACCTCAGCATAATGCCTTTTATGTAACTAAAAATTATGGTCTGAGAGATTTTATTATGTTGCTATGGCAGGATACTTGAACTGGAGACTAAGAGGTAGGTTGTTCATTTACTCTGAGCAAGACCTCTTTTCTCCCTTTCCCTTCGTTCGCCGCTAACTGGAGGGGTTTTTATCTTTAGACATGGGATTGATTTTAATTGTGTGAATTTTTTATAGAGGCAAGTGGATAATCTCCAAATTGCTTGCTGCTAAGGTAGGTTCATATTTTCAGGTGAGTGCTGCTTTTTCAAAATTGTGCTATAATCCTTAACTGGAATTTGAGCCAAGTGTCATATTGTGGATTTGGTTGCATCTCTGGCATGTCTAATGTGACATCAATACAAGCATGTAAATGCATTTCCTGACTAGATAAATAGGCCATTTGGAGGTTTTGGCTAGACAAATTTTTGGAATATTTATTTGTTATTTGGGCAGAGCCTAATTGTGCCACTGTTTCTAGCAGTTTTGCTAAAGGTGGCTTAAGTTTATGTGGTTCATTTGTTTCCACTTTGTAAATATTTGATCCACTATCTTGAATTATGGATGTGTCGAGTAAGTTGAACAAGACGAGTGGTCACTTGCATTGGAGGTGATTAGGTTGGTTTTAAGGTCTGCTAATTTTGTGAATGTTTTGGAGATTTCTTTTTTAAGCAACCTAAATGAGATTCTCTTAATTAACCAAACCAATAAAACATATATGAATTCCAGCTTCGAGGCTTCCCTCCCTCTTCCCCCCCCACCCCACACCCCCCCCCCCCCCCCCCCCCAAAAAAAAAATAAATAAAGGCATTATTCTGATATCCTGTTTGTGGGAATTAGCAACTAAAGAGGTTGGATATCGAGCATTAAGAATGGCCTTGTATGAGAACTTTATTGTTATATTTGCTGTCACTATGCCTGCAAGTTTTGTGGATTCATCCTCTTATCTTAAGGATTCACCAAATTTCTGTGGACTCTATTGGGTTTGCCGCATGTTTTAAGTAGTAATTAATGATATATAAGAATACCCGGTATCAGCACTTGCATGCAAAGCCACTGATTTTCAACTAGTTTTGGAGAAATATCTTATCATGACATCCTCCATTGTCGAAGGCTTTGATCTGCTGTTGAGAGTAAATCTTTTGGTTCCATTACTTCAATGGGATGTTGCTCATAGCAAGTTTAATAAAGTAAATGTTGTAAATCCGCATTGCAAGCTATATTTGTTCCTTGTGCTAGGTGGCAATACTGGCAAATTCATGAAGATGCATTTCTTTTTAATGCAGCTGTTGTCAATTGATACTTTTTCAATTTCCTTGGGTTTGAAGTTTAATAGCCTGATCAATGCTAAGAAGTAATAATTGGTTCCTCATTGAATGTACTTATTTCTAGTATCTGCTATCCTTGAGTACACTTCCTATCATTTGGTTTGGTGTTTTGTATTTGGGAAACATTTTTGGTTTGTTCTATAGGAGGAGTCGCTAGGTATTGCAATTTATTTTGATCTTTAATTTTGAGTACTGTAGTAATTAGAAGCGGGAGATGCCATAATGATGCGATTAGAAGTATGGGGGTGGTCTTTGATAAAATGAAACTCGCATTTCGGTCACTTTTGGAGAGGTGGTGGTATTACTGATCAGCAGTGTTAGTAGTCAATCTTCTATTAATACTGCCTTTAGTTTTCACTTGAGAATCGTCTCTCCGACTAGCCTAGCAGCGTGAAATGGATTTGGTGGATGTACGCACGCACTGGAGGCATTTTAACATCTTCAGGGTTGCGGGTTAGCTAAAATTCTGCTTTAGATTTCTTTTGAGTTTTAGGTAGTGTGCTCAAGAAACTCAGTTATCATTGTATATTGTGGGGGTATTTTTTTGTTTTTTTTTTTTTTTAATTTTTTTTACTTTATCTGGGAGATCTTTTTTTTTTTTTTTTTTTTTTTTTTTTTTTTTTTTGAGAAGCATCTGGAAGATTTAAACTGCCGCATCACTTGTATTTAAATTGTATGTTTTGATTTGCTGAGGTAGTATTTCCCAAGGTATTATCAGCATTTATAACGCCTAGCCATCTTCAAGAAGTGCAACCTGAACGCTAGTACCCGATGGGTTATTAGTGGGACATAAGGAAAATAAAAATTATTTGGCATTCGGTACTAAATTAATACATGAGAATAAAAATACGTCCGTTGTACCATTTTGTTTATTATGTTCAGAAACATGGTCTAATGCAAAGATTTTTATTTTTATATATTATGAACTATTATAAAAGGGTGAACTCTATCTACGAGTGATTTGTTTGGGTGGGCAATTAAGTTTTATAAGACAAAAATCCCCACAACACTTATCTCCCCTCGATACTGAAGTCCATAATCAAACTCACTTACCATTTGATTTTCCAAAACTCAATGTGTGTTGTGGGAATAAAAAACTCAAGTTAGACATACAAAGACAGAGTAAGAAATCTTTTGTCATTGTTATGAGATTCAAGAGAGGGTTATTGAGATGAGTGCTTGGTATTGCCAGCGCAATTTGTACAGATGCGGCTCAAAGACGAAGGGAGAGAGGGCTGTGGGTTTGTAGGGGGAGAGGGTTGGTTTAAAGGATGGGAAGAAACTCTTCTTTGACTTTGGTAAAGATTGTGGGTGGGTGTGAGTTTCTTTGAAGTTGAGAGAAATAGAGAGCCAAGTGTGAGAGATCGTGCCCCCGGCCCGTTTGGATTGATTGGTTTGGAGGTCGTGTTATTGTCTATCAAAATAGAGAGATATGACTGATCATATTTTCTTTTTACAATGGAGTTGTCACTTCTTTAATTATTAGAAAAAAATAAGAAAATTATAATTGAAAAATTTATCATTTTATTGATTTGAGATTAAATGTACATTGATCATAGGAAATTATATAGTTTTGATTCTAGATATAATCTAAGATAAAGTATATGACTTAGTTTTTTAGTTACAATCTAGAGATTGAAAATTACATGAGTAAGTACTAACCCTTGATCTAAACTCAGAGGTTATATTACAAGATGAGAAGGTGTTAGATACTCACCTTGCTTGGTAAAACCAGTATTTTAGACTGTGGTGGCTAACATTTATATCTTATGATCCAACATATTATCAATCAATTGCATGTTCATTACTTTGCTTGAATTTAATGTGTATACATGTGATAAACTCTAATTCCATTTATTAATCATTATATTTGAATTGAAAAATAAATTTTAGTGAATGTGTGTAAATGGTGATATCTTAGATTCAAGTAATTGGAAAAATTATGAAATTAACATGTTTTTCACATTTTGGATATGAATTTAAGATCAAAACTAGTGTCATGTATGAACATGTGATGAACATCCAAGAATATGTAAAGAATGCATATGAACAACATTTAAATATATCAAGAACATTCAAGTATATTCAAGTAATTTAAATAATCGACTAATATGATTTAATCTTAAATTAATATTATAGCAAAATGAAAAAAAAAAAAAAAAAGAAAAAATAAGAAGAAGAAGTTAGGGAAATAGATTATACTTGCATACGAGATCCAAGAACATCCAAAAACATGTAAAGAGTGCATATGAACAACATTCAAGTATATTCAAGTAATTTAAATAATCAACTAGCGTGATTTAATCTTAAATTAATATTATAGCAAAATGGAAAAAAAGAAAAAAGAAAAGAAAAAAAAAAAGTTAGGGAAATAGATTATACTTGCATGCAAGATCCAAGAACATCCAAGAACATGTAAAGAATGCATATGAACAACATTCAAGTATATCAAGAACATTCAAGTATATTCAAGTAATTTAAATAATCAACTAGCATGATTTAATCTTAAATTAATATTATAACAAAATGAAAAAAAAAAAAAAAAAAGAAGAAGAAGAAGAAGTTAGGGAAATAGATTATACTTGCATGCAAGATCCACACGGTGGAGGAGGCTTTTGGTGGAGGTCCTAAGGGTGGAGTAGTAAAGAAGAACTAGCAGAGAGAGAGCGACGCTTACTCAGTATCTTAATTCTCAAAAAGATTAAGATATAGCAAGACTAACTCCATTTCAATAGAACTCAAGAAGAGAGAAGAGATGATGCTTTTGTGTCCTTTGAAATGGAGAAGAGGGAGATTTATATAGTAGTGGTAGAGAAAATATGAATGGAAGAGCATTCAATGAGGGTTGACAAAGGATGAGAGAAAATAAAAAACCTAGACTCAATTTTAGAGTTTTGAGAAGGCCAGTGCATTAAATTCGAAGGTTGCAAGGAGCCGGAGGGGGTAGCCTAAATGTTAGATTATAATAGCTGATAGGTGAGTGGAGCCAACAAAAGAGAAAGGGCTATCACTAAGTCAGTGTTGTTATAGTAAGCTGTCATGGACGTTGGTTGCGGAGCGTGGTAATATGTTATAGTCCTAGTGTCCTACATGGATCTTGTAACAACCTTTAGAGTCAAATTTGAAAAATCATATCTTACTCATTTCTGATTGAAATTGTCTCATTCTTGTGCTCAAATTAAAGTACCGGATGTCTAGTTTCTAGAAAAATTAACCTCACTCATAAATTCAAAATTTTCTAAGATATATCAACGAAATAGCGAACATATGTTATTTGTTGGAAAATAGTTTCAGCACAATTAACATTAATAGGCCCCAATTACATCCATTTTAGAATTAATTAGCCCCAAATCATGACATAATTATTCCAATTAAAAATATAATTACACCAATTACTCATTAAATAATTAATGTTTGACCATCTAATTAATCAAGTGTGCGTAACCTTACCATAAGTTGTAGTCCTAACAAATCGAATTATGATATGTTATTAATTTCAAATTGATTATAATTATAACCAATCGAAATTAATTGTTCATAATCACATATAGTCGGACTTAATGCGTATCTCATTCTCGGCTATTAAAACTTGATTCAAGGATGACTTTCGATTCGATGGTCTGATTAAGACTTATGACTAGTGAATTTGATGGTTACATCATTAAGATTTCTTTGATGAAATGAAATTAAGGATCTAATGGCCAAAATTAAGATGATTATCTCCAAGGTAAAATTACTCTTTAACCCTCTACGTGAGGTTAAGTGCGGGTTGCAAAATGGGGTGTCCACACCAAACAACAAAGGATGTTGGTTTGTAGTTTGGCATTCTTAACTCATTGCAATACATGTATTTCTCTCTCTAAAACTCTTTTCTCCATGGGTTGATTTGATTTCTCATTCTTTTTTGTTTCATTGTTTCAATTTTTATTTTACTATTAGAAAACAATGCAGACCTTAATAAAATACATGTATAAAAACATTTGTTAAAACTAAAAATTCAACAACCACTACATATTTCTTCATCAAATATTTAGGCAATTAAAAATTGAAGCAACGAAACAAAAAAGACCGACAAAAATTTAACAACCACTATATATTTTTTCATCAAACATATAGGTAGTTAAAAATTGAAGTAATGAAACAAAAAAGAATAAGAAATCAGTCTTAAAAAAAGAAAGAAATCAATCAACCCATAGAGGAGAACTTTAGAGAGAGAAATACATGTATTGTGATGGGTTGAGAAAGCCAAACCACAAAACCAACACTCTTTGTTGTCTGGCCCTTTATTTCTCCCAAATTCCAAGAAACCTAAACCCACCCATAATCTCCACCAAAGTGAAAGAGTAGTCTCTTCCCATGCTTTAAACCAATCTTCTCCCCTTACAAACCTACAATCCTCCTTCCCTCTATCTCCGAGCCTTATCTCACCAAATTAGTACGAATTGCATTGGCACTGCACACGTAATTATCTCACACACACACACACACACACACACTCTCTCTCTCTCTCTCTCTCTCTCTCTCTCTCTCTCTCTCTCTCAATTTCTTGCTCTTTGCCTTGTTTGTCTAGCTTGAGCTTTTCTTTCCCATAACAAACATTAAGGAGTTAAGTAACTAGGAGATAAGTGTTGTGGTTTTTATTATTATTATTAATTTTTTTTGTCTTTTAAATTGAATTGCTAGCCCAAAAAAAATATGTGAAACTAAGTTTTTGCCCACCAAATTGAACAAACCAAATGTTACTGTAGATTTGTTTTTGCTTTTTTTTTTTATTATTTATTTTTTTTAATTTTAATTTTAGTTTTTAAAATTTTATTTTATTTTTATATAGTTAGTAGATATATATAAAAAAAGAGGTAAATTTTAAAAACTCTCCACATTAATTTAAATTTGAGTAAAAGATGGATAGTGAATTTTTAAATAAAGAGGTAAGTTAGGAAAATTATTAAAGTTATGATAATTGACTATTTAAAGATGATTATTTTTTGGGGTGTTTCAAAATGGATAGAGTAAGAAGATGAGATGAAGTTAGTATTGTGAATTTTTCAAATAGAGGATTAGAGTAATTTTCCTTAATGGAAAATTTGCCCACCTAATTTTATAATGGGTAAAATACAATAGCTACTTCCAAGGTTTGAGGTAATGCCAAGCATATCTAAGATTTTTTTAGAAACTACTCATTTGGTCCTTCAACCAAAATGACGTTACATGTTTAATAACATATTTTTTCTCCAAACAAATGCTATACTTAGATCTGAAACTCTCTTTTATCTTTTCACATATAGACACTCACATTCTCTCTCTCTCTCTCTCTCTTGCTTGTCCAAATCTCAAATTTTGAATAGTCTGTTTATGGACCCTAAGATTCATTCTTTGAATTTTATATAATTTTCCTCCCTTTTTCTTCTTAAATTCAAAACACAAGCAATGCATTTCTTTGGTTCTTTTTCTAAAAATAAAATTTAACAAAGAAGGCAATTACTTTGCTTTTAACAGCCAAGAAAATCAAAGAGAAAAGCCACAAAAATCAAAAGGAAAAGTCACAAAAAGTCTCAAATCCTTCGTCTAGCGTTTGGTAGGTGAGAAAACCAAAAGGAAAAGCTCCTTAAAAAAGAAACCCAAGTTTTTCTCCTCCACAATGAAACTTGGGAAAATCCAATAGCCAAGATCCTAAGAGCAACCACATCAGCTCTTCTAAAAGATTCTGTCTATTTTACACAAAAAACCTACTTTTTCTATTTTACACCATCATTTTTACAAAATACTCACATCAGTTTATCTATTTTACAAGATATTTCAATAAAATATTCATTCTTCATCAGTTTTTTATTATTTTCCTTAATGATCATACTTTTTTAATTTAAATTTAAATTTTAAGTAAACTACCAACACCGGTGGCTAGGCTAATGGAGTCACTTGTGGTGGAGGTCTAATGGTCAAACATCCGAAATACTATTTTCGGAGACCGTCGCTAGATCGGTGTCTCCGCCCACCGTGCCAGCCACGGTGCCACCAACATTGGTGGCCAGACCACCAAAATAGTGGCTTCAGCGACAGCCGATAGATCAGTGTTTTCGACCATCATTCTGTCATCAATGAAATATTTTAGTGTGTTGTTTCAGGATTATGCATTGGAGAGAGAGAGAGATATATATATATACATATATAGATATTATTTACTATTAGTATGATTTTAGTTTAAAAAAAAGCACTAATATGAATTAAAAAATTTAATATAAACTTTAATAAAATTCCAACTAAAATCATGCTTTGTTTGAAAAAAAAAAAAAAAAATCTCAATGATAATTCTTTTATAATTAAATTATATTGAGAGATATTTACAAGCAAGGAAGCTTCCTTTCCCCTCACTTTTAACCCCCACCACTAAAACATCTGACCCTCTTTTTTATTTTTTCCTTTTTATCTCACAAAACCACATCTTTTCTCTATTTCTTCTCCCACGGTCTGATCTCTGATCTCTGTCTCTTTTTCTTTTTCTTTTTCACTTTCTTCTTTTTTTTCTTTTCCTTCTCCTTCTTTCTTCTTCTCCATTTTTTCTTCTTTAGCGTCTTCGTCTTTCTTCTTCTCCATTTTTCTGCTTCTTTCTTTTTCTTTTCCTTCTCCGTCTTTCTTCATCTCTATCCATTTTTTGTTGCCCTCTCTCTCTTCCCATCTTTATACCCATTTTTTCTGAACAACTATCCCTCTCGGTCTAATCCGCACCCTCTTGGTCAGATCTCCTTAGCTCCGATTAGGCAAGCATCGATCGTTCCAGTCAAGCACTGATCGTTCTGATCAAACACTGATCTGTCTCTTTGTTGGTTTGTCCGTGTGGGTTTGTTTGTGTTTGGGTGTGTTTGTGTATTTCTGTTTTGATTTGTCTGTATGGATGTGTTTGTGTGTGGGTGTGTTTGTGTGCATCTGAGGAAAAAGAAGATGAGGAAAGAAGTTACAGAGTTCGTTGTGCACGGAGAAGAGAGAGAAAAAAATGTGTGAATGAAAAATTAATAAAATAATAAATAGACGAGCTACAGTAACAATGTAAATATACACGGTTACTATAAGAAGTGTATAAATATACACATCTTTACACACTTTTAGAAGTACTGATGTGAAGCATTTTTGAGATAAAATGTGTAAAATGTAGTGTCTTTTTCTATTATACAAGATTTTTCATCCACTAATGTGGATGCTCTAATTCCACCATTAAATTGCCATCAACCACCAAATTACACATTAAACTCTTAACACCCACGTCGGTCAAACCCAATTCTAGTCAACAAAATCATCATTGACTCAACGAAAACTGTTCACCCACCACTACAAGATCTCCATCACTAAAATAGAGAGATGAGAAAAAGATCCATCATTGGAGAGAGAGAGAGAGAGGGAGAGAGATTTGAGTTTAGAATTTGTTTTGAGAACATTGTTATTAATTGTAGGTATGTAATGCAGTTTGTGTTTAAGGATTAAATGCGCTAATTCTAAAAAATCTTAATTGTGCTTGACATTATCCCAAACCTTAAGAATAGTTACTATATTTTACCCTTTATAAATTTTCAAATTCTTCCCTAAGTTTAAAAGTATGAAATTGATTAATTTCATGACAATCCTAGGAAGCATAGATATCATAATGGGAGAAGTATGAAATGATAATTGATATGAGAGAAAGTACAATATCTACAGTGACGAAGAATCAAATTATCACCATATTATTCCTTTTTCTACTTCTTTCGATAGTAGGATAACCCCAAGGAGTTGCAAGATTTTTTCTACCAATTAGGGCCCTCTCTTCACCACCCCCAATGGGGATGGTCTACAAGGTTCATAACTACTCTTACTACAGGATTCATTTGATAGCTCAAATATTGATCTGATTCAATATCAGATGTAATTCAAACTTATCATTGAGATGTAATTCAAACTGTCCACAATAATTTAAAATTGAGTAAAATATGAACATTGAATTTTTAATATAAAATAAAAGGTAAATTAGGAAAATTATTAATATTATTTTAGTAATATAATTAGAGAATTAAATTTCTCCCTTTAGAAAATGAGATGGAGTTAGTATAAATTTAAATATACATATAAAAAAATATTAATTGTTTTTAATGCAATTAAGTTCAAGTTAATATAAATATACAAAAAAAGTTATTATCTAACATTAGTAATAGAAAATCAATCATAGATGATTGATTATCTATGGATTATGTATTAAATTTAGTAATAATTTGCTGTGACTTTAAAGTTACATGCTACCTTAAATTCTCCAATAGAAACAAAATTAAGAACCCCAAAGAGAGAAGAAAAAGATATCAACTTCGAGAACCCAAAAAAATGATGACTTGACATCTAGGATGATTAGAGAAAAAAATAATGTAAAAATCAAACAATTTGAAACGAATATAGTGCTTTCGAATTTCATTTTGACTTTACTAAAAGATTAAATTGCAAATTACACAATTAACGTTCGGGATAATTTTAATTTTGTCCTAAAATTTCAAAATTTTGATCCACCTACGTAACCTTGCTTATTGTTTGGATGAACTCCCTTCTATCTATCCATTAATGATTGGCAGTTGAGAGAGAGAGAGAGAGAGAGACTTGTATTCTATGCAGCTTAATAGAGAGAGCAGTGCAAATATTATATCCACGCTTTGATTTACGATTCACCTACTTGTAAATTAATGTTCTTTTCTAATTAATGCCAACCTCAATACCTAATCCGTAGTTTGTAAAATTGCATCTGCAAATTTTGTCAATGATCAGGCCAAGCAATAACCGTTCAGAAGTCTGGCATAGTTGCTTCCACGAAAGCTGACCACAGGATCCTAAATCAAATATGCAATTGGTTCCTGGGTAGAATGTCCAGACTCCAAATACATGGGGTCCCCAATTGATTTATTTTTATAGGTAAGTTACATATCTTCTAAGTCTTGAACCCATGACCTTACCTACCCTACATTCCATTATTATAGGAGGAAGAAGAATCAATTGAGCTATAGCTATGAAAGGATGGATGCTAGAAACAATCAGGAGTGGTCCATTGTGACTGCAGTAAATTTTTATGTGAACAACAAGGAATAATATAATATCTATCTGGGGCAGTTAACTTAGCAAGGCTACATCATGTGCCAAGAACCTTGTAGCTCTACTGGAATCTTCTAGTGTTTCCGATGGAGACGTATATGGTTCAGATCTCTTCTCTCCCAACTATCAAATTATCCAAATAAATAAATAATAATAATAATAATAATGACGAAAAAGAAGAAAGAAAGCAAGGCTACATCATGTCATAACTCCCCCCAACAAGCGCGGACTTGATGTATGATCGGTTGAAAATGCATGTTGATGCTGTAGTAGGGAATTGGGAAGCTTTTACGGCAGCAGTTTCCCACAAAGATGTGGGCAGTTATAGAAGTGTGGTCATCTAAAGTGGCTATTAGCAATCCACAAAAGCAGAAGCTTCAGCTTTCAGATTTGGAGTAACTTTAATTAAAGATTATGCTCTTAACAATGTAAGATATTGAAAGTGATGCTCAGTTGGTGGTGCCAGGATTCAAGAGATTGTCTGGGAGATTCACACAGTGGTTCAGGACATTAAGGAGCTGCTGATACTTTCTGGAGAATGCTCTGCTTTGTTTAATTGGGTTAAGCATGAGTGTAACTCATTATCTAATAAATGTTCCTGTTGGTATCTACTTAATGACTTCTCGGTTATTCCTGTTGTTTGTTTGAATGGGGGCTTAATGGCCTAGTTTTGTTTTTGGTATTCTATGGTTTTTTGTTCAATGTAATTATCTACAGTAATTATCTACACACCCCCCCCCCCCCCCCCACACCCCCCCAAAAAAAAAAAAATCACTCCCAGAAATATAGAACTCACGTTCCTTGCTGGTATCAAAGTCGAAGAGTAAAATGAGAGGGGAACAAAAAGAAATGTGATAATATAGATGCAGCTTATCTCTTCAAGGAAGGAATGCATATGCTATGTAATAAGAAACCATAAAGACAATATCAACTAACTACCAAAAAGAAATCAACTCTAAAATTTTTTTTGGCTAGAACTCAGGCAATATGACCTCTTAGTGGCCAGATAGAAAATTTGTTTGAATCCTTATTATTTCTATTCGCACTAAAGCCTATCTATGTACATGTGTTTGTTGTGTGTCATAAGGGCCATTCAGGATTGCTCCAGAAACGAATTGAGGACCAGCATTAGCAGCACCTTGAACCTGAATGAAGCACACAATATTAATAGATCTGATTGACCATAATTTCTTGCTTGGGAGCTACAAAGTCATCTGGTAGTATCAAATAAAGTCGTTAGATTACATGGTATAACGTGCTAGTTTGGTACTACATAGATTAACCTGGCGACAGCTAGTATGTTGTTGATATTATAGTCTGAGAACTGGATATGTGACTTATAGGGTTTGTGTAAATAACAATGGAACTGACATTATTTTATTATTATTATTTTTTTCATAAGTAACAATGGAAATGACAGTAATTCTTTCACTTTTTTTCTTTTTCTTGGATAGATATCAATGCTTTCACTTTTAAAAATATATATACCTGGGGATTGAGACAGGTGTCCCAATCATAGTTTTATATATGTAACTGTCAACATGCCGATTCATGGATACCTGAAACTTACATAGTGTAATAGGTTTCTATTCCAAAGTCTGGGAGAAAATGTTGAGCAAAGCAGCTTTCCACCTTATTATTTTCAACCCTAATACATCTACTTTAAGCTCAGTTGGTAACTGATCATGCAGAATCAGTTTGGTTTAGAAGCGAAGTCATATCCTTTAGGAATATCTTACAAGATAGAGCTTAGGCGTAACTTATGAGATTGCGATAAGGAGACTCTCTATTTCTTTTGCTCTTCTCGTCCTGGTTATGAAGTTCTTGAGTAGGATGCTAAGGAAGACGGAGAAGGTGGGACTCCCTAAGAACTTCAAGGTTGGCAATGTGGAGGAAGATTGGTTGTGTGTCACACAATTATTGCTTACAGATAAAACAATCATTTTTCGTGATGCCAACACTTTGCAGATGATACAATCATTTTTTGTGATGCCAATACTGAACAGATTCTCTATGTTCGATTGTTGGTGATTTGTTTTGAGGAAGTGACAAGCCTAAAGGTTAACTTAGGCAAGAGCGAGACAGTTCCAGTAGGTGAGGTTCAGAATATCTTGGGCTGGAGGGTGGGGTGTTTGCCTATGACATGGTATGCCCCTGGGACTCCTTTTAAATCGAAGTCAATTTGGAACCCGTATTTTGGAGAAGTTTGAGCGTGGTTTAGTGGGCTGGAAGAGGTTATATAAAGGGGGTCAATTGACATTACTGAAGAGTACTCTTTTGAGTTTACCTACATATTATTTCTTCTTATTTACTATCCCTACTAGTGTGGCAAATAAGATTGAGAAATGACAAAGTAAATTCTTGTGGGGGTGGTTTGGGGGATGAGTTTAAATACCATTTGGATATTGTTAATGAAGGACTGGGGATTAGGGAGCTTACAACCTTCAATTAGGATTTGTTGGGGAAATGGATTTGGTGGTTTGGGGTAGAGGAAACTCGTTTATGGAGGCGTGTAGTAGCTACAAAGTTCAGCCAGGAGTTGGGTAGTTCAGTAAGGAGTGGGGTGGTTGGAGTTCCAAACCTATTCGAGGTACTCATGGGTGTGGTTTGTGGAAGAGCATTAGGATGGGGTGGGATAGATTTTTGCATTACATTGATTTTGATGTAGGAATTGGTAACCGAATTCGGTTTTGGCATGACTATGGTGTGGCGATCAGCCTTTGAGGTGGTTTTTCTGGACTTGTACGATGGCTCTACAAATAGAGAGGCTATATTATAGTAGGATGGAGAATCATGTGCAGATATAGTGGGGAGACGGTGGATCATCTATTGGTTCATTGTAAGGTGGCCTGTGCCTAGAGATTTGTTTAAAAATCTTTTGGGATACATTGGGGTTTTATGGAGAAGGTGATTGTCTGTTACTTGAGAAATTGGTTATTGGGTGGGTAAGCATTCAATAGATATTTGGAACATCTGGAATAATTAGGTGGGTATGCATTCGTCAGATATCTGGAACATGGTTCCTTCATGTATGACGTGACTATATGGAGGGACACAATTGGCACACATTTGAGGATGGGGACTGCATAGGAAATGAGTTGCTAGCCATCCAATTTCTCTAGCTCCTTATTTGATTGGTCTCAAGTGTGGGGTTTTACAAATGGGGATTCTATTGCTATGTTTTTAGATACACTGTCTTTCAATATATAATTTTCCCTTTTTTTGTAATTCTTTAGGTTCTTTGTGTCCATTTACATGAACTAGCCTTTTTTAATAAAATTATTCTCACCTATAAAAAAAAATTAACTTATAAAAAAGAAAAAGAAGAAGAAGATAGAATTCAGAACCAGTCACAACTCTTGTTGATTTGTTGCTGGTCCATTCATCACCCTGAACACTCAATCCACTACCACCTCCTCGGTGTCTAATCTGAAACTATCTATTGTTTATGTTTAAGAGTTAGGGTACTGCTCCTGAAAAGTAAAAGGATGGGGAAATTCAATACCATCTCCATGTATATTTATTTGTAGTGCTATCAAGTAACAATTGTTTTAGCAGTGTTTTTGCAATTCATAATTACACCAAAGAAGACATTTCCCGTTTGGTACAACGTTTTTTTTTACTTCATTTTATTTCAGCTTTTTGAAACTGGGGTTGAAAAGGCTGTATTCAGGAGAAGGGGGGGTTGGGGGGGGGGGGGGGGGGTGGGGGCGCAGCAATGGGGAAGGAGTGAAGCTTGAAAAGTTGTGCACTTTGAAACTGAACCTTGTTACCAAACGGGCAATAGTGAATCATGGATTAGGTAATTTGATGTAGGAAGGACATGAATTTAGAGGTCAAACAACCTATGACCCCTCTTTCACTTCGCCCTACCCTTTTACCACCACCACCTCGACCCACCCTTCTACCACCACCACCACCATATTCACAACCCCTTTCATCACAACCCGTCCAACTTAGCCATCCATATACAGCATCACTACCACCACCACCAATACCAACATGTCATCTTTATAACCCGTATCACTCTTCTTTACCTTTTGGCCCTTTTTTACCTTACACACCACCACAATTCTTTTGGCCAACCTTTGGCCAGGGATCACAACCACTCCCCTCAACATCTGCACCTATAGCTCCCAAACCAGATAACGTTTCACACTTCTAAACCTTTCAATCCAAGCCCACCGGTACTCCCTCACAGCCTCTCAAACCTCAACAGCCCAAGCCTAAACTTCTGTCAGGGGTGTTAGGGAGGACTTCAGCTTTCTTTCGTATTGACTCAAAGATTTTTTCTTTAGCTTTCGACGGTGGTAGAATAGATTCTTTTGCTATTCATGAACGACGGGGTAAGTTCCATGGTTCCATTAGGGTCGGTCGTTTGGGTTTGGATTGGATTATTGCTTGTTTGGCAGACCTTGATCAATGGAACTTTCGAAAACATCCTTTTTTCAAACGTTTACGTGAGAATTCTAAACTTTTGGAGTTTACTAGTAGATCTAACAAGGGAGGCTTATTTGTGGAAATCTCTGAATACCACAATGGTGCAAGAAGGGGTTGCCTACGAGTTCCAGAGGGGACCAAGATAAGGTGGTTGGTCTTTGTTTAGAAGACGATTATGTGACTATTTTTTGGGAAGACGAAGACTGGACCAGAGAAGAAGGTGGTGGCCGGAGGCGGAGAGTTTGAAACAGCAGTTGACATGCAAAAATCACAAGTTTGGAAAAAAATAAATGGCCACGTAAATATAGGGAGTAATTTATGTTTTGCGAAACATATTCCTAATATAACTGGTCAGGGCAATCAGTTTGAGTCTTTGGGGGGATTTGATTTTTCCAAAAAGTCTGTTTCTTCTTCTGTGTCGACAGCTGGCAGGCCCATTCGTGCAAGCCATTTAAAATGGACCCAGGCCCACTTTTGTCTGAAAGTTTCTATTGACTTGGAGGGTGAAGGTAGGCGGACTGTTTCTTGGGGTAAAGTCCAGCCCATTGTAAACAGACTAACTCAAGCCCACCAACCTAATAGTGAGAATGGGTTGGGCCTGTCCTCATCTGACTTCTCAAGACTGGTATGTAATGGCGACGGGTCCGATAACTTGCAAAGTTATGAGTGGGTGACTGGGGAAGGATCAAGGACACACGAGGATGTGAAAGGGGAGAGCCCAAGCTCCGGCGATGGACTGGGCGGCTCTTCTGCTGCTGTTACGAAGGCCGATGAGGAACCAGGGAACCACTAGGAAGAGGCAGGGGAGTTTCAGTGTTCCGGCGAGAGTCTGAGCTGCCCCATCGTCACTGTCATGAAGCCCGATGATCGTGCTTCAGTTTCCGATGGTCTCGGTACTGTTGGGGAGGCAGTTTTGAGCTCCGATAGTGAAACGGCTCACCCCCCTGTTGTCGCTGATCAAACCGGGGAGCAAGGGGTGGGGTTGTTGGTTGCCGATACATCTTCTGGAGCACTTTCGACAACTGTTGAAAATTCCGGGAGTCCAGTTCAGGTTCAGAGCCAACTGGTGGTGGGTTCAGACGTGAATGTTTCTATTTCTGAGATGGTTTGTGGTTTAATTGAATCTGAGGGCTCTAGACTGCTTAGAGAAGCCTCTTTGCTTTCGGGTAAGGGTGAGGAGGATGTTAATCCTGAGATCATTACACCTTTGGCTTTATGGAACCCAAATGGTGTTCTGGATCTCGTCTCTGTGGAAGATGGTTCAGATGGGTTTATAGAGGATGAGGTTTTGGAGCCTTCAGAATGGGTGAGAAGGATGATCAGAGGTTTTAGTACTTTTGTGGGTTTCCCAATTGATTGTTGCGAGAGACAGTGTATTGATTTTTTTCAAAAACTTGAGAGAGTTTGGGAGCAGCAAGCGACTGCTGTTACTACTCGTCGGGTAAGCAATTCAAACCATAAGGGGATGAGGGAGTTAAGAAATTTGTTTTCATCCATTAACTATGATGGGCATTCTGGTAGAAGTTCTAGAGGCAATTTGAAATCTTCTAGTTTGGGTTCCTCTGTTGGTAAATGAATTTAAAAATTCTGTCATGGAATGTGAGGGGTTTAAATAATCCTCGTAAGCGAGATGTTGTGAAGAATCTTTTACGGGATTGGAAGTGTGATATAGTATGTTTTCAAGAATCTAAACTGGACAGCACCAGTTCCAGCTTGGTTAAAAGTCTTTAGGGTAGCCCCTTTGTAGACTGGGGGGCCTTAGACGCCATAAATACTGCTGGGGGTGTCATTATGATGTGGGATAGAAGGGTTTTTGAGAGAGTAGATTCAGTTGTTGGAAGTTTTTCAGTTTCAGTTTTGTTGAAGGGAGTGTCAGATGGCTTTGAATGGATTTGCTCAGGGGTGTATGGACCAACTGACGGAAGTCTAAGGGATGCAATGTGGGTAGAATTAGATTTAGTGCGATCCCGGTGGGCTGGGGCTTGGTGTTTGTTTGGTGATTTCAATGTTATCCGTTACCCGGTTGAGTGACTTGGCTGCAATTCTTTTAGTCCAGCTATGTTTAAATTTTCAGATTTCATTGCCAAACATTCACTGCTTGATTTGCCTTTGGTTGGAGGTGAATATACTTGGTTTCGTGACTCTGATAGTCCTTCTATGTCCAGACTTGACAGAGTTTTGCTGTCAGCAGATTGGGAAGAGCATTTCTTAGATATGACTCAAAGGACTCTACCTAGGGTGGTGTCGGATCATTGTCCTCTGCTAGTGGAGGCAGGCGGCATGTCGAAGGGGAAGAGCCCTTTTAGATTTGAAAATATGTGGTTAAAGGTGGAGGGTTTTGTGGATAAGGTGCGACATTGGTGGAATGGGTATCATTTCGTGGGACCTCCAAGTTATGTTCTAGATTGTAAATTGAAAGCCCTTAAAAGGGATTTGAAGCATTGGAACAAGAATGTTTTTGGAGATGTAGCTTTTAGAAAAAAGAGTCTATTGACCGAGCTCTTAGACATTGACATGAGAGAGGAGATGCAGGTGTTGACTCAAGAGGACAGGGCTAGAAGGTTGGTGATTAAATCAGATATAGATTTTCTGGCTTCTTTGGAAGAGATATCTTGGAGGCAGAAGTCCAAGGCTCTTTTTATTAAAGAAGGTGATAACAACACACGGTTCTTTCATAGAATGGCCAATTCCCATAGGCGTACTAATCAGATTAGGGGAGTGGAGGTGGATGGTGTTCTCTTTGAGGAGGAGTCTGATGTTACGGATCAGGTGGTGGATTTTTATAAGAGATTATATCAGGAATCGGAACCTTGGAGACCTACTATTGATGGGTTAGACTTCGCTTGTCTAGACGAAACTGAGAGGTTAATGTTGGAGAGAGAGTTTGAGAAGGAGGAGATTATTGAGGCTCTGAAGGAGGCAGAAGGTGATAAGGCCCCTGGACCTGATGGGTTTACTATGGCTTTCTTTTAGAAATGCTGGTGTGTTTTAGAAGGGGATGTATTGGCTTTCTTCAAAGATTTCACAGCCAATGTGTTTTTGAGAAATCTCTTAATGCGACATTTCTTTGCCTGATCCCCAAGAAGACTAATGCAGTAAATATCAAAGACTTCCGTCCTATTAGTCTTGTGGGCAGCCTTTATAAACTTTTGGCTAAGGTGTTGGCTCATAGGCTTCGAGGGGTTTTGGACAAATTGATATCTGACTCTCAAAATTCTTTTGTGGGAGGGAGACAAATTCTTGATTCGGTTTTAATTGCCAATGAATGCTTAGATAGCAGATTGAAGAGCGGTACTCTTGGTGTTATAATTAAGCTGGACATGGAGAAGGCTTATGATCATGTGAACTGGAATGCACTATTTTACCTTATGGAAAGAATGGGCTTTGGGGCACGGTGGAGTAGGTGGATTAAGGTGTGCATATCTACAGTTAAATTCTCAGTTTTGGTTAATAGATCTCCTTCAGGTTTTTTTGGTAGTTCTCGTGGTCTTCGCCAAAGGGGATCCTTTGTCTCCGCTTTTATTTCTTTTGGTTATGGAAGTGTTGAGTAGACTGTTGAAGAGGACAGAAATTGGTGGTTTTCTTAGTGGATTTCAAGCAGGGTCCCACAAACATGGGGGAATCCATATCTCTCACATTCTTTTTGCTGATGATACTATTTTGTTTTGTGATGCTTCTAGGGAACAGTTATTATATGTGCTGATGGTGTTGATCTTCTTTGAAGCTATTACAGGCCTGAAAGTTAATCTAGGCAAGAGTGAGATTGTTCCTGTTGGCGAAGTTGGGAACTTGAATGGATTGGCTCGTATTCTTTGCTGTAAGATGGGTACTCTGCCTATGAGATATTTGGGCATGCCTCTCGGGGCACATTATAAGGATTCATCAATTTGGAATCCTATTATAGAAAAGATGGAGAAACGGCTGGCTGGATGGAAAAGACTTTATTTGTCGAAAGGAGGTAGGCTTACTTTGCTAAAAAGTACACTATCAAGCCTTCCCACTTACTTTTTATCATTGTTTACTATCCCTCAGGCTGTGGCAGCAAGAATTGAAAGGATTCAGAGGAACTTCCTTTGGGGGGTCTCAGAGGATGTCTTCAAATATCCTTTAGTTGCTTGGGATAAGGTATGCTTACCAGTTGAATGTGGTGGCTTGGGTATCCGAAGGGTTGGGCTGTTTAACAAGGCTTTGCTTGGTAAGTGGTTGTGGCGTTTTGGGAAAGAAAATCATAGATTATGGCGTCAGGTTATAGCAGACAAATATGGGGAGGCAAGAGGAGGCTGATGCACTAGAGGGGTAAGAGGTGCTCATGGGTGTGGGATGTGGAGGAGTATTACAGGAGGATCAGAGAAATTCTTTAGCCAGATCCTGTATAATGTGGGGGAGGGTAATCGTGTTAGTTTTTGGCATGAACCATGGTGTGGGCCTTCTCCTTTAAAGGAACTCTTTCCTTCTATGTATGAGAGCTCTGTTTCTAAAGACGCATGGGTCTCAGACTTGGTTGTATCAAATTCAGAAAGAGGTAGGAGCTGGAATTTATTGTTCCGTCATGGTCCTCAGGACTGGCAAGAATCCATTGTCTACTCATTCTTTGAGTTTATTTACTCCTCTATGCCGAGGGGTGAGGGGGAAGATCAGCTGGTTTGGAGATTGACTACATCTAGTGTTTTTGATGTGCGTTCTTTTTATAAGCTATTATCTAGTCCGACCACGTATTCCTTTCCTTGGGAGTGTATATGGAATACTAAGGTGCCTAAGCGGGTGTCTTTTTTCTTATGGACAGCAGCTAATGATGGGATACTCACCATTGACAATCTTATTAAGAAAGGTCAGTTTTTGGTAAATAGGTGTTGCTTATGTTGCTGTGATGGGGAATCAGTGGACCACCTTCTTCTTCATTGTCAATTCTCTCATGCCTTATGGTGTGAAGTTTTTATAGTGTTTGGGATTCAATGGCTAATGCCAAGTTCAGTGAAATCCTTTTTCTTTGTGTGGAGAAACTGGTTTGGAAAGCATCGTTCAACCATTTGGAATATGGTCCCGGCATGTTTAATGTGGGTAGTCTGGCGGGAACGTAATACCCGCATTTTTGAAGACAATGCGAGATCTTTGGAACAGCTTAAGTGTTTACTCCGTCATACTCTGTTTCTTTGGGCTCATGTTTGGTGGTTTACGAACTGTTCTACTGTCTCTGATTTTTTAATCTCTATTTCCTTTAGCTCTTGATCTTATTGTATTTGTTTTATTGTTCAAAGTGTTCACCATCGTGAACATGATGTCCAATGTTCTTTTTTTTTTCAATAAAAGTCTTATTACCTATCAAAAAAAAAAAATTGTTTTAGCATTTTAGTTCTTGGAGTTACTAGTCAGACTAAATAATTAAGTGCCAAAGTTCCCTTAATATTAATTGAGTTTGATATTAAAAAAAAAAAAAAGAGGCTAAAATATTGTTTCCAACCCTAAAGGCTAAAGTTTGCATGAATTTTGCCTTTCCTCCCTAAACTTTAAAAGTTTGTTTTCATCCTTAAACTTTTTAAAGAGACTTTGTCAAATAGTTTAGGGATGAAAAACAAATTTTTTAAATTGATAACAGTAACATTGTCAATAGTTTAAAGACGAAAAACAAACTTTTTGAAGTTTAGGACACAAAGTGAAATTCATGCAAAGTTTAGGGATGAAAACAATATTTTAGCCAAAAAAATAAAATTATATGTAATTAGGACTGCACTAGGGGTCTTAGTATTTAATAGCGTTATTGAGCACATAATGGTCTTGGTGCAATGGCAAGTGCCTTCCACCATGAGCAATAGGTCACGAATTCGAGTCTGGGAATCAGCCTCTCCAAACAAAATTAGGAGTAAGGTTGCTTACCATGACCTCTCCCAAAACTTGAAAAAGTGGGAGCTTTGTGCACTGGGTACAACCATTTTTTAATTGAGCATACAGTGGGACATACCTTATTAATGCCATAGGGATCAGGGTATGAATTCCCTCCATATGCTATATCAGGATTACCGTAACTTGCAGCATATCCAGGACCTGAAAATAAAACCACTCCAAGGGTTAAAGAGTTGAATTCAATATATCTCTTTAGTCCTGCAGATGCTGCAGTTTGCAATCACTCATATCTATTGTGTTAGAGGTGAATTACTTGGGTTTGCTGCTGTGGCTGCAGCAACTGCAGCTCTTGCTCTCTTCTCAGCATTAGCTAGCTCTGCATGTAGTTTTTCAATTTCATTAGCCATGGAAATCATACTTCTCTCCATTACCTGCCTTTGCTCAAGGTTACTAACACGCGTTTTCTTCTCATATTCAATAGCAGCCCTATTCACACCCAAAAATGAAAGAGGCCACATTTAAAACTTGCGGAAAGAAAATCATGCAATTTCTTAATATATTCAATCAACTATTCAAATCATATTTAACTCCAAAAAGAAAGAAAAAAAGAAAAGAAAAAAAGAAAGACACTTTTCCTCCAAACACCGCCGGGGGGCTTTTTTTTCAACTTTAATTCATTCCACAAGTCAATTTAAGTTCTCTATATAGTTCTTGTCAGATTATGAATCTATCGTAGGTTTCTCAATAATTTTTCTTTGATATTTCCGCAACCAAATTAGCCTAGTTTCAAGTAATTTCTACTCTAATATCATTCCAAATCATAGATCAAGTGTCATCTGCTGTGTCAACTTGCATATATCTAGATCTAGTGGTCAAGCCCATGAAATAGTATCTCTTTTGTTATTTTCAAGTTAATTTAAATCATTATTGTTATCTCTATCCATGTTTTAAATTCCTAATAGTTCATCTTGTTGTGCTTACCTAACTTCAACATATACAACTGTGCTCCTGTATGATGCATGATATAAATAATTTTTTTTTTTTTTTTTTTGAGAATTGATAAAATAGGTTAAAAGAAAAGATAAACAACAAATATGAAAAAAAAAAAAGTGTTGTTCAAATACTGGGCTGGCTTTCTGTTGGTAACACTGGCATATAATATCAATCTTATGCATCTTGGCTTACAATGTCTATACGAACATCTCAAGTAATAATTACTAGCCTCATTACTCATTAGAGACTTAAAAAAAAAAAAGAAAAAAAGAAAAAAAAAGAAGGCCAATCATCCATATTCAGGATCAATAAAGTTTTTCAAGTAGATTGTGGGGCTTTGCACTTGGGTATAGGCCCTGTAATTATACATGTATAAATTATGTAATCTGGCTAAATGTATTTCTTAATATACATATATACATTTTGATGGTCTAATCATTGAGGTTTTTCCTTTTTAATTATGAATTCCGAGTCAAGAACTAATTAAGGATGGTATGTAACAAGAAAGGACAAATACTGATGATACAAACCAGTATATTATGATTAACCCTACTCCCTAGAATTTGATTTTTTTTTCCCCTTCCATTTTTGGGTAAAGTTGGCTTTCATTGTAATAAGTAATAATCACTAGCCTCATCTATTGCGTTATACACGAGCTCAGAGACTTCCTTTTTCTTTTTTAATGTCCAATTATCCACATTCAAGATCAATAAAGTTTTTCAAGTAGATTGCAAGGCTTTGCACTTGTGTCTTGGCCTGTATTCATACATTTAAAAATTATGAAATTTGGATAGATGTATTTTTCAATATAAAATATGATGGTCTAATCATTGAGGTTTTACCTTTTTAATTATATATTCCGAGTCAAGAACTAATACCCAAATCAAAGGCATTAGAAAAAAGGGAAAGATACAATGCTGATTCCTAAACTTTAGACCATAAACAATAGTAGTCCCTAATGTTTAAAGTGATCACTTTTAGTCCTTTAGATGATGTGGTCAAACTAAAAGCTGACTTGCCATCGCCGTATTAAACATATTAGGGACTAAAGACGATCACTTTAAATTTGATAGGGAATAAAATCTATCACTTAAGTTTGGTAGGGACTAAAAGGAATCACTTTAAGTGTGTTACCGAGTAAAAGCAATCCCTAACTCCTCAGTGACTAAAAGTAAAATCGTTCATGAGCTGCAATATATTTTGGCTAAAAAAGATAACCCGAAAATAAATGCACTACTACTTCCAGCACTAGAACTATTACCAAAAGATTCAAATTCGCAGTATAATGACAGATATGTCAATAAACTGAACTCATCAACCATCACAAACGGTGAATTTGTAGCTTCAAATAAATATAATATAGAAAACAAAAATCAAAGTATTTTTTAAAAATTGTTCAACAAAAAAAAGTTTTTTTTTTTTTAAATTTAAATTTATAACAAACAGAATCAAAATGTGAGTGAAATTGCATTAAAACTAATTTCCAAAACTACCTTTCCCTTAGAATCTCCGTAATCAACAAAATTATGCTCAAAAAATGAACAAAACACATTCACACAATCGCAATTAAGATTTTTTTTTTTTTAATTTTTTGACCTGGAAAAAAAATGTTACCTTCCTCTCTGAATTTCCTTGCGCATGATCTCAATCTCGGCCTTAATCTCCGGAACCTCCTGCGAGTCCTCACGAACCCTCGCAAGGTCGTCCTCGATGGCCTGAAGCTGCGCCGTGAGGTCCTGGCGCGCCGAGCCGAATTGATGCAGGTCAGCTTGGACGCGAGCGAGCTCTGAAGTCATAGCATCGACGGCTCGAGCCTCGGCGTCGAGCTTCAAGGACCTCTCGTAGACGTCTCTGATTTCAGCGTCTCTCTCGGCCTTGATATCGGAGGCGGTGACCGATAAGACGCGAAGGTCGTGCTGAGCGGCGGAGAGGTCGTGTTTGAGTGCCACGTGTGCGGAGGCGAGCTGTTGGTTCTCGCCGAGGAGGGATTGGATCTCGCGGTGTTGGATGGCGATGCGGTCTTCGAGGATCAACGAGTGTGGGTGGTGGGACCTACTACCGTGGAGGAGGAGGAGACCACCACGACGGTCTTCGATTCGGGAGAGTGGGACTTGGATTTCGCGGTGGTGGTTTCGTCTGGACATGTTTTCTTTATTTATTTATTTATTTTTGCAATGCAATTCAATTTTACTCCTTCTCAGCGCCTCTTTCTCATTCTCGTTTTGGTTTTGTTATTTGGAGGATTTGTATCTTTTTGATTGATTGCCCGATTGGGAAGCTGCTGAGCTGAGATTTGAGAGAGTTTCGTTTAAGCCCACGAAAGGAAAGAAGAAAAGGTCTGTGGACTTACAAAGGTACCCAGACCAACAAAACATGATAGGCCCAAATTCTTGATTAAGATATGACAAGCCCAATCCTTAAATAAAGGAATGATGGGCCCAAAATATGTGCAAGCTGAAAAGCCCCATATAAGGATATAACAGACCCAAACAATAAGAAAATGAAGGGTGTACGACCTATGAGGAATTGGGTCCCACCGCAAATCCCCAAAAAAGGGAGACAAGGGACAAGAGGACTTGAAAGAGCATATACATCGTATCTTTTCAAAACACATAGAAATCCTAAGAAAAAATACTAAGATTCACTAAAAATAGTGAATCAAAGAGAAGGTTTTTTACAAAACATTCTTAAGTTAATTTTCTTTTGATTAGAGTCTTTTCTAGCCTTGATCTTTGAGTTTAAGACTAATAATCACTTTTCTTATTGATTGTGAATAGATTTGACTGAGAAGAACGGTAAAAAATCAAGCCTAAAAACTTTTGTTTTGAGGTATTGAGTTTTAAGCTCTTTTCTCTCTTTTCTGTTTTAAGCTTGCTTTTAATCTTGTTTCTTTGCTTGTTTTATGTTTATATGTGTTTATGTAGTTTTTATGTTTTAAAGCATATTAGGTTGTTAGAATTATTGTTTTGAAGTCCTACTCTGTTTTCTGTGTTGTTGTGTTCTTGGCTAGGGTTTCTGTGATCGAACCCACATGCGTATAATCCTGCCTGCGTACGCAAGCTAGATTATGCGCACGTGGGCTTGTTCATGCGTACGCATGATCCTACCCAGAAACTCTAACCCTAGTTTATCTGATTATGTTTCTTATTTCCTTGCATGAGTATGCTTTTGTTTTGATCCTCCTTTGTATGTATAAGTTTCTGTTTGATTGTTTGATTGTTTGTTTGCTTTTCACATGTTAAAATTAGGGTTTATCTTTCATTTCTTTGTTTTGATGCCATGAACACGCATTCACATGTTCATGCATTGATGCCATAGATGCTGAGATGCAGCAAGGTAAGTAAAGTAAGTCATGCATTCATATGGACACTCATTTTGTTTTTAATCTAGTTTAAGATTGATGAACATGATGTGGTGGTTTGAATAAGCATATTGTATTCTTAATATCTTCCAATGATCTCTTGATGATACCATGATTAGTTTATTGCCTATGTTTCTTCCTTTAATATGATATGATGACATGATACTAGATGAATGCTCGGTGGATGATATGTATGATAATAACATGCTAAGGTTTTTGTTATGATATGCCATGATAAATGAATGACTAGGTTCTTTGAAACGACTGATGCCATGTTGTATGCTTAGATGTATGCTAGTGTGTGTGTGAGTTAGAATGCAATATTGAGTATGCCTTTAATAGGGTTAAGACATAAGACATAATGAGAGGAAGCCAACCTTAAGGTTAGGCAGTTTTGGGTGCTTAACACCTTCCCAAAACTGTACTTAAACTCCAAACTCATATCTCTGATAGTAAGATTAAAAAGGCCATTCCTCGAGAGGACGCTATATATATGGTTCTTAGGCCATTGCAAAAACTAGGTGGCGATTCCCTTGTTGTGTCCACATGGGGGATCGTGCTTGATGTAACCATTGCCTTTCGGGGTTGCCAAATGTCAGGTAATAAATGTGCCATATTTGACAGCCTGCCCTTCATGCATGCATTCAATCAGCTGTTAGGATTAACGTTTAGGATCGCCTGACCATTCAGTTATCGAGGCGCACATGGATCGAAGGGCAGAAGCAGTTGGCAATTTTTCCGCCTGAAGCATTAATTACTCCTCCCCAATAAATAATGTTTAGGTTTCTCTGATTTACTTTCTCCATTTCCATTCTTCACTCTCAATCTCATACTAGAGCCTTCTAAGTTCTAAGCCTTCTTCCCGAGAATACTCCTTCTCCCGAGAACATCCTTTTTCTTTGTAAGTCTTCTAACCCTGTTTTCCTCCATTCCCTTTCTTTTCCGTTAATGGGGTTCGCCCATTTAGTTAATATTGATGCCGCCGTAGAGGTATTTAAGGCCAAGTACAATATTCCCTGAGACGTTTTCATTGAATACTGTCTAGAGGGGAATACAGAGGATGAAAGAGTGCCGGGGGTGATCTTTATTCCCCTTATGGCTGTCCTAGAGGATAGGGTTAGGATCCCTTTTGCCCCTTTGTTACTAGGAACCTTAAGTTTTATGGGCTCATCCCCGACCAGTGTCTACCCAACTTTTATAGGGTGGTCGGCTGCGATAGCCAATTAAATAGGCTCTATCATAGTTGTTAGTATCGTTAGATACGCGATACGTATTGTACGATACATATCGTATCGTATGTAAAAAGTTTTGTATCATATCGGCGTATCGGAAGTGCTCATGAATCGTACGATACAGTGTATGTATCGTATGAATCGTATTGTATCGTAAAATCGTACGTATCGTACGATACATAGACAAATGCTTTAAAATGAGATTTTTTGTTAAAATTTGTACTTTTTTTTGAATTTTACAAGTTCTTAGACTTGTTTTAAGCACAAAATTATTAGGTTACTTAATTTAACTTAATAAAAAAATATATTCATAATTTTTTTTTCATCTCTTCCTTCTACAAAATTTGGACTATACAGTACATACTTACGCTTCACTTTAATATTTACAAATTTATTTTCTATATCATGAATAAGATATTAATTGAAAATATAATTATTTTTATTTTTTTTCACTATTGTTATAAGTTCAAGAAACCAAAATGCCAAGAAGAATTTTTTTTAATTACTAAAATAAAAATAAAAAGAAGAGATAGTAAATGTTAATGACGATGAAGAAAATTTTAATGAAGAAATAAATTTGCAAAATGATAAACATGGTGATAGTATTAATTTTTTTTTTTTTTTGATACAGTGATAGTATTAACTTAGATGAGGTTGATTAGCCAATATAATGAAAATAAATTAATTTTTGGGTCATTTGTTATATATTATCACTTTTGAATTTAAGCAATTTGAATGTGTATGTTATAAACCCGTTCTAGTTTGATTTATTTAGTTAGCTTGTTAAATATTATTACAAAAGTGATGAATAAATTAGTCATTAGTTAAATATATTCTAAATTTATAATGAATATACCCTTTATATATGTATATCTATAATTTTTTTTTATAAATTTTATTAAGTGTTTGTGTATCTTACAATATACGATACAATATGATACACGATACGAAAAAATCAAAAATTGATTCATGATACGATTAAAGTTTTGACAACTATAGGCTCTACAACCTAGGACTCACCCACTATGACATAAACTTCCTCTATAGTTGTTGTGTTAGCCTTAAGAACGACTATTACCTCAAAGTTCGGGACCCTTGAATAAGGCTAATTTCTTACCTTCCGGACTCTAACAAGAATTCCCAAGGGAAATTCATAAAGGTGAGCAGGAACTGGCTTGTCGATGAGCTCACTTGCTTGACTTCTTCTCGGAGGGCAAGTTGGTAACCCTAGGTTTTGTTTTTGCATTCCCATTTTTCTTTAAACTTGCCATATTTTATATTGTGTTTTTCTAACTGTTGTTCCTCGGATTGTCACTGTAGATTCCAGGCACACTAAGCCAAACATCGGCCTTGTCGAAGTTCAGGATCTAAACAAGATCCTTCGTTCTGAGCTGTTCATACATATTGACGAGCAACTTCAAGCTTCGCATCGCATTCTCAGGTGCACCCCTCCTACATAGGGTTCCAAGATTCGAGAGACGCGTTCTGAGTGAAGCACCCTTTGCTATTCTATAACAACGTTTGGCTAAAGGGATTCCTGCTAGATATCTTGGAGAACGAGGCTCAGTAAAGAGGTCCTTGCAGAAGAAGGGCAGATTCCCCGAAGCTATTCAATGATGGTTTAGGGGATATAGTTTTTTGAGTAGAAACCCAGCATATTCTTGTAGATGAGCCCAAGGAAGTTCAAACTACTAAGGCGATGGTCTAGCAAAAGGACATTCAGCTGTCAGACTATTTCACGGGGGCCTAAGTTTCCACGGGACAAATACTTCCTCCTCAGCCCACGGTGGTGGCCCCTGCCTATGGACGGAAAAGGTCAAAGGTTGCGGCAGCCCGAAGGGCCAGGTCGAAGCTCCACCTGTGGCGTGATCCTCCTGCCACCCTCGTTGCAGCCGATCCACCAGCCTCCCAACCGAGGATAAGGACACCCTATTCGGATTTCAAGGAGAGGGCTCAGTTGCTTAGCAGCCTTCTCGGCTGAGCCAAGATCAAGGTAGTTTGGTGCCAAAGTAACATTAGAACTCCATCAGGGACATCAATAACCATTTCTTAGACCTCCTATTGTTGGATAAGCCCAACCCAGAGTACGGTCTAGGCTCAAAATCCTAAGGTTATTGGGAATGGACAGCCACAATTGGTGCCATTTGTGGGAAATTCCTACTACGTTGAAGATCTAGAGGTGGTGGAGGTAATTACTGGATGGAGGAGTAATATGTAGGTGAAGGGTTAATGTGGTTTGGCGGGAATTAATCTAGGGGCTCATCCTAGGCCCTTAAGGCAATGGAGCAAGAGCGCAGGAGAGAGTGCCATAGCTGAGACAGGCATGAGACTCAGGATGAATTGTAAGCAGCGTCATCTAGAGGAGAAAGAACTATTTCATACATACCAGAGGGTTCGTACTGTTGGGTAATATACATGTTTGTATCGCATACAAAACATACGCAGCGAAAAATAAACGGATCTACTTCATTCGCAATTGATAACATGCACTATGTAGGTTTCAGAATATAAGAATAAAAGAGTGTACCTTGATGCGGTGAAATTCAAAACCGAATGAAGAAGAATTCGGGAATACTTTCAATCTTCACTCCAATTCCACTTGATGCCCAAGATGTGTGGTCTCTCAATCAGTTCTATGTTTCTAGAGAGAATGTGAAAGAGTGTCTCTCTTCCCTATTTCATAGATATATTTTTTACATATTAAACATACAAACCATTTTATTCTATATAAAATTCTGTATGTTTCTCTCCACATAACTGATTATCTAATTGGGCTAGCCTTTTGGGCCTTCCCAATTGGGCTTTAGTGTGTGGCTTGGAGTGGGACCAAAAGGAAACAAATAAGACACTAGCTCCAATGGGCCTTGGGCTTTTCTGTCAACTCTTGACAAGTCCAAAGTTACCATTAATTATATTTAATACCACTATATAAATATAATTGCACTCTAGGCCTCATTAATAAATTATATCCCAAGACTTTATTATACATGCAACCCCTTCATAAAATATTCGTAGTAATACAAAGTCATGAATATAGACTGCCACTTTGTAAATTACTACATCTTAATCCTTGAGTACCCGGTTTAATCCTTATGAGTTATTCACCATATATTTATGAAATCCAATTTCATAAATATATACTTTAGTCTTACTAAAGTGGTTAGGCCTAACTCTCTGAATAACTGTACCCATTAAACTTATCTCAAGGGAATATTTTATATCTCCGTTAAGAGACTATGAATTCCATCTTGAGAATATATGTTCCATCAACACTAAATGTGGCTGCCCAACATACTGAGGTTTTGACCGTTACTTTAGATCTCACTCCTGATATATCAAAGCAACCTACATTTCATGATCAGGTCCATTATTCTCTCAGGATTAAGAGTTCATGTGAATACAAGTCGTGAGATTTATTATTCAATTGACAGTCGTTAGGAGAATAATAAATCTCACAGCGGTCCAGTTCAATATGTCTTAACTCTTAAAACATATCAACATATTAACTAGAAGTCACCACTTCCATGATCAAGACAAATCATCGTAGTTAATATGTTATAGTCTTCGCAGATGAAATGCCCAATTTCATCACCGACTTCGAACCAAAATTCTGAGTTTACAAAGAACTTGTGATCTATATCTTCTGTGACTTTTCACATAAATCACATACTATGCATCTCATGGACTATTTGATAATGTCCGAATATTCATGTTACCATTATTTTAGATAAGAATAAAACAACTTTATTAAACACAATATTAAGTTATACATCATTTCTCACATAATGTCATACATAATATTATACATAGCATCATACAATAGGATTTAAGGGCACATATCCTAACACGTACCATAGCGACCGGGACTACTAGCTGGAAAGTATGCGAAGGCAAATTAGTGAGTTGGAATTAGAGGCGAGGGGTAGGTGCCGAAGGAGGTCCCCTGAGGGGTTGTCCCACGACCGTAGCTCGCTAAGCAGTCATCTGGAGAGACTATCTCACCAAAGTCACTCTTGGTTGTTGAGGGACAGGTCAAACGAGTCTAGAGACTTAGATTAAGTATTGCCGAGGAGAGAAAGGGGTGGGCGCCCATATGTTGCCATGAACGCCATGAGCCAAGCTCTAAAAAGGATAGCCTGGTCACCTTTTTTAGAGGAAATAGAATGCACCGAGATGCCAAGACACTTCACTCACAAACTGTTCACCTGTTACAATTGCAAGATAGATTCGGTGGAGCATGTAAGTCATTTCACCCACCTTATGGCTCTTTATTCTTGGAATGATGGGTGTAGATACTGTATTTTGTCTGCCCTCGATTTGCATGCTGAACACTAAAAATTCCCAAAAAATACTATCTTTTCTCCATGGGGCCATGGAAACATTTAGATTGACGTAGCACAACCCGTTCGGGCATCAGGGCACTTAAAGTGTATTTTCCGGTCAGATTGACCAAAATGCCCTTGGTTAACCTTGAGTTGATCGAAAGTCAAACGAGGTCAAAATCCTCTCAAAACAACATTTTTCATGCTTTTAATCAAACTTGAGCCACTTGTAGACACCGCATTTTGTACCCTTTACGACTCGGGCCCTTGTTCCCCAGAGATGTTGAAATTCTGAGACCAAACGTTGGTTTAGGGCCCAATCAGATGTTAAATTGATTTGAGAAATGTTAAAATGAAAAATATAACTTTTAATGAGCAAATAAATCTATTTTTGGAAAAGTAAAGCTAAGGGAATCCTCGGCCTGCGTATGCAGGCCTGATTCTGCGCGCATATGTAGGGTTCTAGAAACTATGAAAGACAAGTTTTCTGCATTAAAGATTGAGGTTTGGAACGAATCCCACATCGTCTGGGGGCCATTCCAAACACCCATTTTCACAATATAAATAGCCATTCATGGTACATTTTCAAAACAGACCGAAATCCTAAGGGAAAACACTAAGATTCACTAGAAATAGTGAATCAAAGAGGGAGTTTTTCACAAAACATCCTCAAGTCATTTTTCTTTTGATTAGGGCATTTTCTGGCCTTGATCTTTAAATTTAAGATTACTAATCACGTTTCTTATTGATTGTGAATAGATTTGACTGAGGGGAACAGTCAAAAATCAAGCTTGAAGAGCTTTTGTTTTTGAGGTATTAGTCTAAAATTTATTTTTCTTTTCTTTTTCTTTTTATGCTTTAATCTTTTTGTTTGCTTTAGTTTTTTTCATTATGTGTTTTAATATGTCTATGTAGTTTAGGTTTATGTAGTTTTTTACGTTTTAAAGCATGTTAGGATGTTAGAATTATTGTTTTAAAGCCCTGCTCTATTTTCTGTGTTGCTAGGGTTTTTGGGGTGGATTCCAAGTTTGCATAATCTTGTCTGCACACGCAGGCTTGTTCATGCGTGTGCATGATCCTACCTAGAAACCCTAACTCTAGTTTATCTATTTCTGTTTCTTATTTCCGTGCATAAATACGCTTCTATATTAGTCTTTCTTTGTATATACAAGTCTCTGTTTCATTGTTTCATTATTTGATTGTTTCCTTGTGTTTCCTTATTTTGATGCCATGAACACGCATTCACATGTTCATGCATTTATGCCATGGGTGTTGAGGTGCATCAAGGTAAGTGAGGTAAGTCATGCATTCACATAAACATACATCTTTGAATATGATTTTGCTTTGATAATATAGATGAACATGTTTGTTTTGATGAGTTTTCCTTAATGTACAGATGCAATCATGTGTTTACTTGGATCTTTCTATGTTTTGTGTAACATGATTTACTTAGATGTCTATGTTTCTGGTTTGGGTTAATGATTATATGTTTTTGTCTTGGATGTGATAAGATGCTAGATGAATGCTAGGTTGATATGAGATGTCAGGTATGCCATGATAGATGTACGCTTAGGCTTGGGTTGTGATATGCCATGATAGATGAATAATTAGGTTATGGGATGATTGATGCCATGTTGTATATTTAGATGCATGTTAGTGCGTGTGTGAGTATAGATGTGTATTGGGCCTTTTTTATACAATGTTGGGCTGGGTTGCCTCTTGCGGTATTGGGCCCAAGTGTTCTGAGTAAGAGAGTTGAGACCGGTCCAACTGCAACTCACTTTGGTCCGGCTTGTGCACAAATTGTGCCCCCTTTTTACTAGATTTTGATCACATTCCTATGGCACGCAGAGTCGCAGTAGGGAGTTATGGCAGGCAAATATAATAAAGATGGCACAACAAATACTAGAAAAAATAAATAAAAGGAAGCGGAAAGAAGCACCCCCATACACAAAAGGAACAGAAATAAATGGGGAAATAATAATAATGGACTTCCTGAATCAAGGAAGGAAAAATCAGTCTGCCACTTCAAGTAAGGCTACGGAGCTTGAAACCGAAAAGGGAAACCACTTCCTCAATGCGAATAATCTCCCTAGGAAAAGAAATTAATTGCTTTGAGGGAATAGGCCTAAATGGTTTATGTTCAGTGAGAATCCTTTTTCTTTGTGTAGAGAGCAGGGCTTTAGAGGAAGAGAGGAGATCAACCTATTGGTGCATGCCTGCCATTCTAAATTCTCTTTTTTTCCTTTGTTTTTTTTTTTTTTTCATTTCTTTCTTAGTGCTTACATTTGCCTTATGATTTTCTCTTAGAAATTCTATTACTGTCCTCGTGTCCCCCCTGTGCACGGTAAGGGCCCCTTTTATAGTGCCTGCCGTGACTGGTTTTTACCATTTTAGCATTTAACCACCTTTGTCTAGAATGGATGTCCTTGCCGACCACTACTGGTTCATTAGTCGTTCAGCCATTACCACTTACTTGTACTGGCTGCGCCACTTCCCATTGCCAGACGAAGAAGGCTATTTTGTTTGTTTTTCTACTGTGGCCCTCCTACTTGTTATGGTGCGGGTGTTCTCTCTCTCTCCATCCTTCATGACATGCACCTAGTGGCTCCAGCTCATCCTTACTTCTTTTGGATGGCATGTCATCCCAATAGGACATTTCCCCTAAAAGAGCCTGAGCAAGAGTCCCAAAATAGGTTTTCCCCTCTCCCCACCGCCAGACCATGCCCTCTTACCTCTGACCCTTGACCTCACCACGCCCTGTATTGGCTGGGTATAGGCTGATGACGTCTAGGCCTTGCGCGTGCTTCTCTTCCATGTATGTTTAAAGCTTGCTTGCTGCTTACGCGTTGGTCGTGATCTGGAGGCTTGTCTATACATTCTGTCGGTCATTTTTTTGGCTCCTTTTGGTGTGGGCTGTTTTCTGATCTCCCATTCTTTATGCCTTGCTTCCTTTGGGACTGGGCTTTGCTGGATTGTAGGCTTTCCTTCCTTTAGCCTACTTTTTACTCCTTCCGTAGCTTTGCTATCATTTCCTGTCATACCACTTTGTCATCCTGCTGTGATGTTATCTAACCTAATCCTGCTGGGCCTCTTTGGGCCTACCGTTTACTCTTTTCCCAATGACTAGGTATGGTCATTGGTCTTTCTATTATATTACTTGTGGGCTCCTGTGTCTCATTTGTTTCCTCTTGGGCATCCTTGGCTCTTTTGCTTTCCTCGGGCTTCCTTGGCCCTTTTCCCCAACTTCGTATTCCCATGGGTTTTTACTAACTTCTTTGGACTTCCTCGGCCCAATTACCTTATTCCTCATCCTTGGGGCTCATGGGCTTGCCATCAAACTCTTACTTTCTTTGCTTGCATTACTTCGGGCTTGCTGTGGCCCATTTTCACTTTTCTACATCATATACTGCCCATGGGTTTGCTACTTTTCTCTTTCTAGGCTCTTTTAGGCTCATTTGCTCCTCAAGGCTCATTTGTTGATTTCATGAGCCTGTGATCCATTATTCCTGCTGCTTGGTTTTAATGGCTCTTCTATTGATTTACTAATTCTTTTTTGCTTGTGTTGCTGGGCTTCTTCTTTTTGCTGGGCTCCCAAAATGAGCATCAACAAGGTGCAATATTGAATGTGCCTTTAATAAAGTTAAGACATAAGATACAATGAGAGGAAGCCAACCTTAGGGTTGGGCAGTTTTAGGTGCCTAACACCTTTCCAAAACCATATCTAAACTCTGAACCTATATCTCTGGTTGTAAGATCAAAAAAGGTCCTTCATTGAGAGAACGCTATATATATGGTTCCTAGACCATTACAAAAACTAGGTGGTGACTCCCTCGTTGTGTCCATAGATGGGGCGTCTAATGCTCATGGCTCTAGAATCGGAATAGTGTTGGAGTCACCGGAAGGTATAAGGGTGGAACATTCACTCTGATTGGGCTTCCTAGCCTTGAATAATGAAACTGAGTATGAAGCATTGGTAGTCAAACTTCGAGTATCAATGAAGGTAGGAGCTACAGATGTGGAAGTCTATTTAGGCTTGTGTTTGGTGGTAAGTTAGGTCAAAGGAGATTTTTAGGCAAAGGACCCGAGAATAGCAGATTATCTAAAATTAGTCCGTTCATTACAAGCACAGTTTGGATCGGTGAAGGTGACCCAGATTTCTAGGGGAATAAATGGCCATGCGAATTCCCTACCCACCCTAGCTTCATCCATGGGGAGTTCTATAGCTCGGACCATTTTAGTAGAGTCGTTGGAATCCTCGAGCATCAATCATCAAAAGCATTGTCAAGTTGCGACCGTGGCTGTTTCCTCGAGCTAGATAGACCCCATCATTTCATTCATCTCGGACAAAACCCTCCTCGACGAACAGAAGGAAGCTAAGAAGATATTGGGGAAATCTGCTAGATTTTGGTCGTTGGCTGAGAAGAAGTTGTACTAGAGATCATTTGGTGGGCCTTATTTGTCATGCGTACACCTAAAAGCCATGGATGGACTTCTTACCAAATTGCATGAAGAAATATGTGGGAGCCATACAAGCGGTCAGTCCCTAACTCATCGAGTAATGACTTAGGGGTATTGTTGGCCGAATATGTAGAGGAATACTGCGGAGTATGTCAAAAAGTACGATCAGTGTCAGAGGCACGCACCAAACATCCATCAGCCGGGAAGAATTCTTAACTAGATCTCCAGCCCATGGTCTTTCGCACAGTGAGGGCTAGATATTGTGCGCCCTTTCCCCAGGGCTACGGGAAACATGAGGTTTGTGATAGTGGCAACCGATTATTTCACCAAATAGGTAGAGTCTGAGGCTTTGGCGAACATTCGTGACATCGATGTAAAGAAGTTTGTTTAGAAGAACATTGTGACTTGGTTTGGGGTACTAGAGATGTTGATCTCAGATAACGGGTTGCAATTTGATAGCAAGGTCTTCAGAAAATATTACGGTGACCTCGGGATCAAGAATAGATATTCTATGCCGGCATACCCTCAGAGCAATGGGCAAGCCGAGGCCACTAACTAGACTATTGTTAATGGGCTGAAGAAGAGGTTAGAAAATGCTAAGGGGAAATGGGTTGAGGAACTGCTCAACGTGCTATCGGCCTACCGAACTACTCCTAGGAGATCCACTAGTGAGACCCATTTTCCGTGACCTACGGGACTGAGGCAGTGATACCAGGGGAAATCGACCTACCAAGCATGAGGACAATGAGTTTCTCCCCGGACAAGAATTACCAATTTATGATTGAGCAATTGGACTTTATGGAGGAAAACAGAGAGATAGCATCCATCCGATTGGCCGACTACCAGCAGAAGCTATCTAGAGGGTATAATAGAAACATGAGGCCAAGAGAGTTCATTGCTGGAGACCTTGTCTTGCGAAGAGTGCTGGGGAGCATGAAAGACCTTAGTTGGGAAAGCTAGACCTAAATTGGGAGGGCCCGTACCGTGTTACCGCGATGGCCGGCATTGGGGCTTATTACTTGGAAGATTTGGAAGACAGACCCTTTCCTCGGCCGTGGAACGTAAGCCACCTCAAGAAGTATTTCTACTAGCATCATTGTAGTTGTATTATGCATATTCGTTTATGTAAAGTTGTTGTAGTTATCTGGTTATTTGTATTTAATCTCAATGAAGCGTATTGTAGGCAAGCCCGAGGAGATTGAATAAATTCTAAACCTAAGAATTATCAAGGATAGAAGCCTAGCCTTGGCCTTACCTCGGTCACTGACTAGGTGGAAACCTAACTAAAGACAAAAGTCTAGCCTTGGCCTGACCCCAGTAACCGACTAGGTGGAAACCTAAAAATGTTGTCAAGGACAAAAACCTAGTCTCGGCTTGACTTTGGTCACCGACTATATGGAAACCTAAAAAATTGTCAAGGATAGGAACCTAGCCTTGGCCTGACCTCGGTCATCGATTAGGTGGAAACCTAAGGTCAAAAGCTTAGCCTCGACCTGACCCTAGTCACCAACTAGGAAGAAACCTAAAAAGGTTGTCAAGGTAAAAAGCCTAGTCTTGGCTTGACCCCAGACACCGATTAGGTGGAAACCTAAAAAATTGTTAAGGATAGAAGCCTAGCCTCGGCTTGACCATGAACACTGACTAGATGAAAACTTAAAAAATTGTCGAGGATAGAAGTCTAGCCTTAGGTTGATTCCGGTCACTGACTAGGTAGAAACCTAAAAAATTGTCGAGGATAGAAACCTAGCCTTGGCCTGACCTCGGTCATCGACTAGGTGGAGACCTAACTCAGGACAAAAGCCTGACCTCGGCCTGACTTCAGTCACTAATTGGATAAAAACCTAAGTAAAAAAAAATGGGGCAGGGGAAAGTGTAAACATTCAAGGGCTAAATGTCATGCAAACATTTGAGGGCCGTGTGCCGTGCTAACACCCTTCTTTTTCTTTTTATCAGCAATTAAGTGTCATGTCATCAAGGTAAAAGCAAGTAAATGATTCTAGGCACTAAATAGAAATTCAACCATGCAAATTTGAAAGAAACATAAATAAATCAAAAGGGAAATTATTCTATTGAAAATTCCAAGAAGTACAAAATAAACAGTAAAATATATATATATATATATATATATACAATTTGCAAGAAGCCCTAGTCAAGCATTGGAGCTCTGCTTAGTTACAGGGGGAGCAGGATTGGGGCTCGGATTAGGGGTAGCCTTGGTAACTTTTGACCTAATAGGAGCCACGGGAGGCTGAACGATCCTTAGAGGGCTCAGATTGTCCACGTCGATGACATTGGTGTTAATGGTGTGAACTTCAATCTCCTTTAGAAGTTCACAAAAACTGGGGCTGTCTTCTTCTGCCCCGGCCTAGCCTTCCTAAGGGACCTCTTCAACTGGTGGGTCCTCGGGCAGGGGACCTGGGACAGGTCCCTGAACGGGGAGGTCAGAGGGAGGTTTATAATGTCAAGGGCAGTCACCCACCCCCTAAATATCCTGCCAGCCTTGCCTCCCTTATGACCTTGGTCGTGGTGTGCTTGAAGTCATCATAGCCAAGGTCATAGTTTTCATGCTTAGCTTGCTCCAAGCCCCTCTTCGTGGCTGCAAGCTTTTCAGTTCAGGCCATGATCACTCTCAAGGCCTAGGCTAGCTTGGTATTGGACTCCTCGATCTTCCCCTGCAGAATCCCTACCTTCTAATTGGCTGAGGCCCGTGCCTTCTCGGCAATGGCCAGCTTCTTCTCGACTTGTGTGACCTCTCGATTCTTCTCCTGAAGGGTGGATTCCGCAACTTACCGTAGGGCCTTCTCATTGTCGGCCTCTTCGTTGGCTTTCTTTAGTTGATCTTCGAGTAAATGCACCCCCTACGCGGCCTGTGATTTAAAAAAAAAAAATAGTGCTAGGGCTATAAGGCATAAATATATATTAAGTTATTGAAAATTGGCTGAGGAAAACCCTAACCACTATGGAGTGCCACTTAAGGTTGAGGACAATGTCCTCATTTGCAATTTCCTCCTAGAAGTGCACATCCTCGGGCAGCATTAAGGCCTTCCTGAGGTTGTCGGCCACTCGTCCACTTTTGCCCTTCCTTTACGTTCGTATAGGGCCTCATCCTTTACTCCCCCAACCTCGGGCTACCACCATTCCTTCATGTTGGGTGAAGAGCCCTTTCCTGCCACAATCGTAATACTCGTTGAACACTTTTTTATGTTTAAATTTTTAGGCCTTAATTAACATTTTTATATTGTGAGACAAATAAACAAGACATTTTATCGGCCAATAAAAGAATTTTTTCTCCTAAATGAGAGACCTTAATTTTATTTATTTATTATTTGGTAGCCTTTTTCAATTTGGGGCTTAGGCCATTGCCAAAATAAATATTCTTGTGGTTAAGCTGCCTGCCAATTATAGAAACAAAAAAGTAGTTAGTTATATGGCCTCACTGAAAAAAAAAAAATGTCACCTTCATTATTGAGTGTTCAAATCCTTTCTCACCCAAATTGTCAAGAAAAAAGAAAAAAGAAAAAAAGAGAAAGAAAAAGAAAAGAAAAAAAATGAAAAAGTAAATTTCTATTAACTATATAAAAAGAGGCAATGCCTCTACAGTGCACTTTGGTTTCGTGAGTCCCTTTTTTTATGTCTGTTTGTGGAGGGCTGAACTGTGCGTTTTGGCCGAATATATAAAACAATAAAAAGGAGAGAGACATATAACAATAAGTCCTTTTTTTTTTGTCCGTTTGTGGAGGGCTGATTTGTGCATTTTGGCTGAATATATAAAACAAATAAAAAGGAGAGAGACATATAACAATGAGTCCTTTTTTTTTTTTGTCCGTTTGTGGAGGGCTGATCTGTGCGTTTTGGCTGAATATATAAAACAATAAAAGGGAGAGAGACATATAACAATGAAAGGGAGTGAGGCCAAAGGGAATCTGGAACTGTCTTTTCTCTCTAAAACTCTCTAGATATCTTCTTTCTCTTTGGAAGAACTCTCTGTATCTCTACTCTATCTTTTCTCTCTATCATTTCAAGACGAAAGGACTATCGGCTTAGGAATTTCTGGTTTCGTCAATCACTGACCAAAATCACCGTTTCATCTGCCTCTATCTACACTCTACTGCTTTGTCTTTATCCTATCATGTTTTATTTGGGCTTATCATTGTTTTATTTGGGCTTATATGAGCTTAATTAAAAGAAAAGCACATAAACCACGGCCACATCTCTTCTATATCTCTTATAGTTCACCAAACGATTTTGCCTGGGAAAGAAAAGCAAGTTTGCTGGGCAAAAGTGGAAAAAAATATGTTCTTCTTCTGGCAGTCTCTGACAGAAAGATAAGCGAATGTGTGTGGTTCCATTGCAATCCGTACATATTTGGGGAGATAAGGCTCAAAGATAGAGGGCTGTAGGTTTGTAGGTAGAGGATTGTGTGGTTTAAAGGATGGCCGTGCGTTATGTGCTTTTCTTGAAAGTTGAGATTGTTGGTGGAGATTGTCGGTAGGTATGGGTTTCTTGGAAGTTGAGAGAGTGGAGTAGAAGATCAAATAAAACTTTTTGCTTTTCTGTGGTTCGTCATTCTCAATTAATCACAATACAGGTATCTCTCTCTAAAGTTCTCTTCTCTATGGATTGATTGATTTCTTAAAGACTGATTCATCATTCTCTTTTATTTTCTTTGCTTCATTTTTGATTAAATATTTGATGAAGAAATATGGAGTCTATGGGTTGATTGATTTTTTTTTTTTTAAGATTGATTATCATTCTATTTTAGTTCTGTTAAACATTTGATGAAGAAATATGGAGTGGTTGTTAAATATTTATTTTTATACATGTATGTTATTAAGGTCAGCTTTGTTTTCTGATAGTGTTTGTTTTGGAATTTGGGATGTAGAGCGACCAAATTGGGATGAGTAAAACCAATAGTATATATTCATCATACTTTGTTTTTCCCTTCTTCTATTAATCTGGAGCCTACAACATATTAATTCATTTTTTAATAATATTAAAAAATTGGTGACCATTGGTATTTTATATCTCTCTTCCGTTTAATTTTATTTTCAACTTGGTGATTTTTTTTAAACAAATATTTTATATTATTGTTTCATATATTTTTTTTTATATGGTATGACAGCTAGCTAAAGGAAAGGATCTCAGTCTAATTGGAGCTCAGCTTGCTGAATTAGGAAATCTTGCTCATTTGTGAAAAATGTAAGAGAAATATGCATGTTTTGCTCAATTATGAAAGTCATAAACTCATCATTATATTATTTTGCTCAATAGTTCTTAGAGATTATTAATTTTTGGTAGTTGTTAATGAGTAATTCATACAAATTCCATTGTTTAAGTCTATGAAAATTGTCTATACATATGATTTGTGTGTGATAGTTTTCTATTGTGTGTAAGTTCTATAAACAGCTTTCTACAACTGTTATTGTATTCTTGGTGTTAATTGTGTAGTATGTGAGATTAGTCTTTGTTATAACTTAATTTGGCCAAACTTTGGCTGTATGTGTATCTCTTGGTTTGTCTTAATTGCAAGTGTTTTGATTCATAATTTTTTTTTAAATGCCAAACCAGTAGCATTCTTTGTGAAATAGGCAGTGTATATGGAGAATGATGATTTAATATATCAAGAAAACAACCTCTGACACAATAGAAACATTTAAGCATAAATTACAAAATAACTCTTTCATTTGTGCTTTGTATGGCTAATTTTAGAGGTTTGATTGTTTTAGTTTGTAAATGGTGGAATATTGTTTTTCTATTGTTCTTGTGAATTTTTTGGAGTTTTTAGAGGTAATGAAGTTAAATTGTTCAATTTTGATTTATATTTTCAAGATTTTTTTTTAATAAATAAAATTTTGCCAAGTGTCTAATTTTTATGCTTTGTATCGCTTATTGGTTCATTCTAGATCTTTGTATGATTATTTATTTATTTTTTCCCTTTGTGGATTTGTAGAAAGTTTAATTCTTGATGTGTATAATATAGATTAGCTACCTGTCGAATTTTCAATACAATTTGTGATAATATTGCTGTGGTGTAAACAAGGTACATAATTGCCTATACCTTAGAAATTTAATGGGAATGTTAATAATAATTATATGGAGTTATAAAATTATTTATTTTTTTGGCTTAAGCTCCAATGGCCAATGTTAATGTATTTATCAGTATAGAAAATGAGTTTTGATTATGCCGTTTACAGTCTAATTCATGAAATTTGACTACCTTCTCAATTTCACCATCAGCAGTCTTGTTGAAACTGGTTCAAAATGCTCTACTCACTACACAAAAGACAAAGTATATCTTCAGCTTGTGTTTTATAGAGATAAAGAATCAAGAAACTTTGAATCATTTATTTTGCTTGTTCAATTTTCAATTGCAAGAGCAATGTGGTTTAGTTGTGTATCAAGGTTTGATTTGTTGCAACCTTAATAACTTTTTAGCGATTACCAATTATTTTGAACATGATTTTAATAAATACTTGCCTGTAGTTTTGATGAAAGGTGTCTAATTCCTTGACTTATTTTGATTATTTGGTTTTTTAGAAACGAAGCTATGTTTGAAAGATAGTCTATATTACCTAAAGAGATGGTTGAATATGGCATATGGTGGATTTATACATGTAAAGGGATGCTTGTTGCTAAAGTTAATCTTAAAAATGATGGAAGCCTTTTGTCAGTTTTTAGATGATGCATTTTTCTAGATGTTATGTTTTGTTTATCCTTTGTTTATGTGTGTGTGCTTTATTTTATTTTATTTTATATTTTATTTGTAAGTTCATCGTGTTATCTTCATAAATGTTGCCTCTTGTGTTGCAGTTCATCTGGTACTTTACTCTCTAGATTGTGATAGTACTTGATCTCCAAAGCAACAAGTACAATTAATGCTTCAAATTACATGAAATTGTTCTCAATTTTTGAATTTTCTCTTTGGAATGTATAATAATTCTATTGTTTATTGTTTACTATTATATGTTATTTTTTCCTTTTCGTATATTGCTTTTTTGCTTTCTAATTCTAAATTTGTGGATATTTGTTTTATCTTTATCATTGATTTCATTGTTATTGTTTGTTCCCAACTTTGTTATCATTTATTGCCCTCTTAATTTCCACTTTTTTTTTGAATCAAAACATGGTAGCATAGAATTACATGGAGAGTGAAGATTTAGATGATACCTCAATTAAGAGGAATTCCAATCGTTCTAGCTAAAGAAGGAATAGCAAATTAACATCTGATGAAGTGATAAACTATAACAATAATGATACAATCATTACAAATCCAGCAGATCCCTTAGTTACTACTTCAAAAAAAAAAGGTAAGTTTAAGTATATGAAAACAATAGTCTTTTAGATTGAATTTTAAACATGGTGCTAATTTTTTGTTGCCTTTTATAAATATAAAGGTATTAGAAAAGGTCCTAAGAGAAAAAAATATTGGTATGTAAATTATCTGACAAACAAAAAAAAGATTTATGCAAGAAAAGGAGAGAAGCATATGCACAAAAGAAAGCTCTTGCAAAAGAAGCAATCACAAACAATCATTGTAAGTTTATATATGTAAAACAGTACACTTTTCATTTGATCTAGACATGTGGTATTAATTTGCTGTTATCTAATATAAATAAAGGTGTTAGAGGACAACAAAAGAGAGTAGAGCATTGGTATTCGTATAGTGCATTATCTGAGGAGAGAAAAAGAGAAATTTGCAAGATAAGGAGGAAAGCATATGCACAAAGAACAGCTCTTGCAAAAGAAGCTATTAAGAATGCTCAAATGAATTCGATTGCAAGTATGGAAACTTCTAAAGAAGTTGATGGTCCTAGAATGCACATTTTAGTAGAAGAACATATCAATAGATAGGGATGTAGGATGAAAAGAAAGCAATGTGTTGCAACAGTTGATGATAGAAATGAACAAATGCTTAAGAAAAAATATAAGATATGTGCTGCTGAAAGTCATAGTTGTAGAAAGTTTGTCCCGGTTAGCAATCATGGTAAACTGATCAATGAAGATTCTCAAACGAATATAGGTAAGAATTGACTACTAAAAATATTATTCTAGCTACAGATATGGCATCTTAATATCCTGAAATACCAACTATTCCCCTGATTTGAACTTTTAGAAAACCGACGGTGCCACATGATAATGCTAAATTTATTAGATAGAGGAAAGAAGCAAATTAGTGTGTACAACATCTTTGAAGTTGGTAAGTGTTAGTCAAATAGTTTAAGTCTTCCATATTTCTATGAGATTTGTGTTAAAGTTTTGAATAATGAAATTCCATTCAAAATAGGATCATGCTCTAATGGAGTAACCAGTTCAATTCCAACAAAATTAGTGCAAAGCAGTATAGGTACAGTACCTCATAGATAAAAAATACTACCCTTACTAGGCTATACGTTTTAGATATTTGTCCTTCTAAAGATTTTAGATTTCTATTAGTTTACAGCTAAACTTGAATTAATAGGTTCTTGTTACTCTTGGTGTCTATCTTCTTTGTTCTGCAGTTAGAAAAATTTGAAGTTGCAAAAATCTTAGATCTGTCTTACAAAGTATACCCTTCCAAGCAGATACTTTGTTACCCGTATCAGCATGTATGTATTGTCAAGCAAAAAGGTTTTATCATGAACCTAAAGGATTTTGCTGTTCTAATGGAGAGATTGGCTTGGTCTCCAATGGTGTTGCCGATGATCTCTATAGGCTGTTCACTTTTAATTCAGAAGAATCAATAGAGTTCCTTAAATATATTCGTACTTATAAAAACACATTTGCATGCACATCCTTTGGTGTCAAATATGACTAAAATTTTTGTAAAAGGAACAAGGGCATATACACATTTAGGGTTCAAGACCAAGTGTACCATTATATAAATGACTTGCTGCCATTAGATGATCATCCTTTGTATTTGCAACTATATTTCTATGATACTGAAAATGAAGTACAAAAACAGACTATATAATTAAGATCGATTAAACCCATCCATTCTGATCCAAATAATAGATATATTAAAAGTAAACCCATATTGTGCATTCTTTCGTTCTCTTAAGAATATACCAACTTTGAAAGATCTCCGTATTCATATAAGATCAGATGCTGCATTAGATCAACGTGTCTATAATACTCCTTTAGGTTCATAAGTAGCTGAAATATGGGTTGAAGATGATAGATCAAGAGACTATAGTAGTCGGGACTTTATTGTTTATAGTCATTCTGGGAGTAGTCATAGGGTACAATACTACTTTGGTTGTCATGACCCTTTACAATATCCTTTGTTATTCCCCTATGGAGATACTGGTTGGCATCAAGGAATAAAAAGAGTTGACAAGGGAAAGAAATATTTGCCTTCTCAAGTAGAAGTATTAATTAATCCATGTGAATCAAACTCTGCCACAGAACTGATTAACAAGGATATGAAAGGTAAACATTATCTTAAATATTAGGGTTGTTGCTTATAACGTAACGTATAGGATTATTTAGCTTCTAAAATTATGTAACTATATTTTCAGTACTAGAGAAGAAGAAGAAAAGAGGTGTGGTCTAATGCTGTGAATATTATTGCTATAAATTACAAATAAGAGTTTTCATCAAATCAATCTTATTGCATTCAGGTCGGCTCTTTCAACAATATGTTGTTGACATGTATATCAAAATTGAAACAGCTAGATTAGATTATTTTCGAAATAGGCAAGATGAGATTTGAGCTAAGGCATATCAAGGCATTATTGATAGCATTCATGTGGGTGAAACGCGTGGTTCCAAAGTTGGACGTAGAATAATTTTGCCAGCTTCATTCATAGGTGGACCAAGGGATATGCGAAAGAGGTACTTGGATGCAATGGCATTGGTGCAGTGCTTTGGAAAACTAGATATTTTTCTCACTATGACATGCAACCCAAATTGGCCAGAAATTAAACAAGAGTTACAATTAGCAGAAGAAGCACAAAATCGACTTGATTTGATTGCCCGAGTCTTTAAAGCAAAATTAGAGGAGCTGAAAATTGAATTATTTAAGAAACCAGTATTTGGAGTGGTTGCTGCATATGTATATGTAATTGAGAATAAAAAAAGAGGGCTTCCACATGCGCATTTCTTAATGATATTAAAGAAAGATTGGAAAATTATTGTTCCTAAAACATTTGATGATATTGTATCAGTAGAACTTCCAAACAAAAATAAAAACCCACACCTATATTCAGCTGTTGTGAAGCACATGATGCATGGTCCTTGTGGTGCTCTTAATCCGGAGAACATATGTATGAAAAGAACTGGTCAGTGCAAGAACCATTATCCAAGAGATTTTTGTGAGCAAACTACTGTAGGCAATGATTCATTCCCCAAATATAGACGCCAAGATGATGGTGCAAGCATTTAAGGTCAAGGGAAAAGATTTAGATAACCGTTGGGTTGTACCATATAATGCTTACTTGCTTGCAAAATTTGATTGCCATATAAATGTAGAGATATGTTCAACAATCAAAGCGGTTAAATATCTATACATATATATATATATATATATATATATATATAAGGGGCATGATCGTGTTGCTTTCCATGTTACTCCAGAAGATAATTCACAAAATATAGATGAAATTGAAAGATTCCAATCAGCATGTTGGATAACTCCTCCTGAAGCAATGTGGAGAATTTATGGTTTCGAATTAAATGAGATGTATTCATCAGTTTATATTTTACAATTACATCTTGAAGACCAACACTCTGTTACTTTAAAAAAATATGATGATCTTAGTTGTGTTCTAAGAGATGATTCCTCTTTAAGATCAATGCTGACTGAATTTTTTTGTAGAAATAAGATGGATGAAAATGCACGTAAGCTATTGTATAAAGAATTCCTGAGCAGTTTGTATGGAATCAAAGAGATAAAATATGGACTCCAAGAAAAAAGAAAAATGTGATTGGTAGAATTGTTGCAGCAAATCCTGTTGAAGGTGAAAGATATTATTTGCGATTGTTGTTGAATCATGTGAGAGGACCAACATCATTTGAAGACTTAAAAACTATTGGTGGTGTCGTAGCTTCAACATTTCGTGAAGCTGCTTTGCTATGTGGATTGCTAGAAGCTGACAATAGTTTAGACAAGTGCTTGGAAGAAGCATCTATGTATCAAATGCCATATAGTTTGAGGCGTTTGTTTGTTACAATATTAGTCTACTGTAATCCAAGCAACCCCAAATTATTATGAAACAAGTTTGAACAAGTGATGTCTGAGGACTTTAGACAACTCAATGGTGTTGTACCCAATGTTAGAACAAAAGTCTTGCAAAGTATTGCTTCCACACTTGAACCAATGGGAAAAGATATAAATAGTTATAACTTGGTTGATTTTAAGGTTACTTTTGATAAAGATCAAATGGGATCAAGGGAGATTCATGATGAACTAAAGATAACAATTTCAGAAGATGATCTACTTGTAGCTGAATCACTAAATCCAAAACAAAAATATGCATATGAAAGAATATTACAAAAGGTTTTCTCAAATACACCTGGGCCATTTTTCATTGCTGGGCCTGGTGGAATAGGAAAGACTTTTCTTTACAAAGCTCTTCTTGCCACAATTAGATCAAAACACCTTGTGGCTCTTGCAACTGCATCATCAGGAGTGGCTGCTACCATACTACCTGGGGGTTGAACAACACATTCACGATTTAAGATTCCTCTCGATGTTGAGAACAGTATAACTTGTTGTGTTAGCAAGCAAAGTGGACTAGCCAAACTTCTACAAGCTTCAAAGTTAATTATATGGTTAGAAGCACCAATGTCAAGAAGGCAAACAATAGAAGCTCTAGATAAGATGCTAAAAGATATAAATGAATCTGAGTTACCATTTGGGGGCAAAGTAGTTGTATTTGGAGCTGACCTCCGTCAGGTCTTACCTGTTGTTCCAAAAGCATCGAGACAAGAAACAATTGATGCTAGCTTAGTCAAGTCATATTAATGGCCTACATTAGTAAAGATCAAATTAACTGAAAACATGAGAGCACAATTAGATCTTGCATTTTCAGATTACTTGTTACGAGTAGGAAATGGAACAGAACAAATAGTTATTGATGATACAATAAATCTCCCAACTACCATGATTATACCATACATAGATGACATGACTTCTTTAACTACTTTGATAGATGCTATATTTTTAAATATAAATGATTATCCAAGAAATTTACACCTTATGATTAAACACCTAAAAATAATTGTGTCGATGAGATAAATAACTTGCTTATAAATAAGTTTCCGGGTGAAGTTTCTCGATATTATAGCTTTGATGAAACCATAGATAGAACTGAACAAGGTCTACAAGAAGACTTCTTAAATAGTTTAACACCAAATGGGCTCCCACCACATGAATTAATGCTTAAACCAAATTGCCTTGTCATATTGCTTAGAAACATTGATCCCTCTCAAGGATTATGCAATGGAACACGATTGATTTGTAGTCAATTTAAACTAAATGTAATTGATGCAGAAATTGTTGTTGGTCATTATTGTGGTAAAAGAGTTTTTCTGCCAAGGATTCCATTTTTGCCTCTTCAAAATGAAAAACAACCATTTCCATTCAAAAGAACCCAGTTTCCCATTAGACTAAGTTTTGCTATAACCATAAATAAAGCCTAGGTACAAACGCTAGATTATGTGGGAATATATTTACCTTAACCAGTTTTTTCTCATGGACAACTTTATGTAGCATTATCTAGAGCAAAAACTGCAAATTTTGTTAAAGTTCTTATTCGACCAATTTCTATTGATGATTCTAATGACACTTGCACAAAGAACATTATCTATAGAGAATTATTAGTGCTGGTAAATTGATATTCATATTTGAAGGCTATTTCAAATAAACCAAGTAATTTGCTTAGCTTCTCTCTCTCTCTCTCTCTCTCTCTCTCTCTCTCTCTCTCTCTCTCCTTAATTTGCTTTTATTACAATTGCATCTTCTTATATGCTTTTGCTTGGTACTTATCATTTTGATCAAAATCCAGATCATTCTTATTAAATATTGTACTGTTAACTATAGACAATGATTGTTTTTCTTATTTCCATTGTTAACTCAATAGGATGCGCAAACTATATAATTCTATTAAAGACATTAATCCAAAAATTAAAAATTGGAAGGTGAAGGTTGTTGTTGCTGAAAAGACAATGACACGTACATCAATGCAAAGCCCAACCAAATATATGAGGCTCATATTGGCTGATAGCCAGGTAAATTAACAATCTATTTTTTAAATTTTATGCGATAGTGCTTATAAGATAGATACTAATTTTCACCCTCTCACATCTAACAATTCTACTTATATAGGGAAATAAAGTACAGGCTGTTATCTTTAATCAACGTGAGATTGACATGTTTGACCATTCTGTTACACATAACAAGGACATATTACATCCAAAATGCAATCGTCAAACCAATCAAACCAGAGCATCGAATTGTTGATAATGTTTATCAATGGACAATCAATCCAACTACGTTGATTGAAGAAATATCAAATGATGATTCATCACTTCTTGCACCTTCCTTTAGCTTTGTTCCTTTTGCCGAGTTCCATAAACATATGGATTACTTCGCACTTGTAGATAAAAATTGGAATATTAATTTAATTTACTTATCAAAAAAATTATTTGTAACATTAATTCTCATACCTCTTCTTTAATTTAATATTAACCAACAATAATGTCATTTATTTATTTCAGATGTTATTGCTATTGCAATTGATGTTTGCCAAGCTCGACAACTACAAACTAGAAATGGCTCATCAATGATCCAGAAAGTCATTCTAATTGGCCAATTGTAAGATTTAATAATTTCTTCTATCTTTTCTCACAATGGATTTCTTTTTTATTCAATTCTTTATACCTAGCCAATCTAAATCAGCTACTATTGTTATTAATAAAAAGACATGTATAAACCAACACTTTTGAGTTGTTCTTTCACATAATAACAAAATAAAATGCATTCAAGAACATTAAATTTATTTTGAGGGTTTTAATATACCTCTGGTTGAGGAATTTATAAAAAAAAAAAAAAAATATATATATATATATATATATATATATATATATATATACCTCCGGTTGAGTTTGAATCATACTTCTTATGTATGTGTCCACCAAGCGTTTGAGGAAACGTTCTGCTATCACAATTTGCTTGGGAATTAGTACTTTCAAAATGTGTTTACTAAGTACTCACTGGTCTTCTGTATTTGCAGTGTAGAATACCATTATTTTTATGCTATAACTTTTAAATCAAAGTACTTATTAATATGAAACAAAAGAAAGCAAAAACTTATAATCACAAATTTTTCAAAAGTGTGTGCTTTTTGTACTCCATGGGTTATGTAAGATACTGAATTAGAGAGTTCATTAATGACATATGATGGTTTCGGTGTGAGTTGAAAATGGCAACTAAAATGTACGTACTTTTCTTTTTGATAAGTAATTGAAAGCCAAAGTACTTTATTATTCGAAAATTATGAGCTACATGCATAATCTTTTTTAATTGGTAAGAAAACCATGGTCTTGTTAGAATTTATTCTCCTTTTTGGTGGACATTGTTTATATGGAGATTTATGTTGTTTTCGTTTTCCAACGATTGCAATATATGTAGTCTCAAACAATGTTATCTAATACATAGTTTTTTTAGGGGAACGTGGATGACAACAAAAAATTATTTTATATGGAAATATATGGATTAATTAAAACTCAGATTGATAAATGGAGGAATAAGGAATTTTCTCACTCAACATAGCAGAGAATAAAAGGGAATGTTTCTAGCTCTTGGTCTTTTCTTTTGCACATGGTGGTATGCTAAGTTTCAAAACTTTTCCTAGAAAGGTTTATCATGGTGTGAATAAAGAAAATAACAAAAGTTTCATTTCAGTTGCATGCAACATGGTTTGTTAATGTAGCACTACTTCCACCAAATTATCAACATACAAACACACACACAAAGGAAAGATAAGGAAAGAAAAAGTTTTAGATAGAGCCACAAAGTAGAGATTCATGATTCAAAGATGGGAGCTTTTTTGACAGCATGTATACTTAGCTTTATGATGTACCTTTTAAAGCAAATGTATGCATTTGAACTATAAGAATTCAAGTGATAGCTCAATGGTAATAATATATTTTGTATTGATCCTATCTATGGTTCAAAACTTGCCTTCTCCTCTCTCACTATCTATCTATTAAAAAAAGTATATATTTGAAATACATTATAATGTTCGTATTATACAATTCAAATATTCTCTCACTTTTTATCTGCATTTTATACTCCACTAATCATGGTATGTCATGTGTATAATCTTATTCCATTTTAAATTTTGATTATTTTATAAGGAAAAAGAAAATTTTGACTGCTATCAGTTGGTTTATACATTACAGGCTGAAACCAATAATTTTGACAATGTGGGATCAATTTGTTACCAATGAATCAGCTGCCATTGCACAAACTATCACTACTAGACCTGTTATTATGGCAATTAGATTAAAAGTTGTTTCCCACAATGGTAAAGTCTTTTCAAAAAAGAAGAAAATATTGGCTTAGTAATTGCTCATTACCCTAACATTTTTATCTATCATAGGTTTGTTTCTCTCAACAAGATCATCAAGTTCCTTCATCATTGATCCACGCATTCCTGAAGCAACTGCATTACAAACTTGGTACATTATATATCTCTTTTAAATTCTTTACTACTTCATATAAATGATTAATATCCACTTTTTAAAGCATTGAGCAAAATTACTTCAACTCAATTTATAAATATATTAGTCTTAGCAGACTTTAGGACTGATGTGCATCAACAATCTACTAAAACAAATAGACTCCTTTTTTCCCTTTTTATTTCTTATTTTTTACCTCTATACACAACCAAACACCTTGTGTATATCACACTTTTAAAAATCTCCAACTAATTGAAAATCATCATCCAATTATGTTATATTTTGGCTTTATTTTTTTTAATTTTTTTGCATTTACAAGCCTATCTTAAATCATTCCTAATTATATAATGTTGCTCTAACTTCACGTGACAGTTAAAGGCCATGAGGCTTATTTGTGATACTAATGGAAACCTTCTATATAAAAATATCAATCAATATCTTTGTATGATTATATTTTTTTTTTCCTTTGTGGATTTGTAGAAAGTTTAATTCTTGATGTGTATAATATTGATCATCTACCTGTTGAATTTTCAATACAATTTGTGATAATATTGCTGTGCTTTCACCTCCTATGCCTTGTAAACAAAGTACATAATTGGCTATACCTTAGAAATTTAATGGCAACGTTAATAGTAATTGTATGGAGTTACAAAATTATTTATTTTTTTGGCTTAAACTCAAATGGTCAATGTTAATGTATTGATCAGTATAGAAAGTAAGTTTTGATTATGCCGTTTGCAATCTAATTCATGAAATTTAACTACCTTCTCAATTTCACCATTAGCGGTCTTGTTGAAACTGGTTCAAAATACTCTACTCACTACACAAAAGACAAAGTATATCTTCAGCTTCTGTTTTATAGAGATAGAGAATCAAGAAGCTTTGAATCATTTATTTTTGCTTGAACAATTTTCAATTGCCAGAGCAATGTGGTTTGCTTGTAGCATCAAAGTTTGATTTGTTGCAACCTCAATAAGTTTTAAGCAATTACCAATTATTTTGAACATAATTTTGATAATTTCTTGCTTGTAGTTTTGATAAAAGGTGTCTTATTCCTTGCCTTATTTTGATTATTTGGTTCTTTAGAAACAAAGCTGTTTTTGAAAGATAGTCTATATTACCTAAAGAGATGGTTAAATATGACATATGGTGGACTTATACATATAAAGGAATGCTTGTCGCTGGAGTTAATCTAAAAAATGATGCAAGCCTTTTGTGAAGAAATATAATTACTTTTTAGATAATGCATTTTTTTGGTTGTTATGTTTTGTTTATCCTTTGTTTATGTGTGTGTACATTCTTTTTATTTTATTTTATATTTTAGTTGTAAGTTCACAGTGTTATCTTCATAAATGTTGCCTCTTGTGTTGCAGTTCATTTGATTACAACTTTTTCCTCTATATAGAATACAGTGGAAATTAACATCACAATTTATAACATTTTAGTCATTGAAACAGTATTATTCGTTTACTGTTATAATCCTTGCAATATATGTATTTTTATTTTTCATAGGGCTACTGAAAAGGAAAACAGCTAAATGAGATAATCACAGAAAAGCACTATCTCACAGCTTCATCTCACAGCTTCATCAAGCTCCCTGGCACGAATAATAGAAAATACTACCAAGATTGCTTTAATAGCAACTTTGGTTCAAACAGTGATATTTATTTCTACCTCTTCATACAGTTTCTTTCATCTAGATTAAAAAAAAAAAAAAAAAAACTATCAACTAAACAATAGAAATGTGTAACAATCAATTGATGCAGCGATCCAATTTTTGGATAAATGCAACAATATGTATTACAAAGTTGGACCAACATTTTTGGATAAATGCAACAATATGTATTACAAAGTTGGACCAACATTTTTGGTACATGGCTTGTAGTAAGTGTCACAAAGCCACTAGTGAATCTTAAATTTATATTTGTATCCAATTGATTATTAATTTCTTTGGCCAACTTCTAGATGTCGAGTTGAAGTTAAGTTGGACGATGTAACTAGACATTTAATGGCAACTCTATTTGGAGATGAGGCTGAAAAGTTTTTATCATGCTTAGCAATTAAGCTAATGAAGGAGACTACAAAGGAAATAAACAATCATAACTAATCTTTAAATAAATAGTTTATTCACTTTCACATAAAAACATAACAGAAAATTTAAAAGCTAAATTTTTTACTTTTTATATCAAAATATGAAAAACTTTGTATTTTTGATGTATGATCTAACCTTTTAGCTCTTTATGAGAATAATAAATGTAATCCATACAAATTCCATTGTTTAAGTCTACGAAATTGTCTATACATATGATTTGTGTGTGATAGCTTTCTATTGTGTGTAAGTTCTATAAACAGCTTTCTACAATTGTTATTGTATTCTTGGTATTAATGAGTAATCCATACACATTCCATTGTATAAGTCTATGAAAATTGTCCACACATATGATTTCTGTGTGATAGTTCTCTATTGTGTGTAAGTTCTATAAACAGCTTTCTACAACTGTTATTGTATTCTTGGTGTTAATTGTATAGTGTGTGACATTAGTCTTTGTTATGACCTTAATTGGCCAAACTTTGGCTATATGGGTATTTCTTGGTTTGTCTTAATTGCAAGCATTGTAATTCATAATTTTTTTTTTAGATGCCAAACCAGTAGCATTCTTTGTGAAATAGGCAGTGTATATGGAGAATGATGATTTAATATATCAAGAAAAAAACCTATGACACAATAGAAACATTTAAGCATAAATTACAAAAAACTCTTTCATTTGCGCATTGTATGGCTAATTTTAAAGGTTTGATTGTTTTAGTTTGTATAGGATGGAATATTGTTTTTCTATTGTTCTTGTGATTTTTTCGGAGTTTTCAAAGGTAATGAAGTTAAATTGTTCAATACTGATTTATATTTTCAAGATTTTTTTTTAATAAATACAATTTTGCCATGTGTCAAGTTTTTATGCTTTGTATCGCTTATTGGTTCATTCTAGATCTTTGTATGATTATTTATTTATTTATTTATTTTTTTCCTTTGTGGATTTGTAGAAAGTTTAATTCTTGATGTGTATAATATAGATTAACTACCTATCGAATTTTCAATACAATTTGTGATGATATTGCTGTGCTTTCACTTGCTATGCCTTATAAGCAAGATACATAGTTGGCTATACCTTAGAAATTTAATGGGAACGTTAATAGTAATTGTATGGATTTATAAAATTATTTATTTTTTGGGCTTAAGCTCAAATGGCCAATGTTAATGTATTTAGTGGATGACAATCTTTTGAATTCTTAGTTATTATTAACACTGATATTACAAAATAATATTATAATGCTTCACTTCCCTCACCTTGTCAATTTAAGTTTGATCAAATCCTTATTTTAATTTAATAAAGTGTACTTTTTTGGTTATAGGATGGAATAAAAAATATTGAAAGCTTTGTCAAGCTTTCCTTTGATAAGAACTTTCTCATCCAAGTGAGAGCAATAAACCTAGACACCCCTACAGAACCACGCTATAAGTTCAACATCGTTGCCATTCATGATCCGCCTCAAGAAAATCCATGAAAATGAAGTTCAAAAAGAACTATATAATGCAAGACATCTCCTTTTGGAATTGTGTAAAAAAAAAAAAAAAAGGCACATACAAAAGACAAATAGATACATTATTCATATATAATGTATCACTTTGTCTTTTCATATAACTAAATGAAGTCACCAAAACATTACCTCATTTTTGTTACTCCATTATGTGCCTATTATTAGAAATCAACATTTTGGGTTTCTTTTTGCACATCATATATACTTATCATATGGTGCTTTTCAAAGCACATGTATATATTTGAAGTATGTAAATCATATATACTTATGATATCATCCACATGTATATATTTGAAGTATGTACATCCTATATACTTATACTATGGTGCATTTCAAAGCACATGAATATATTTGAACTTTGTTAATATATTATGTTATGATGTATTATATAAGGTATTATAATCTTTGTATTTCTTTCGGATGCGATCAATTTAATGTCCCTTTTGATGATAAAATATATATGCACTTTAAAAATTACTTTAAAAATCAATTGATTTATATTTAAAAATATAATTAAAATTTAAACTTAATTATTATTATTTTTTTACTAAAGCCAGCACGTGCGGCCCTACCTAGTTCATTAAAAAGAGTGAAGAATTTTGAGTTTAACAGTTATTGAGGCGATCAATTTCGTCCGTATCTTCTTAAGCCGACTTAACATTCATTAATAATAAACTGCTCAGAAACCGAAATCGTCATGAAAGCGAAGCATATATAATAAGGTTTTTAAAGCCCAATCCTCAACCCGCCAATTCCCTCCAAAATGTCAGACTCAGACCCATTGGCTCAGCAAATCTGCCTCTTCCGCTCCCTAATCAAAAGCAGAAGGTGAATCACTCTTCCTTGTTCCCTACCTAATTCATTCGCAAAATTGCAATCTAATTCTTATTCCTTGCTCTCTCAATTCCTCTTTTGGCAGACTCGACGACGCAGCTCTTCGAATCCTCGAATCTCTTTTGGTTTCCAAATCTGTGAAATCGCTCAAGGAAGTCCAATCCACCTTGAGAGTGTTCCTCAGATCCGAATCTCTCTCCGCCATTCGCGAAATCGCCTACAAATCTGTCCACCAAAAGCTTGTCACTCTTGAATTCTTCGTCCGCGCTTTCGCTCTAATAGCCGATGCTGAGGCACTTACTCTTATTCCCCTCACACATTATTTATTAAAATATGCTCTCAATTTGAATCATTAGTAATTTGCGTGGGAATGCATACTGGAATAGTCAATATAATCGCTGATTACATTTTAGCTAATTTTGGTTTTACCGATCGAGATGGCTGGCCTGAATTAGGAGATGTTGAAAGCATCGTTTCGATTTCAATCTGAAATCATTTGAATACGCCTGGAGTTTGAATTTGTGATGATTAATTCAGGTTGTTTGATTAATTTACTTTTGAAAGCGCTTAATTATGTTACTTTATCATAAAACTAAAACATTCTGATTTTAGTTTTTATTATTTTGAAATCTAATTTTTCTAAAATATATGATGGTGTTATGAAATTACTCGGCTAAACTGTGTTACAAGGCCTTTGTAATTTGTAATGCTAGATCTGTATCGATGATCCATGATTGCTTATTTATTTTAATTTCACACTGAATGCTTTCAGAGTTGCTTGGCTTTGAGATACGAGGCCTTGCATATGCGGGAACTCAAGTCTGCAAGTTGCCAATGCCTAGAAGTTTCTTATTTGGAATGGCTAAATTTTGCCGAACACTCATTGGATAATGGTTTCTACTCTATTGCTGGAAAGGTAATCTCTATATTGTTTTACTTTGATTCTATTCAGGTGCTACTTGAATTTACGAGTCGCTAAAGTGGTAATCTTATTTTGAGAAACTGCGATGCCGCGATGAGCCTTTTTTGTATTAAATACATCAATTGTAGTCTAAGAAGCACAAGTGACATGATGGGAATATGACAAGTAGTTAATTAATATATATCTCTCTTGAGGTATATTTATTTATGGTATAATTACTATTTACCTCTTTCCTTTGTTTTGAAATGGTCCTTAACGTATTATTTAAGTCCTTAATCTTTTTTTTCTTATGTCAAAAGACTCAAAATAGTCATTACTGTTAAGTAGTGCATGGAAAAGATTCATGTAGCAAACGATAATATATTTGTGTTGACTGGATGTCACCTGAAATGCCACATGGGCTTTTATGTTTATTTAGACTTTACGGAATAAATAACCAATTTTCATATCTGTAAAAATATATCTAAAACCAAAGGAATTCTTAAAAAAAAAAAAAAAAAAAATTCCCTCCCAATACAGCATGTACAATCTAAAGTGTCTTTGTTGGACACACCGGAGGTTTTGGAGTATCAGTGGTTCTTAAATTGTAGTATGTTACATAGCATTTGGAGGTGCCGAGGTGCATATCCATAGTCTAGAATGGGGTATCAGTGAACATTGTATCTGTCCAGTCTTAGGATTCCCTGAATGCTGTTAGCTAAATTTTAAATATTGTGAATTTTGATGACTACAAATATCTATAATGGTTAACTCATTGAGATTGCCCTTGAGCCTACGAGTTCTCAGAATTTTTGAATTTTTTAGCAATTTGATTTGGTATACACGTGTAACATAGGTAAAAAATCTATCCATCCTAATCTTGAAGGGAATTTGATAACTTTTGTAGTGGTCTCATGTGGTCTTTGTTAAGATGAATTAACATTTTTTTTTGTTCTGTTTTGGTGATAATATCTTGTTATTTCTTTTTGTTTCCGTGTGCTTAGAGCTCTATTTCAAAGGGATTCTTTTATCTTTCCATTCCAGATGTGACTCTGTCCTTTAATCTGGCTCTAAAGTCCATGTTTAGAAAATAATCTTATATCAGCAATGTAATATGTAAATATAACTCTATTATCTAATTGGTTATACTTGCTGTATTTTCTACCTTACTTTATGCAATATCAAGATGGGTTGGAAACTCAAATCTTGGGACTTTTATTTTGTGTATGTATTAGGTGATCTAGTTTGAAATCATGGGTAACTTAGTGGTTCCTTACACTAATCTCAGTCTTAACTGTTGACCTTTTCTTTTGCAGGCATGTGAAAATGCATTATTATGTCTTAAGAAGACTGATATTGCAAACCCCAAAATAGATGAATTCTTTGAAAGTGTGCAAGTTTATGAAAAAATAAAGAGACTAAAAGATTTTGCTATGACATCAGCCACTTCACACTCTGGTAGGTCTTCTTTATTTGTGCAAATTCTTTGCAAGCTTTCTTAGAAGGGAAAAGAAAACTTTGAAATTTTTGTCCAATTGATTTGAACATATGATAGGACTGACCGGCTCTCAGAGTCCTTTTGGGCTGGTTAGATGTAGCTGCTGCCAAGCTGTTTGATAAATGTTTTTGTATCCACCTTCCCAACATGGTAATTTCGAAGCCAGCAACTCACTTAGTTACTTTAGGGTTAATTTAGATTCCTAGATGGTATGCCATCTGCAAGATAACCTGATTTTGCTACAAACCAAATATTAATGTTAGCTTTGATGCCAACAGCCAATAGATGGGATTCATTCATAGAAGCAAAAAAAAAAAAAAAATCAAACCCCTTGTACCATCATGTTGAATTTGTGATATATTGCATTGATAAGGTTGTAGTTGGCTGATGACCCTCAATGCCATAGGAAAACCTCGGAGTTCTGCTTACGACTGACGGTGCAATTTCGTAACTATCTATCAAATGCTTGGAATCATATAATGATATTACATTTTCGTTTCATAATCTGTAAAAACTCCCCTTCCACAAGAATATGGTTTTTCTCACTCTCATTCCTTGGAATCAAACCTCCTTTATTCTCTCAGTTTTATGTTGTATTAATTTAGGAGATGATGAAGATGACAATGACGAAGAACATTTAAGTATCCTAAAAAAATTCATGCAGGGGAAAGACAAAGCCTTAAGTTTGGTTGTGCCAGTAAGTGATGTGTATACGGAAGGAGAAATAGTTATATACTTATATACGGAATTAGCATGTTTTGAGCTTGACATATGGAATACATGTTCTGAATAAGGCAGGGATCTTCAAAATGACATCTCATGTTGCCTTTAGGTGGTGGCACTATTGAATTATCACAATTTTCAACAACATAAGTATGAAATGGAATACTGGTTTAATTGTGCATCATGTGTATGACTCACACATTTGATAAATTTGAAAAGCTTATCACAATTAACTGCTTTGGCGTACTGTTATCTGAGGTCCTTGTAAATATTTTTGGGAATACATCTTTTTGATTGTTTGACGTATAGTTTTGATCTCCCAGAATGCAAGTGCTTGGATAGTGCACTTGTTAATGTTGTTCTTATTGTCATTTGTTACTTTTCTAGTTTTCTTTATTGAAAAAGAAGATACTAGCTTTTTTCATTAGGATATTTCTATGGGGTTTCATTTATTTCTGTCTGTCATTGATGGTTAGAGAAGTATTGGCACATGATCAACCATTTCATAATGCATGACTCATGAAGTAATGATATTAATTACCTAGTCGTGTTATTTATTCAGACTGATATCTTTGGAAAGTGAGCTAGTGTTAGGACCCAGAATGAAGTGCTCTGGGTCTAACGAGAGTTTACTTTCTGTACTAATCTATCTTGGTTCTGATCTAATGGCAATTAAAATCATTTCTTTTTTTTTTTTTTTGTTGGGAATTAAATAAATTTCGAGTTCCTAAAACATGGCATTTAAGGGCCCCTTTCTGTCATTTGATCAATGTAAATTCTATCTTCATTTCAGTTCAGGCGCAAGCTGCAGAGTACTTGACAAAGAAGAGCACTGAGAACGGAAAAATAATACATCCTTCATTGTGTAAAGAGACAAAATGTGTAGCAAGCACTATGTTCAGAATTGGAATCAAGAGGAGAAATGAACGAAAATTGCATGACCTGCAACGTACTTCCAGTAAATCATAAACCATTCAACTTTGAGTTTGAGGTCGTTGCATTCTGGTCCCTTCTTTTTTTGGAATTTGAAAAGTTAGTGCCTTACTGGATTTACACTTCATGGTAATTTAGGTGGCACCTTATGGATTGTAATGATGCGCTTTTTTGGATACGGCTTGTTCATGTTACTAACTTTTACTCAAATTTTGGAAATTTCTGCTCAAACTTCGAAGGACCCAATAATTCGTCCAGGGCTGGGACACCCTTTTTTGACAGTAAACACTTTTCATGCGAGAAATGAACTCTTTTACAACTTTAATCACATGCTTTAGTAGCAGCAAATACCATGTTTAGTCAAAATGTGGAATCATGATCATTCAGTGATCTTGATTTTTAGCCGATGCAAGTGTGTTTCATAGACTTGTGATAGGCCTCGTGGGCCAACCATGGACAATTGTGGTACTGTCTGTCGCTCAGCCTTGACCACGCCCTTAACGTGAATTATACGTCTAGGACAAAGTGGATAGTTGTCATTTTTAGGAATATATTCTCTATGTTAATTATAAGGATATTTATACTGTTATTATTCAAAAGTTGGGGTTGAATTACTGATAAGGCGATAAACTTTTAGTCTGGAACTCGTTTTCATCTCAAATACAGAGGGCTAGGAATATCAACCTATCATCTGCACAAGATATATAATTACAGGTTAATTCATTTTTTGTTCAAAATTTATTAGTAATTGACTTTATATCCTTGTGAGAGAGAATTGATATATCACAGTGACAAAATAAATTGGTTGCGTAGGTTTTTATTTTTCAATTTACTGATAATTGAAAAATAAAAATAAAAAACTGGTCAGGGCTTGAATAGTTAGAATCTTGGCGAGACACTGCCCCATTTACCTATAGGGCTTGCCCAAGCCTGCTTAATCATGGGCCAGTTTAAAATTGGCTGCTCGTGTTTTTCTGTCTTATCTGTCCTTTATTTGCACTGTAATTTTGATGTGGGGGTTCCACCCTGCCATTTTTAGTTAATAATATTATTAGAATTATGCTAGGGACACAATTTTTAGCATAACTTTGTGCCACAACTCATCACATAGCGAGTTGTGATTGTTAAGGGTGTGCCCCCCACATGGCCCACTGACATACTTTTACCAATCACAATTTGCCATGTGGCGAGTTGTGGTACAAAATTGTGCCAAAAGCTATGTCCTTAGCATAATTCATATTATTAATTTTTTTTTGTTAATTAAGGCTGTTTTGCTAGAGTTTTATAATTCAATTAGTTGGTACATCCTTATATTTATGAAGGAGATAACTAGAATTCAAATCCTTTTTTCCCTAACTATCAAATTATTAAAAAAAAAAAAAAAAAAAGTAAAAGTAAGGCTGCATTAAAAAGAAAAACTAGGGGCCTTTTTTCTAAATCTTAACTAAGGTTTCAACATTAAAGAGAAGAATTTCGCTTAAAACGTGAAAAATAGGAAATTTGTCTCTCCAAGTGAGGAAATTCAAAAAAGACTAATTTTTAAAATAACAATCAAATATGATACTTTGTCAAATATTCTTTTAAAAAAGGTATTAGTTTACTAAAAATAGGCAGATCAACATGTTGATCTGCCTATTTTTAGTAAACTAATACCTTTCATGTTCATGTGGGAGAAACGTATAATTATATACCATATCGAAATTAAGGAAAACGAATCCCCCGCAGCAAGAAGTTAGAAGTTAGAACGGTCCAGTCCAATGTTAATTGGTATGATCAGATCATGTCATGTGCTCTTAACGTTTGATGCTACCCTAGCTTTATCTTTTCGTAGAGCTGATAATATAGACTTTCATTTTGAATACATTACAGGCATTGGAAATCCAACTATACTCTGCTCTAGCAATTGAATTTTTAGGTCAGTTGCCACTTGAACCCCATGTAACTACAGGGTTTTTCCATTGTTCAAACCTTGCTTCTAATCTCCACCGTTTTATATTTAAGAACCATGCACATCTCAATTCTCAATAATCGAATCTTCCATATCACCAAGCTAGCGCATTTAATGTTTGCATTGGGGCTCGCATGTTTTATTTCTCTAAGGTAGTGAGAGATGTCTGTTTTTCTCTACTTTATTCGTATAGCTTAAAAAATTGCTGTAAAACAAAGATGACAAGGTTCTCACCGTTTAGAGTGTGGAGGTTTTTCTTCTTCCTAGAGCTTAGGTGTTTGAAACTTGAAACTAAGTAAAAAATACGCGTTTTGTGAGGCAATGCAATTAATTAAATAAATTCTGCAAAGTGGTCCCAATAATTTTTTTTTTTTAAAGTATGAGATGAAAGTCTAAGAGAACATAAACTTAGTTTATAAGATATGTTCATATAAAAAAAAAAAAAAAAGATATATAAATATGCCATGACAACTAGGGAAAGAGTGCTGTTTTCCTTGGAACAAAAGATTAGAAGCTTGGAGTCATGTGAAGAACATTAAATGCTAGAGAGGGAAAAGGTCTTAGGGTTCCACAACTACAAATAATTTTAGTTTCAATCTCTCTTGAAATGAGATTCCTTTTAATAATTGTTTCATCTTAGCTTCATGTCGAATCTCATTAACTGTTTCACATTAATTTCTTGGTCGGTATTTTTACTATTATTATATAAGATAAATTAATTTAGTATAATAAACAAGTAAAAGAAAAAAAATCCAACAGTGCAACATTTTTCATGCAGCTAGCAATGCCGTGTATTACTGCCCATACCAATGAGTAACCTTTTGATCCAAAGTAGATTCTGTTTGAAACATCATTTTGTTTATCATTACTACTACTCTTGTTGATTTTTGAGCTGATTTAATGTAGATGCTCACTATCTATCATATAGAAATATTGAAAGACCTTATTAGCTACCACAATAGAAGGTCTCAAATAATTTAAGGCAAAAACCACATTTTCATCTCTATATGTTCAGGCGATTCCTACTTTGATTCTTATCTTTCATTTTTACTGCTTTTAGTCCGTATTTAGAAAAACGCCATCCATTTTAGTCATTTCCGTTAGTGCTCTAACGGCAAAGTCCTAGGTGACAGATGAAACTATTAAAATAATAATAAAATTTTTTATTTTGGCATTAAAAAATACCATGTCAGCATCTAAATTAAAAAAATTAATTTATTAATTTTAACTAAATAAAAAAAATTAAAAACAGAATTAAAAACCAAAAATCACATGAATTGAGATCTAAGTGTGTCTTGAACAAGAACAACAAGAACACAAACCTAGATCTAACAGACAAACAGAATTATTTGTCTCTCTTGGAGTCTTCTTTAAACTCAATCCTGAAATTTCTTCTTGGTTCTCATTCTAATGGCTCCCACGCCATCTTCAAAAGCAAATCAAGCCCACCTGATACAGATCCAAACACCACAATCCAAGCTTCGTTTGCATTACAACAATGCAAACAAACCAAACCCACCTTCGAATCTAAACACACTGGCCAAAGAAACCCCACACCCACAAGAACACCCGGTTGAAGTAATCACTCGAATCCGAGACTACCCAGATCGAAAAGAAAACCCATTTCGGTTTTAAATGTTAATTCAAACAACCATTCCACTCCGGTTCGAGCTGATTTTGGCTACCGCGACTTTAGCCTAGATGGGGTTTCTCTTTCCGAAGACCAAGACCTTGATTTCTTCTACAAGACGTTCGTGGAGTCAAGAATCCACAGCATGAAGTTAGGAGAAAAATGCACCATTATGATGTACGGTCCAACGGGTTCGGGCAAGAGTCACACCATGTTCGGGTGCTCGAAGCAGCCGGGGATTGTGTATAGGTCTTTGAGGGATATTCTTGTTGGTGGTGAGGGAGAAAGCTAAATTTTTTGGGTTTATTTTGTGTTTGTTTCCTAAGAAAATATAGATTTATGGGTTTGTTGGAGATTGGTTTGTTTACAGGGTTTATGGGTTTGATTTGTGAAAATCATGTGGATTAGTGATTTGCTGGAGAATTCGGTCTTGAATGGTTGTTTGTTGATTTTTTTTTTTAATTTCTAAGTTTGTGTTCTTAAATTTGGTTTGTGTTCTTAGATCTAGGTTTGTGTTCTTGTTCAAGACATATTTAGATCTCAATTCATGTGATTTTTGGTTTTTAATTCTGTTTTTAATTTTTTTTATTTAGTTAAAATTAATAAATTAATTTTTTTAATTTAAATACTACATGGTTTTTTTAAATGCCAAAATAAAAGTTATTATTATTATTTTAATAGTTCTGTCTGCTACCTCGTACTTTGCCGTTAAGGCATTGACGGAAAGGACTAAAATGTATGACGTTTTTCTAAATAGGAATTAAAAAAGGTGAAAATAAAAGATAGAGACCAAAGTGAGAATCGCCTGAAAATCTAAAGACGAAAATGTAGTTTTCGCCATAATTTAATTAAGTTGCTCTTAATTTTCATTTTATCATGCACGTGGGTGCATGGATTCTGTTCATGTTCATGCTTACTCTTATCTTCACGTGTCATGTCTGTTATACCGTGTTTGCAATGGAGGCATCAATTGAATTGATTGGGAGATGGGTCTAAAAGGTGATATGATTTGCATTGTGTCATGGTGAGATCAGGATGCACATTTTTGACACACATCTAAACCCGTAAATAGGAGAGTTCATACGGTACAACATTTTTTAATATTAGACTATATCTAATATCTCTTTAGTGGTGATTTTTTTTTTAATTTTTATAATAATCCACCTTTATATTATATTGTCTTCTTATACTCAATATAATTGTGAAATATGAATATAAACAAAAATTTTATATCTATATCATTTATAAAATCTTTAAATTAATTTTAAGTTATTTTAAATTTAACATTACATGCAAAATATATATTATGTTCTAGCAAGAATAAGATGCAAATTGTGGCACACAGGTTACATAGAACCAACCATCAAACATATAAGGTTTGGGTTAAGTCAAACTTGTTATAACTTTTGTTAACGTTAAACCACTCAATAAGTTTTTATTCCCCTTTTTTTGGTCAAATCAAATGATAAATTACAACGTGTCCTTATAACCTGTAAAGACTCAATTTTGAAAGCCAAGCCCATGAGCTGGATAACCTCAGGCCCAAGAAGTCCTAACAATGAATTTATAGAGTGTGGATTAGAAAGACTGGGCTTTAAGTGAGTTCAATAATTATCTAGGCGTATTTAATAAACAGGAAGACAGAAATAGAGTAGATGTTATAGAAAACCATCATTGGCTCAGTCCGAGGAGGTTTGTTATATAATTTCTTGTATGTTTATAATTTTGTATCTTTTCCTTCTCTCTCTACAACTACTGTTTTTCTCCCAAGATTCTTCGATTTTCTCTTTCATTGCCTCCCTCTTTCTTTATACTCCCTTTTTTTTCATGTGCTGGTCAGATGATTTTCCTTTGATACTTGTCTAATAAAGTTTACCTTGAAGTCTTCAGACGGTAGCTGTAAAGGTTGAAAATCACTATTCAGACATCTTTTTTTCATTAATGTGGCTAGAGGGTTAGCTGCAGGGCAATTAATGCGGTGGTAGCAGCTTTCTCTGTAATATCCTTCTGCTTCCACCTGTCCTATGTGCTTACAAGATACTCCTTTACTAGAAGAATCCCCTAAAATATCATAATAAATACCAGAATGCATATCCTGGCTCTCTCTTTGACTATCCGAGGATGTACTCCCCCTCGGACAACTCTTCTCAATTTACACACTTGTCAAATACTTGCAAGGCTTGCAGCTATGCATTTTCTTCGTTATTTACTATCCTCGGATAGTTGTGCCTCCTCGGACAAGCCCACGGCCCAATATCTAGATTTGGGCCTTTGGTTCCTACAATAGCCCCTTAAAATTCCGATTTTCTCCTCTTATCTAAGGAGAAAAGTGGGGTTTTGATTTCCTTAAGAGCTAAGCCCACAAAGTTCTTCAGTTTACACATGTGGGAATACTGTCTCATGCTTCTCCTAATTTCGGAAACCACGATACGTCATTTATTGCTCTAGGCAGCGCCTTGTCCCTCTTATCAACGGTGAGATGTAGATCGTGCGGCTGGTATTTCCCCTTGAATTTTGAGCGGGATAAATCCCACTTACTCTCTCTCCTTATATAAAACGCCGTTGGGGAGTTACTTTTACCCATTTCACATACTCTCAAATTATCAAAAGATCTTGAGCGCTCCAGTCTTCAGAACACCTCTCATTTCACAAGTCTCTAAAGCCTTTTTCACTAAAAATTTTAGACTTTTAAAAAGTAATTGAGATAGAAACAACATTCGTTCTTGTAAGTTTTCAACTCCCAAGCTATTTTCTTCTCGGCCGAGCTTCTCGGCCTACTGATTTCTGTCTCTCCTCCTACTAGGAACTTTACCTTTCATTCCTTTACATACCTAGATGGATAGATTTAAGTATCTTGTTGAGTCTCTTGCAGCCATAGAAGCTTTTAAAGCAAAATACCATATATTCAAGGGAGTAAGCTTACGATACTGCCTACAGAAGAAGATATTAACTGATAGGAAAACGGGCGAAATGGTTATTCCTGTGATCGCTTTTATAGAAGGGGGAATGACCATTCCCATGGGCGAAGTAACCCGAGAGTATCTTCGAAACCATAGGTTATGCTCACATCAGTGCGCACCCAACCCATTTAGGGTTTTGGGTTGCGTCGACACCCTCAACCAAATGATGGGCCTACAACTCACCTGGAATGACGTCGTACACATGTATGAATGTCACTCTCTTGTTAACGGGGGATATTATCTAAAATCCAGGTCCTCTATCATCAAACTCGTGTCTTGTCTTCCCAAGTCCAACAAGGGCATGAAGGACGCCTATGTCATTGCTTCTGGGGAGTGGCGCAACGGCTACCATTGTCCGACAAAAGAGGGAGAGCCAGGTGGGATGCTTTAGGATTAGGTTGCACTAACGTAGATTTTAGATTCCAGGTTTCGCATTGCTTTGTCGTTTAACTTCTTTCCTCTGATATGATTTACTGATCTAACTGCATTTGTGTTTCTCGGCTGTCTCTATAGATAGAAAACACGTTGCTCCTAAAATCAGTCTCGTGAATGTAGCGGACCTTAACAAGCTGCTCAAATCCGAGATCTTTGTGAGCGAAGACGGTCAACTGCATGCTGTGCACTTGGTATTGGATTTTGTTCCTTTGTCGGACAATTTCTAAGAGGTTAGAAATGCAATCTGGGCAGGAGACCCAAGAATCCACAAGATCGACGTGTCTCATCCGAGGTTTCTAGACAAAAAAGATCTTCCCCCAATTGAGTGGCCTCTTCAGCAAGCTCTCCCTTAGCCAGTGACCCAAAGGGAGGAAACTGCCTCTTCTCGTCTGTCTCTTGAAGCCGAGAAAGACCAATTTCACTTTGAAGAAGAAGAGGAGGTGCAAGACAAACCCCTTAATATCCCAGACTTCGAGAGCACAGAAGAAGAAGAAGAAGAAGAAATGTCTTTAAATCTGAGGAAAGGCTTAAAGGATATTTTGGCCGGAAGGAGCAAGGGTGCACCTTCTAAGATGCACCTAAGTCCCAGGTTCTTGACAATCCTCCCCCTCCTCCTCCTCCAACAACCACGGTTGGCCTTCTTCCAAATCCTGACTTGAAGAGGAAGAGAAAAATAATAGACCTGGAGAAGGGCGAGGTGCCTCCACAAAAGGGGGCCAAGCAACGAAAGAACACAAAGGACAAACGAGCTTCCCCAACTGAGAGCAGGGAAGACCCCAACACCCTTGACGTCTGCCAACTGCGCACCTGGGCCCCGCAGTTGGAGTTAGACGGCGCTCTTATTCCCTGGAACTCTTCCATTAGGGAGTTCTAGAAAGGACACTCGGCTTACATTGCCGAGGCCTTGGAGCAGCCTCTATTTTTGCCCCATGACATGGAATCTGTCAGGTCATGGAGGCAGACGAACCTTTTCATGTCTTTAAAAAGAGACCTTGCTATGGTAAATTTATGAATAACTCTTCCAAATTGAAGTTAGTTCACCAAAAATTCTATTTTACTTTAATCTATTTTGACGCAATTCTCTCATTCTTCCCATGCAGGTCATTCAGCAGGTTTATGTGGCCGAAGATTGGGTCAAGTACGCCCACAGCCAGGCCAAGGCTGTGGCCCAATCTTGTACAAAGGTTGAGAAGGCCCTAGGGATCATTAGGCACGAGAAACAAGAATTGGCCAAGAATTTGGTCATTAAGGAAAGGGAGAGGAGGAGCGCCGAGGCCGGGCTGAAGAACGCCCAGGACCAAGCCGAGGATCAATGGAAGAAGTTGCATATTACTGAGATAGAGTTGGCAACTCAAAAATAGCTGGTCCTGGAGCTCAAGGAAAACCTGGAGAAGGTTAAGGAAGCTGCTCAGAATGCTGAGAAGGCGACTGAGGCTAAGAAGAATGCATCCTACCTCCGTGGGATCAAAGAAACAGAGATAAGGCTAACGGAAGAGGTGGCCGAGATATGCAGAGACTACTGCAAGGTTACCTGGGTGGAATCCCTTAACCTTGTAGGAGTCCCTGTTGACTCGGAGTTAAGGCAGCCCGGGAGTGTTTTCTTTCATCCCCACATTCGCGAAGTCCCGACTGTACTTCCGCCTCTATCATCCCATGTCTCAAAATCATCCGAACAGACCCTTCTTCCGCCTGAGGCTGATAACAAGGATCAAGAGGAAGAAGTGGTAAAAAACGGGGATAAGGATGAGGAGGCAGCCAACTCTTCTAAGGCCGAGGATGCTGCCAAAGCCAATGAAGTTGCAACTTCAGTGACCGAAGTCGGATCCAAGGAGGCTGAGCTGAGCAGACATGATAAACCCCTACCTCCAATGACCGAAACTTAGTGTTAGGACCTTAGGTTTCTCTTGTTTTGTAATGGCATTCCGTACTTAAGAATATTGTACTTTCCATTTCAATTAATGAAAATATTTGAATTTTTCCTTATATATGCTTAATTTTATTTTTTTCAACGTTGTAGTTTTTAAACCTGTCGGAAGTTTAAACCCATCAGATAAAACAAGCCAAAGCAATAATGGAAGTAAGTGAGGTTAATTCTCTGAATCGCTAAAATTGAATCGGAGTACTAACTATCCCAAGGTATGTGATCTGAGAGACCAGAAGAAAACAGGGATCCATTTAACATTTAATAAAATTGAACTAAAGTATTAATTTACCCAAGGTATGTAATCTGAGAGACCAGACATGACCGAGATTCTGTTTAACACTTAGTGAATTGAACTAGAGTATTAATTTACCCAAGGTATGTGGTCTGAGAGACCAGACATGACCGAGGTTCTGTTTGACACTTAGTGAATTGAACTAGAGTATTAATTTACCCAAGGTATGTGGTCCGAGAGACCAGACATGACCGGGGTTCTGTTTAACACTTAGTGAATTGAACTAGAGTATTAATTTATCCAAGGTATGTGGTCTGAGAGACCAGACATGACTGAGGTTCTGTTTAACACTTAATGAATTGAACTAGAGTATTAATTTACCCATGGTATGTGGTCCGAGAGACCAGACATGACCGAGATTCTATTTAACACTTAGTGAATTGAACTAGAGTATTAATTTACTGAAGACATGACTGAGGTTCTGTTTAACACTTAGTGAATTGAATTAGAGTATTAATTTACCTAAGGTATGTGATCTGAGAGACCAGACATGACCGAGGTTTTGTTTAACACTTAGTGAATTGAACTAGAGTATTAATTTACCCAAGGTATGTAATCCGAGAGACCAGACATGACTGATGTTCTGTTTAACACTTAGTGAATTGAACAAGAGTATACCCAAGGTATGTGGTCTAAGAGACTAGACATGACCGATGTTCTGTTTAACACTTAGTGAATTGAACTAGAGTATTAATTTACCCAAGGTATGTGATCCGAGAGACTAGACATGACCGAGATTTTGTTTAACACTTAGTGAATTGAACTAGAGTATTAATTTACCTAAGGTATGTGATCCGAGAGACCAGACATGACTGAGGTTCTGTTTAACACTTAGTGAATTGAACTAGAGTATTTATTTACCTAAGATATGTGACCCGAGAGATTTGACATGACCGAGGTTCTGTTTAACACTTAGTGAATTGAACTAGAGTATTAATTTATCCAAGGTATGTGATCCGAGAGACCAGACATGACCGGGATTCTGTTTAACACTTAGTGAATTGAACTAGAGTGAGTAGGTCATATAATGAACTTAAGTACAACAATTGAAACTTTTATTAATAATAATACCTTCTTATATTATTTACATTCTAGGGATGTGGTATAGCCCTTTCTTCTAAATCCTCCAAAAAGTACGCTCCTATTCTAGTTACTAAAGAATGCGATATGGCCTTTCCCAATTGGGTCCAAGTTTTTCCCAGGCTGGGTTCTTTGTAGTGCCCATTACCTTTCTTAAAACCAAATCTCCAGGTATGAGTGGCCTCAACTTGATATTGGCATCATACTCCTGCTTGAGCTTATGTTGATAATAAGCCAATTGGACCATGTCATTTTCCCTCCACTCATCAATCAGATCCAAGCTCCTCTCAATCAGTCTGTCATTATCGGTCAGGGTGAAAGAGCTCGTTCTCAATGTTGGGAATCCAGTCTCTAGTGGAATAATAGCCTCAGCCTCATAAGTCATTGAAAAGGGTGTCTCTCTTGTGGATCTACGAGGACTTGTCCGATAGGTCCAAAGGACATGTGGTAACTCTTCTACCCATCTTCCTTTTGCATCATCCAACCTCTTCTTCAAACCGTTCACTATGACTTTGTTAACGGATTCGGCTTGACCGTTCCCTTGTGGGTATGCTAGGGTGGAGTATGTGTTTGTGATGCCTAACTTGCAGCAGTATCTCTTGAAGGCCTTACTATCAAATTGAAGACCATTGTCGGAGATGAGTGTGTGAGGTACTCTAAACCGGGTGACAATATTTTTCCATATAATTTTCTTGACTTTTACGTCTCTGATGTTTGCCAATGGTTCGACTTTGACCCACTTGGTGAAGTAATCTGTGCCGACTATTAAATATCTCTTACTCCCAGCTGCCTTAGGGAAAAGACTTACAATGTCCAAGCCCCACTGAGCGAAGGGCCACGGGCTGGATAGAGGATTAAGGACTCCCCCTGGTTGGTGAATATTTGGTGCAAATCTTTGGCATTGATCACACTTCCTTACGTATTCCTGTATCTCTTTGCATATTTGGCCACCAGTATCCCTAAGTTAAGGCCTTGTGAGCTAGAGGCCTATCTCCTGTGTGGTTTCCACAATTCCTTCGTGTAGTTCTTCAAGGAGCAGCTTTGAAGCCTCAGGGTGTATGCACAACAAGTACGGCCCAGAGAAGGAACGCTTGTATAATTTCTTGTCTTCTGACAACCAAAACCGAGGAGCCTTCCTCCGTATCTTGTTAGCTTCGGCCTTGTTCTTAAGTAAGATATTATCCTTAAGGAACACCATTATAAGGTCCATCTAACTGGGTCCCACCCTAATTTGATGGATGTGAGGTGCTTCCTCCACTTCAACAAGTTTATACAGGTCTTTAAAAAGAATAAGCAGAGGTAGACTTTGCGCCGAGGAGGTTACAAGAGTGGCTAGAGAGTCTGCATGTGTATTCCCATTCCGAGGGATATGCAGCAGGCTGAAGGATTCAAACTACGACTGTATCTGCCTGACATGACCCAAATACTTCTGCATTCTCTCGTCCCTCGCTTCCAACTCTCCTCTAACCTGGCCAACGACCAATGCTGAATCCGAGAATACTTCCACTGAGCATCCCCCCATTCTATGAACCACGGTCTTCCGACCAACAAGGCCTCGTACTCAACCTCATTGTTTGTGGCCGAGAAGCCCAACCTCAGGGATTTCTCAATAATGATATTCTTAGGAGATATCAAAACTAGCCCCACTTCAGATCCTCTTTGATTGGCCATGCCATCCATATACAAATTCCAGGATAAAGGTTCTTGCACGGAGATTAGGCCAACTGAATTTCATCCATGCACGACCTCTCGGCATTCTCTTCTAGCAAAGGTTCAATGAATTCAGCTATCAAGTCAGCCAGGAATTGCCCCTTAAAAGATGTGCGAGGCATATACTTTATATTAAAAGCCCCTAAATTGTACCTCACTTTGCAATTCTTCTTGTATAATCTACACTCCAAAGTAGAGACCTAAGCGGGAGTTCGGTAAGGACCACAATCATGTGTGACTGGAAGTAGTGAGAGAGCTTACGAGTGGCATGAACCACTGCAAAGATAGCCTTTTCTAGTGGTAAATAACGGACCTCAGCCTCGTAAAGAGACTTACTTACGTAGTAAACAGGTCTCTGTACGACATTATCAACTAGTATAAGTACCATGCTCATTGCATGGGCGGCCACAGCGATATTAGCAAACAAAACCTCGTTCGTCATAGGACTGGACAGTATGGGTGGCCGAGATAAGTATTCTTTCAACTATTGGAAGGCCAAGATGCATTCTTCATTCCATTCAAACCCTTTCCACTTGTTCAGCAGCTGAAAAAATGTCTGCATCTGTCTGCCGACTGAGAGATGAATCAATTTAGAGCAGCAGTCATCCCAATCAGCTTTTGAACTTCTTTGGGATTCCGAAGTATCGCAAGTTATTGATTGCTTGTATCTGGTCTGGATTGACTTCAATCCCGCGGTGGATAATCATATAGCCCAAAAATTTTCCTGATCCGACACCAAAAGAGCACTTAGAAGCATTGATTCGTAGCTTGTATTTTCTTAAAATCTCAAAGGTGTTTCCGAGGTCATTGATGTGCTCAGATTCCAACCATGTCATCTATATAAATCTCAATGCATTTTCCCAGCTGTGACTCAAACATCTTTGTCATCATTCTTTGATAAGTGGAGCCTCCATCTATAGAAGCTGTAGACTCGGCCGCAGGTTGATGCATGACAGCAACTACAAGGCACTGCCTAGCCATAGATTGGCTTTTTACAAGCTCTTCAATCCGATCTCCTAACGAATATTTCACCTTTAAGTGAAAAGTCGAAGAAACAGCCCCTAGGGCATGAAGCCAGGGTCTAGCTACAATGGCCGTGTAGGGAGAGTATGCATCTACTATGATGAAGTCTACTTTGACCACCTCTGACCCTGCTTGTACGGGTAACCTAATTTGACCTCTCGGGATGACAACTTTCCTATCAAAACTTACTAGAGGTAAATCATATGTTGTCAGATCCTCAAGCCTTAAGCCCAAACCTTTGTATAGATCCAGATACATGATTTCAGCCCCGCTTCCCTAATCGACCATCACCCTTTTCACGTCATACCCTCCTATTTTAAGGGTGATTACCAGAGCATCATCATGCAGTTTAATGATCCCTTTCTTATCCTCGTCTGAAAAACTTAATGCTGGTTAGACCTTTAACCTGGCCCTTTTTGACTCATAATTCGCATCCTCGGCAGTCAGCCGAGCAACGGACATCACCCTGGAAGGTCGAGATCCAGTCTTCCCAGGTGCTACAAAGATGACATTGATCGTGCCCAACGGGGGCCTTGAAGAAGCACTCCCTAGAGCCCCAGGCCTGGTGTGGTCTCTCTGGCTATTGGGTCGATATACAAACTGCTGTAACCTTACTTCTCTAACAAGTTGTTCTAAATGATTCCTTAAAGTTCTGCAATATTTGGTAGTATGCCCTCGTTCCTGGTGATATTAACAGTAAAGGCTTTGATTGTGCTTCATGGGGTTATCTCCCATCTTATTCGGTCATTTAAAGTACGGCTCATTTTGAATCTTCTCCAAGATTTGGTGTATTGGTTCTCGGAACATTGCGTTGATCGTCCGAGGCGCTGTGGACCCTGATTGCACATTGTAGTCCCTCCCTGGCTTGTTGTTGCTGTATTGATTTGACCTAAAATCCCTCCTCTCCTAAGGGATAACCTTAGTTTTTCCCTTGCCTTGTAGTTGATCCTCTTCAACTCGTTCATACTCATCGATACGATCTATTAGTCGACGCACACTCCTTCCAGGCTTCTTAGTCAAAGATTTCCTCAGGTCATGCTCGGTTGGCAGGCCGACCTTAAAAGTCCTTACGGCCACATCATCAAAATTCCCAGCCATCTTGTTAAACATCTCCTAGTACCTGTCCGAGTATGTTTTTAGAGTCTCCCCTTCTCGCATAGAAAGAGATAACAAGGAATCCAAGGGTCGAGGAACTCTGCTACATGTAATAAATCGAGAGCAAAAAGCCCTGGTGAGCTCTTTAAAAGATCTAATAGAATTTACTGCAAGGCTATCAAACCACCTCATCGCTACCGGCCCCAAATTAGATGGGAACACCTTGCATATAAGGGCTTCATTCCTAGAGTGGATAGCCATTCTTTGATTGAAATGACTCATATGCTCTACAGGATCCATTCAAGTGTTATACACAGTGAACGTGGGTTGATTAAACCGCTGAGGCAGCTTTCCTCCTTCAATTCTACGCATGAAGGGTGACTTGGAAATTTGGTTGGGTGCCTACTCATAGCGTCATTTCCCAAGCCCTTAGAAGACGAGTTTCTACCTCTTAGTTCATGATAACATTCCTCTTCGTGGGAAAAAGATTCGCTAGGAGGTGTTCATGACCTACGCCTATAGTTACCATCTTCTTCATCATCTGAAGAAAGATCGGAGATGGAGAGACTGCGCCTTCTCCGCTCAAGGTGTAGTTTTTCCTTTAAGTGATCAATTTTACGCTGCATATTCTTCGTGGTGTCTCTATGGGATGCGTTACCCTCTTCTCCAAGTCGACTCCTGGCAGTATGAATAGTATGCACGCTTCCTTCACGATCCCTTTCTCGTTCAAGATGAAGAAAATGATCGAGATGCTAGGAACTATCAGACTCCGCCCTGTTAAGACCTGATCCAACCATAGTTGAATATTAAGCTCACCAATGCACCAAAATTTTCTCACAGACGGCGCCAATTGTAAGGACTCAATTTTGAAAGCCAAGCCCACGAGCTGGACGAACTTAGGCTCAAGAAGTCCTAGCAATGAATTTATAGAGTGTGGATTAGAAAGAATGGGCTTTAAGTGAGTTCAATAATTATCCAGGTGTATTTAATAAACAAAAAGACAGAAATAGAGTAGTGATGTTATAGAAAACCGTCCTCAGCTCAGTCCGAGGAGGATAGTTATATAATTTCTTGTATGTTTACAACTTTGTATCTTTTCCTTCTCTCTCTACAACTACTGTTTTTCTTCCAGGATTCTTCGATCCTCTCTTTCATTGCCTCCCTCTTTCTTTATACTCCCTTTTTTTCCATGTGCTGGTCAGATGATTTTCCTTTAATACTTGTCCAATAAAGTTTTCCTTGAAGTCTTCAGACGGTAGCTGTAAAGGTTGAAAATCACTATTCAGACATCTTTTTTTCATTAATGTGGCTAGAGGGTTAGCTGCAGGGCAATTAATGCGGTGGTAGCAGCTTTCTCTGTAATATCCTTCTGCTTCCACCTGTCCTATGTGCTTACAAGATGCTCCTTTACTAGAAGAATCTCCTAAAATATCATAATAAATGCCAAAATGCATATCCTGGCTCTCTCTCTATCCGAGGATGTAATTCCTCTCTGACAACTCTTCCTAGTTTACACATTTGCCAAATACTTGCAAGGCTTGCAGCAATGCATTTTCTTCGTCATTTACTGTCCTCGGATAGTTGTGCCTCCTCGGACAAGCCCACGGCTCAACGTCTAGATTTGGGCCTTTGGTCCTTACATAACCCATATGCTTGTAAAATATTAAGATGATTGGAGATCAATAACTATAATATATAAAAAAAGAGGTTTAGATTTTAAGTTATTTTAACTTTAAAAGCATTACAAAACATGAATTATGAATCAAACACTTGAGTGACACAAAATATGATAGGCGTGTTATGAACATAGAAAACATATGATCTATCTGTGCAATTGTTAATATATCAATCCAATAAAAAATAATTAAATGGTGTAATAATATTTACAAATAGTTTCACCAAACATGTAATTTGATCATTATCCTCTCATTATTGGATTACACCTTATCTTCATTCTTAATAAACATACCAAATTTTATACAAAGTATAATATATCATTTATAATTCGATCTACAAACTTATATTTTGTATATAATTTTAAAATACATTTTTTTTTTAAATTTAACATTTTATAGATGATATTTTTTAGCTAATTATCTTAAAATTTTGCAAGTATGGACAATATAAGAAGATAATATAATTTAATTGTAATTTTTTTTTTAAAAATCACATACAAAAAAAAGTTATTAGGTGGTATATTATTAACAAATTGTTATACTAGGTATAATTTGAACTCAATCCACAAACACAAACGCATTTATAAATGCATATTATCAGCAGGTTGTATACTATTCAAATTGGAACTAGACAAGCAATTATATTTAAGCGTTTAAGCTGAATGGATTAAGATTTTCTAGAATTTTTTTTGGTTATATTCATCATGTAATTTTAAAATAATATCTATCCTTTGTGAAATGAGTAGTTTGAATTTTGGCACGTAATCAATAAGTTAAATAAATGCCAAAATAAGAATAGTCAATGTTTGTTTAAATATTAATGATGTGAAATTTACTCCAAGGTGAATTTTAAGAACTCCAAGGTGAACGTTGTCCTAAAAGTTTTAGAGGATTATCAAATCCAAGCTAAACCACATATACTGAGGTTTTTACAAAACTAATGGGATAGTTAATGAAATCTCATTTCAAATAGAGTCATCATCAAATTCAAGCTATGAAAAGGAGGCCTAAAATTGACAAGATAAGAGTTTCTGCTATTTTTAGAATTCCATCTCATACTAATAAAATTCCTGTAAAGCAGATGTTATCGATTGTTGGGTGCTTTTAGAGTATTCATTTGTAAAGAAGCCAAAATCAAACTCAAACTCAACATGGCGATGGTTTTGTTTTGAACTTTTTGGTAACAGAGAGGGGCTCCATCAGTAAGCACTGATAAATTGCCCCACCACAATTAGAGCATAATTGTACTAATTAAGCTAAAGAAAAAAAAGGAAATAAAAAAAAGTGTTTAATCAACAAGCATTGAGAAAGTCTCCCATACCATCTCCTAGGAGTGTCCAAGCCACCGACAAACCCGACCTGTCTCCACTTGAGCCAACTACTTCGGCAGTTCGTGGTGGGTTTCGGTCTTCAAAAACCAACATAGGTAGATCTGACATCTACTAGATCTAGTGAGATATTCGCCAAATTTGGCAAAAATTTTATCAGATCTAACGAGATCTCTGTTAGATTTGGCAAAATCTCATTAGATCTTGGATGGATCTAGTGGGATCTTGCCAGATCATTTTTCAGCATTTTTCAACTTTACCAGAAGCTTACCTAATCCATTCAATTCGATATCCCTAGCTTATCAGTTGATGATAGATTTGATTGTTCTCCACCCGATTTGATTGAGTCGGTTGTGGATTGGGCACAAACCCGACCCGTGGATAGACCTACCCTCTCCTTATGTGTTTGTTTCTTTAAAATTAAAAAAAAAAAAACCATTATTTGCTGTTAGTTGTTTAAATGTGCTATGAGTTTCAATTAGCTTATCTCATAATTTTTATTATCAAATGAAAGATTTGGGGTTTGAACCCATCTTAAAAAAAAAAAAAAAGGAAAAAAAAAAGAAAAGAAAAGGAAAAAGTGGTGTGCTAGGCTAGCTGCTACCCGCCTTCATCTTTGAATACATTATGTCAATCAAAATTGTGACGCTGAAGCTCGAGGGATGACCAAAACAGAAAAAAGGTCAAGCAAGGAAAACACACAAATAAAATAAAAGGACCCTGAAGCATCCAAGTTGGTACTCTCGATGTTATTGCATTTGTTGGTTCGATTAAATTGAATATATATAATTTGACTTGTAGAAGTTGGTGCGTGAAACGGTGATCGAAGTTTCAGCCGGTGCAACCCAATTCAAACCATTTGAGAATTGATCGAGAGAGAAAGAGATGTATATTTCCATGTGAATGTCTGCCAACAAACATTCACGTTGAACTCACCTCCCTCGGGGTCTTGGTCCAAGTTAGGGTTTCATATCTTTTTCTTTCTAAAAAAATACCCTAACCCTAATTAGTAATTACTCTCTTTAATTAAAATTAACTACTCTCTAAGTACTAACTAAATAATTAAAATAAAAAAAATATTCAATCTCATTAATTTCCTCTCCTATGGAATACAGAACACAGAAATAGAAGAGTCAAAAGAGAACGTGAAAACTACAGAACTGCATGGATTAATTGCCAACCCATCACGCGCCTAGGCGGTGGTCAACTCTACCACCAGTTTGTTTGATAATAATCTATTAATTCACTTTTTTGAATGACCTTTATGTCCTTCATGGTATTCCCTGATTGCCACTCTTGTATTGTACAAATCTTTTCTATTACTTGGCTAAATCTGTAAAGTTATGTATGAACTGTCTGTGTATTGTATTGGTTTTTTTCTACGCCAAGGAATATCGTGTAGTCTTTATCAATTCTTATTCTTTTCTTTGTTTTTCTGATAAAGACTCTATCAATGCATTGAATTTCTTGTTGTTTAATTATGATTATATACTTTATTTGTATATTTTAATACAGAAACATGTGGATCTATTCTACACTGAGATAGCTAGCTAGCACCTCTTTGTAAACTAGTATAAATAACCTGCTAAGCTTATTCTCTTAAACACTACGCCTTTTGTGCAACATTTCTCTTCACTTTTTTTTTTGGGCCAAAACAAGGTACTAATTCTAAGATAAAAAGGAAGGTAAAGAACAAAGAAAACATTTTTTTTTTCCACTTTTTTTTCGGTTGTTCTGGAGTGAGTGTCTAAATGGGGGGTTCTTCACCTTGTGCTTCTTGCAAGTTATTGAGACGCCGGTGTGCAAAGGATTGCATCTTCGCTCCTTACTTCCCTTCTGATGACCCTCACAAGTTTGCCATTGTTCACAAGGTTTTTGGTGCTAGCAATGTCAGCAAAATGTTGCAGGTTTCTCTTTCTCTCTATTTGCTAATGTTCATGTTTCACTTTTAATCTTGTTCTTTTCCTTCCTTTTTATCTTAGAATTAGTACCTTGTTTTTGGCCCCAAAAAAAAAAAAAAAAACAAAAACAAAAGAGAAGCGCTTAGGTTTTTTTTTTTCTTGTAAAATTTCACAGGAGCTTCCTGTTCATCAGAGGGCTGATGCTGTGAGTAGTTTAGTTTATGAAGCAAATGCAAGAGTTCGAGACCCAGTTTACGGATGTGTTGGGGCTATATCTTTCCTACAGAATCAAGTATCACAATTGGAAATGCAACTTGCAGTGGCTCAAGCAGAGATACTCTGCATCCAGATGCAGCAAGAGCCAAACTTACCAACCCATCAGATAGACCAAGTCGACAAGTCATTTCTTCTATCCACTAACAACTTCGATAACAACAATATTCCCCAGTACCTCAGCTTTGCTTCTTCTAGCAATGTAATCCAAGACCCTCTTAAGAGAGAGTCTCTTTGGACTTAAATCCCCTATCATTTCCTTTAATGAAATGCCTAAATATTGTTCCAACGTTGCTTATTAATCTCTCTATCTTTGTCTCTCTCTCGTTGTGTTGTTAGTATTTGCGTTTGTTGTGCATGTTCATTTGCACGTGGATTTGTTTAACTTTGTATGTTAGAAACTGAGTGAAAGAGAAGTTGTGTGGTCCTATGTTGGAAAAAAAAGCAAAACGGAGCAAAGATTAGGTGCATATATAAGAAAATAAGGCAACCAGCCGCAGGATTTATGGGTCAACCCTGCATGTGAGATATGAAGTAAAGTAGGGTTAAAACAACTTCTCTTTCTTGCTATAAACGTTAGGAATGGTGAGCCGCCCCACTCTCTTACCGTGATTTGGTCACTTTGTTTTGACCCAACGTTTTCCACCCAATGCTGCCCCTTCTTCATGCCACTACATACAACTCTCTTGAATACCAAGGTTTTGACTAAACTTAATTTGTCGATAAATATGGCCATATTATTTTCTTGATTATGATGAGCCCCTTGTTTAGTATAGATCCCATTAGTAAATGAAATCCCTATTTCACGAAAGTGGACAAAACCTTGGTGCGTGTGTGTGTGTGTGTGTTTTTTTTTTTAATTTTATAATTTTCCAGAAATAAGGTGTTTTGTTCCTTTTGAGAGTCAGTTAAGTGGGTTTAATAATTTGAAGAACATGTTTTAAACTTAAAAGATTTAAAATTTTATCAACCATACTATCAGTTTATTGAAATTTTGGACTACTTAATGGGTGGTGAGTGGATTAGTTTGGCAAGAATGGAATATGATTTTTTTTATAAATTTTTTATTATCAAAATAATTGTAACTCAATTTTCTGCGGCCCCCTTGAAGTGTATTAACTATAATAAACAAATGCATATGAAGACATCTTAACGGGCTGCATTTGCATTTCAAAATCTCTGCTTATATTGTCTAGGGGTGGCAAATAGGTGGATTTGGGTGGATTTGGGGTGGACATAATTGGGTTAGATATATAAAACTCATTTACCCATTAAAATCCATTTAACTAATTGCTTCTAACCCAAATCTAACCCAACCTAAATATTATGAGTAAACCCTAACCCACCCAATTACCCAATTATCAAAATCACCAAAATGCCATTAAAGTTCAGTTCCTATCAGGCAATTCAATTTATAATTAAAAAAAAAGGAGAATTCAACAAAAGAATCCAAATTTTCTTTTTCTCTCTATCCCTTTCCCAATTCACTTTCCTACATTTTTTCAGCAACCAAACATAGAGTACAATCTCAAATTTCCTGCTGGGCTAACATTATCAGCATGATAACCCAAAACCTTCTCCTCCGATTTCAATCCCGCTAGTACAAGCTCCTCAGAGCCGAGTTTCCCACCAAAAATCTAGTTGACGGCGACTGTGGCGGCGGCGCTAGCGGCACTGGATCCGAGTCCGGAACCTAAAGGAAGGCCTTTGTGGAGAGAGAGGGAAAGGCCGACGGATCGAATTCCGAGCATCTTCATGACCTCGATGGCAGCAATGCCGGCGCAATTCTAGAGGGGGTTACAACTGAGCTTGGAGCAAGGGTCGTTGGAGATATAGGAGATGGAGATCTGGCCGGGGTGGACGGAGGAGTCAACGGAGAGGGAGACGGAGTCACCGAGGCCATCGAGGGCGCAACCGAGGAAGTCGAAGCCAACAATGATGTAAGCTACATATTTCTCTATGTTTGGTTGCTGAGAAAATTTAGGAAACCTTGAAACTTCTGAGACTCTGAGGGCTGGGTTTTTTTTTTTTTTTTTAGGAAGGGCTGGGTTGAATTTGAGTGTATTGTTTTTGGGTTAAATGGGCTTCAATGAGTTTTTAGTTAAAACCCAATAATTATTGGGTCCAATTGGGTTGATGTCCATTTAACCCAACTAATAATTGGGTGAGTTTGAGTTTAATTAAAGTGGGTGGGTTTGGGCAAATGGGTTTGGGCGGGCAAATAAGTTTGGGCTTACTTTGCCAACCCTACAGTGTACTGTGCTGTTGACATCGCCACAAACACAGCTAGTTGTATAAGTGTGGTAGCTAGCTAGCTAGTTGCCTCAACCTTTCGATTCAGCACCAGCTCTACCGTTCATATATATGACGATTTTTAGAATGAGTTTGGTTAATTTATATCCTTAACATATGTATTAATATTAAATTTAAAATATATTTTTATGAAAAAGTAAAAAAATTATCAAAACAAAATTAGTCATTTTTTATTATTTACTTTTTTCATAATTTTTTTTAATGATTACTAATACATTTCATAATAATTAACTTGTCAACACCAATCACTTGTTGATTGCTCTTTACAATTGTGTCAATGTCACGCCCCAAACCCTGAAGGGTCCAAAGCATGAGAAAGAAGTCTCAAAGTACCTGTAGATTTTTCTTTTTGACCATCCAATTCACATAAATCATATCAAGTATCAACATCAAGAATTATCATAATAATTCCATTGAATATACTTTCAAAGTAAGTTAGAACTCTAAGCAATAATTACAGGGATCATTGGCCACAAAAGAATAGAGGTCTGAATAAATAATTACATATAATCAACTTGTCCCATCAGTGGGAATAACGTCACAACTACTATAATATACAAAAGAATGAGTCAAGCCTATTCTAAGATGTACATCATCTAATATCTCCATTACAAAAGTTCAGCCTCTATCAGTAGTTAGTCTAACTACTGTTAGCCACTAAAAAGCTGTCTCAAAAGATTGTTGCCTACTCTGAAAAGTTTATAAAATAATGGAATGAGATAGAGCCTAGTAAGTAGCATAATTAATGGGGGTGGGGGAAATGCAAGTTTCATTTTCAATAATAATAATACGCTATGACAAGAATGATTTAATATTGAAACACAAGGTTTCTCAAAGTAAATACCTTGAAGTTATATACTATAATCTGTGAGCACTAACAATATAATTTTTAAAGCTATAATATCTAACATAAGGTAAATTATCCCAAATATACCACACTACCACATAGACCGGTCAGGGAATCCACCCATTCATAACTGGCATGATATTGTCCTCTCTGATATGTAATCTCTTGGTCCCATGGACAGCAGCCTCACTCATACCCTCAAGGTTTTTCTTTCCCCTCATGGGCAGCAGAAAGAGCGTATCAAATAAGACCTTTCTTGCATGTGGTCTCTTGGCCCCATGGGCAGCAGCCTCACCCATACACAATTAAGGAACATCTTCCCCCTATGGGCAGCAGGGAGAACGCGTCATCCAAAGTGAAAGGGCATTGACCTAGATTTGATTCTGTTGTCACAAAGACTACGGAAACCAAATCCGGTGATTACCGAGAAATCACACATGGCATAGTGTTAAAACCACATAGAGCTCACAGGTTACATTACTTTGAAACACATAATTTATATCCAAGTAGTTTCAAAAAAACCGTAAATAATCTAACTTCTACAAAGTTTGTAAGGTTTTCAACTTCATTCTTGTCAAGAGATTTTCTATCAATTTCCCAAATAACAAGACAAGATAAGCATCTTTAAATTTTCTAATATACCATAAAATCCAAGATTTCCTTATCAAAGATTAAATAAAAGGTGCTCATTTTTCCACATCAACAAATTCATGCATTTCCCCAAATGCAATATTAAATATGATGCATTTTCATATATAATCATACATATATTAAGGTTACGACATAATAGTTTTTAGGAAAATATAATTTTCATAGGTAGTTTCCAAAAGTGTGTCTAACCCAAAAACAACATTTATGCAACATTGTTATTTTTTCAAAAATCCCATTAAAAAGCTACTTATCTTGTAACCGCAAAAGCCTAACTCTCCAAGCTCCAAGGAGATTAGTTAGAACCTAAGCAATATCAAATAAACCTATCACAATAAGCATAGAGCTTGAAATTATATCTAGCTACAATTTAGAAATTGCCAAATAAACACTTAATTAGACAAGCCTAGTATTTAACCTCATCGATAATAATATATTCTACTTCTAAAGTTTCTTAACAAATTGATTTACAAGGCATCAACTCCAATTTATAAAGTTAACCCATTTAATATCATCTTCAACATTATGACTAGTTTCCATAAAATTTACACTACATCATTAAGAGACCCATGAAAGCAAAATCAAAATATCCTCTAAGACAAGAAATTTAGAACTTCTACTAACTCCAAATAAACCCAATGGAAATAGAAAAATTAAATTTACCAATCATCACATGTTATAACTCAAAACCCCTAAATTTTTCACCATACATAAACCTTATGTAGTCATCATTAGCACAAATTATATACCAATGGAGTCAATTTTGTACCGGAAGTTATACCGGTTTGGTCAGTGAAACAAAATATTTTGGTACCGATCAGTACCGGTTTACCGCTATTTTATAAGGAGTTCAAATTTAGTAATGATTGAGCGTAAAAATCATGTTAGTAAAAGTTAAAGTGCACACAATTTATTAAAAGTATTTATAAATTATAAATTGTAAATTATAAAACATCTCATTTAAATATCTTAAAAAAAAAACTCATTTAAATATCTTTGATCCTTAAGTTTTAGTTAAAATACTATCTTTTAAAATTCATTATACATTGATATTATTTTTAATTATTATTGTTAATAATACAAAGTTTTTTTTAAATGACACATGGTAGTAGGTTTTGTTAATTATTATTATTATTATTATTATTATTATTATTATTATTATTATTATTATTATTATTATTATTTTAAATCCATTAGAAATTGATATATTTGGTAATTGGTGTATCGTAGTTGAAGTTAAAAACAAAATACATAAATAAGAAATAAATAAAAAAAAAACTTAATAAAAGGAAGTTAAGATTGAATTCATCTTCACGTGAGTGGGTGTCAGACATGCAAAACAATAAAAAATATATAAATTACTTTATTCTAATAAATTAATAATAATAAAGGGGCTAAACTGCTGAAGTTAGAAGTAAAGTTGGGTAAAGTTGTCAAGCACATAAAACAAAAAGCACAAAACAAAAGAAACTAAAAAGACAAACTAAAACAAAACAAAGGCCAAGAACTGAAGAAAGAGGGTCTGGGTTATTTAACGAAGAAGAAGAAGTGGGAGGAGAAGATTGGCAAAATGGGATTTTGGCAACGTGGCGGTGACTTTCTGGTGGCGGCAGCAGCATAGTGAGAGATTGTAAGTTAATATGTTACTGAAAGAGGAGAGAGATTCTGGATTTGAAAATTTTTCTTTCTTTTTGGTCTGAAAGTCATGTTCCGATCCGGTATGATTTTTTTGGCCGAAGCATGATATTTTGTCCGGTATAGTTGGAACAACCCGGTATGACCGGTATTTGAACCGAAACGAAACACATGTGTTTCTGTACTGTTTTAAGTTTTGGTAAGGAATATACTGGCCATACCGGCCGGTACGGTATGGTACGGTATCGACTCCCTTGTTATATACCCTCTCATCAAATAATTCCACCAATGCAAAACTCATATATATAAACACATAAATATCACTTCCAATGTTTACAAATCACATGGGCATTATTATTAAAGCTTAGGTAAAATATAAAACCCACCAAAAGATTAGAAAATTTTACCTCAAATGAAAGGGATGAAGATGCTTAGAGGTTCTTAAGGATTTTTCCTGTGATCTTGCCAGAAAAATGATTGTGAGATGGTGGTTTGGAGTGAGGTTCGGTGGGAGAGTGTGAGAAATGAGTGTGTGTGTGTGTGTGTGTGTGTGTGTGTGTAAGTGAAGTGAAAAGAAAGAAAATGAAAGAAAGAGAAGAGATGTGAGAAGCAGGTCAAAGGGATAAGGGGATGAGTGAAAATGAGTGGTGGGGAAGGGTGTTAGGTGGAGGGCACGTGGAAACTAAAAAATTTGATCTTAGAAGTGAACTAGGGAAAGCCCTAATAAGTCCTTCATTTTGTGCTTGTGTGGTTGTCTTGAAAAAGAGAGAGTTTATGTGGAGGCAAAGGCATAAGTGAGATTTAGAAGTGGTGTTATCTTTTTTTTTTTTTTTTTAGCAATCCTATCCACTTTTTAAAAACTATTCTATTTTACCATCTTAAAAACTACTTTATTAATTATACCAATACCATATCATTTTATAATATACCCAAATCCCAACTTTTATTTATCTCATCTATTCATTAAAATATTAATTTCACCAACTCTTTCTCTCTCTTCCTCTTCATAAAAAATAATTAAAAAAACCCACCTACCATCATAATATACAATATAAATCTTTTACAATTTACAATTGCAAGACTTTGCAAGGTTAGGTAATGAGAGGTTTTGGGGCTTTGAAGCTAAATATTACCAACATATGACATTTACAAGACCCAATATGAATGTTCTAGAGTAGTGCCTATATATGCAAGGATAGATACCATTGTTAACTGCGGCATTAATTCAAAGTAATATGATAAAAAATCTATTATTACATTTTTGTCATTTTCACAGCAAGTTATATTGTTGCTGGTACAAGGTTTTGATATTATCTTGCTGGTATAATATATGTTGATTTTTGATCAAAAGACTGAAATTGTAGTCAAAACAATACCCACTACTAGATGTTCCCTGCAAAATCTTTTACTTCAATCTAGTTGTCCCTTCTTGGTAACAAAAACTAAAACATTCAGCTCATTATAGTTAATCTTCCAGTTATTCCCAAAAATAATGGTGATAAGTTATATATATCATATTTGGTCATAACTCAGTAGGCAAATCATGTTGGGTCCTAAATTCAAAAATAGAAATCACACGTAAGAACACAAATATTTACATGAAAAAACCATTTCTTCTTAAAAGGAAAAACTATGGAACAAATTCTGAATAATATCACTATTATCAAATCAATTACAATAATTCTCAAATTGATGCCTAACTTGAGATTCATTAAATACAATAATAAATCCTCTTGTGTATGTCTCACGGCTAAAGAAAATCTTCTTGTTTTCTTTGCTCTCACACACACTATTTATTTATCTCAAAGGTGGCAACACTTTTCTTTCTTCACTCTATTTTCTTCTCCCCGAACAGTTCTCTCTTTTGGTAGTCTTTCTCTCTATGTAACTCTTCTTTCTAGCACAATCTTACTCTCTTTTTTCTCTTGTGCGACTTAATCTAAAAAAATCACATACAATTGTCTATATGTTAACCTTTGCCGCCTTACACTCCGAATACACTTTGATCCTAATTCAATTTGAATTGGGATGCTTGCTAGTCACGGTCAGAACAAAACAAACTCATATATGGGCTTTGATGTTATATGAGTTGGACTTTGGTGCCATGCACCCAACAATCCCCCCTTCCAGCCCATCGATAGGTAGAGATCTTTAATCTAGCTCTTCAATTCAAATTTATGATGGTCAAGCTGATATTAGGCTTGGCCTTCTTCATTATCTTCACCAACACAAAGAACACCTTATCAATATCAATATCTTTTATTCTTAAATAATGTGCTCATCTTGGATATTCTTAATCCAATCCCTTGGCTCCCCCTCATAAGAAGCCCAAATATTCTCAAAGTTAACAATTTGACGCTCTCCAATAGTCCTTTTCTCATAAGATTTAACAATCTCTAGTGGAGGATATTGCTCCCCTTGCTCAAGACCTCCAAGGTCTTTCACTTCCTCATTTGAAGCACCATTAAGCAATGATAATTTTACTCTCTTAGTATCAATTCCATCAATCCCAACTCTAAGCTGTGAAGTCTTCTCAAAATCTTTAATTTCAATAAACTTCTTCTTACGAGTCTTTACATAAGCCTTATACATACCATAGCAAGCATACCCTCTTACAACAACCAATGATCCTTAGTAGGGTTCCATCTTCCATTGCCAAGATGGTTACAATAACCCGCTCTATCCATAACCAATGTAGAGAACACATTCATTCTTAAATCTGGAACATGTCGCACATTCTTCAACATCACAATGCTACCAACATTGGTTTTGGTGCACACATTGTCGATTCCCACAATTTTTGAGTAACTAAAATTACCCATTATCATGGTACCAAAATCAACAACCTACTCAACATCATTATTAGCAACATTCTCACACTTTTACTCTTAACAAAGAGCACCACAACATTCTTAGAAATCACAACAGCTGTAGTATTTTTCTCACTATCATTCTTTTCATCTTTGCCTTTAGTTTATTCGTTATTCCAATACCAACAATTTTTTCCACAATAGAAGCATTCTCTAGTTTCCTTAAATTGAGGTCTATCTCTTGATTGTAACCTATCATTGAACTTAGCTCGATCATTAGGTCCTCTATTTCTACCTCTGCTCTTGTTCTCTGTGACAAAAACTTGTTCTTGTGCATTGTTTATATTTGCATCTCTTTTGCAAACCTCTTCACTTAAAATCAAATCTCGAATATCATTATATTTGAGTTTTCTTTTCCCTGCAGAATTACTCATTGCCATTCCCATGGCTTCCCAATTGTTTGGTAAAAAAGCCAAAACAATCAATGCACGAATCTCATCATCAAATTCAATTTCCACTGAGCTAAGATAATTGATTTGTGATCGTATTGAACTCATTCAGATGTTGCGCTATAGGGGTGCCTTATGCCTTCTTCAAATTGAACAACGTCTTCATCATATGCACTTTGTTGTTAGCTAACGGCTTTTTGTACATGCTAGACAAAGTTTTCATCAGATACATTGTAGTCTTCTCCTTTGTTATATTGTGTACAATTGATCTTAACTGAGTTAATCGAATAACTCCTAATACCTGTCTATCAAGAAGGTTTCATTCTTCATCTTTCATAGTATCAGGTTTCTTTCCTAAAAGAGGTAAATGCAACTTCTCCCCATAGAGATAATCTTCTATATTCATCTTCCAATACCTAAACTCTGCTCCATCAAACCCTCAATTCCTGCAATGTTTCCTTCTTCTCTGGCCATCGCTTCCACTCAAAGCTTGCTCTAAGACCACTTGTTGGATAAAATAGAAATCACATACTAGAACACAATTATTTACATGGAAAACCATTTCTCTTTAAAGGGAAAAATCATGGGACAAACTCCGAATAATTTTACTATTATCAAATCGATTACAATAATTCTCAAGTTTATTTCTAACTTGAGATTCGCCAAATACAATAATAAATCCTCTTGTGTATGTCTCATAGCTAAAGAAAATCTTCTTATCTTTTTTGCTCTTACACACACTATTTATTTATCTAGAAAGTAGCAATACTTTGCTATCTCATCTCTATCTTCTTCTCCATACACGCGGATCAAGGTTAAAACAAAAGAAACCCAAATATAGGCTTTAATGCTATTTGGTGCCATGCACCCAACAAATCAATTTTTTTTTTTGAAAGGTTAAAAACTAAATTGAAAAATTTTAAAGTTTAGGGACCATTTTAAAATATGGTATAAAGATTGAAGATCAATCACATTAAAGGGTAAAACCACCTTTTTTGTCCCTATATTCTTGGGTTATTTATATTTCAGTTCTCATGTTTTTGAAAACTTTCAACTGGCGAAAATGGGGAATTAACCCCATTTTCAGAACTATTTAGTTAGTAGGCAAGATTTCTAAACTATATTTTTTACTAGCATCTCAAGTCTAAGAGACTCGATTTTGGGCTTATAAATCGAGTTTTTGATACTCGATTTTTATGGTCCGGTGAGTCTGACATGGCATTTGATCTGATGTGGCGAACACATGAAAATCGAGCATTAGACACTCGATTTCCAAACTAAAAAAAATTTTAGCCTAAGTGTATAACCCATTTCCAGAAATACCAAAAGAAAAAAAAAAAAAAAAAGCAAGAAACCAGAAATACATTCGCTAAAAGGATGAAGAACAACACAGCACCCAGGCAGCACGCGAGCCCAGGCCGCGCGCGAGCTCCGGCAGTGCGCGAGCCCGGCCGAGCGCGAGCTCCGGCAGCGCGCGAGCCCGGCAGCGCGCGAGCCCAGGCCGCGCGCGAGCCCATGCCGCGCGCGAGCTCCGGCCACGCGGGAGCTCCGGCCGCGTGCGAGCCCAGGCCACGGGCGAGCTCCGGCTGCGCGCGAGCCCATGCCGCGGGCGAACTCCGGCCGCGCGCGGATCTTCCTTCGTCTTCCTCCTCTGTTTTGTGTCTTTTTTTTTGCCTTTGTTTCTTGTGGCTTAAATTTCTTTGTTTTTTTTTTGTTTTGAGTATTCTGGAAATCGAGTCTTAGAGACTCGATTTTCAAGTGTTCGCCACGTCAGATCAAGTGCCATATCAGACTCACCGGGTCATAAAAATCAAGCATCAAAAACTCGATTTCTAAGCCCAAAATCGAGTCTTTGAGACTCGAGATGTTAGTATCCAATATAGTTTGTAAAATCAAACTACTAACTAAATAGTTACGAAAATGGGGCTAAGGCCCCATTTTCGCCCTTTCAACTGGTCTTTGAGTTTTTAGAACTTTCAATTTTGATCCTCGAGCTTTTAAGAATATTTTCATTTTAATCCTTGTTGTCATATCAGTGAGAAAAAAATTTATGTGGTTGAAAGATTGCACAACTGACACACATGTGACTAATAAAATAATTAAAATTTTTAATTGGCATTAAAAAAGGCACGTTAGGAAAAAAAAATGAAATGATGAATTTAAAAAGAAAAGAATATAATGAATTTTAAAAAACTCAAGATCTCCTTTTCTTTTCCTTCATTTTCTTGGCTACCAAACACTATAGCAAGATCCCCTTTTCTTTTCTTTCACTTAACCACCATTTATTTCTTTTATTTTCTTAGTGTTCTTTTATAATATTAAATTAATTTTCCTTGGATTTCTTGGGAATCAAACATGCACTTAATTGTCGGAAAATGAAAGAGAAAAGCACATAAAGAACCTTTGAGGTAGAGAAGGAAGTACCAAATTTGGATAAAACTCATTAACAACAATTAATTCAAGTTTTATTGGCACCAAATACATGCTAGGCACCCAAGATGTCCTTTCTTTCTTTCTTTCTTTCTTTCTTCTTCTTCTTCTTCTTTTTTTTTTTTTTTTTTCACTCTTTTTTTGGGTTGAGAAAAAGGTAAGACAATTTAAATAAATAAATTCAATTTGGAATACATTTTCCAAATGAGAAGGTAGTTCTTCGACCCAAACATCATAATCTACAGATGAAACTGCTCTTCTTGCAAGGGTGTGAGTTATCATATTCCCTCTTCGTTGCACGTATTGAAACTGACAATGCTGAAGTTGATGACTTGTCTGCATGTCTCCTCAACCACATTCCCATACAATGTATTATAGCAAACAAAAGCATTTAAAGCCGAAACCACCCAGAGACAATCACCTTCAACCACAACCTTGGATAGACTCACTTCCTACGCAAAAACCACTGCTCTGTGAGTTGCCATTACTTTTGCCATCTCCACTGAATGAGGAAGAGGAATTCTCTGGGACAAAGCAGCAATAATCTCCCTAACTGAGTCTCGTATAGCCACCCTGATACCTGCAGAGCCTAAATTTTCAAACATAACAGCAATGAAGTTCACCTTGTAGAAACTCTCCGATGGGCGAGACCAATGCACAGGTACAGCAGGGGCATTCGGACCTGCATCAGACTTACTTGCTTCAAAGAACTTCATCACTAATATTCTCGCTCTATCTCTAACTTCCTTCAACAGCCAGGTGGGTTGGTTTTCTCTCAACTGATTGCTCATCTGCCATAGACACCAAGTAATAGTAGAAAACAGAGCAACATGGTACCCCGATCCGTTACTCATCACCTCCTCTAGTAACTCAAAAAAACTCCTATATTGCATCCTGTAGTACCTGGCAAAGCTTATATCATATTTCCACACAGCTTGGGCATGAACGCATAACCACACACAATGGATTAAAGACTCTGTATGCTCATCACACAAAGCACAGGAAGCTTCAACAGGGACATGTCGTTGTCTGAGGTTTGTAGGCAAGGAGTGTCTTGCAGCCCGCCAAATAAAATGGTGAATTCTATTTGGTGTCTTAATCTTCCAAATCCCTTTACACACCTTACTCCCCCCATCCGTTGAAGAAGTGCATGGACTTAAAAAGTCTTGCATTTTTTTCCAACATTCGATAAGCACTCTGCACACTATAATTCCCATCTGGAGTTAGAGGTCAAATTGACAGGTCTTCAACATACCCTTCATTCACAGGAATCCGTTGTATCATCTCAGCTTCCCACGGCAGAAAAATACTCTCCACTAGACCTGGATCCCATATTCTCCTGTCTGCAAAAAACAACTCCTTCACATAAATGGCATCAGTGTTATTCTGTGGAGAAACAACCTTACTATTTGAAGGATCCAGCAGCCAATTATACTCCTATATTTTAATAGACCTTCCATCCCCCACTTTCTAAACAACACCCTTATTAATGACATCCCTTTCCTGTAAAATACTTCTCTAAGCAAAAGAGCTTTTTAGATGAACCGAAACCTCAAGAATGCTGCCATTTGGAAAATTTTTGCACTAAAAACCTTATACAATAAAGAATCTTTGTTATGCAATAGATGCCAAACCTGTTTAGAAAGAAGAGCATTATTAAAATTTTGAATATCTCTAAAACCCATCCCACCTACCGATTTAGACGAACAAAGAGTACTCCACTTGACCCAATGGATCTTTATTAACTCCCTTTGCCCACAACAAAACTTTCGAATTATTGCTTCAATATCTTTGCATAAGCCAACAGGTAATTTGAACACACTTATTGAATAGGTAGGGATAAATTGTACCACCGCTTTTATCATGACTTCCTTACCAGCCTGGGACAGAAACTTCTCCTTCCACCCTTGCATTTTTGCCCAAATCCTTTCCTTAATATGGGTAAAGCAAGCTTTTTTTTTTCTCTACTAACAAAAGAAGGCAGCCCCAAATATTTCTCATAATGCTGAATGGCAGGAACATTTAGAAACAACTTTATATCCTCCATGGTTTGTGCATCAGTATTCTTGCTAATAAATAGAGTAGTTTTATCTTTATTGATTTGTCCCGAAGCCTCTTCATAAAATCCAAGCAATTCTTGGATCTTTTCACACTTTAACAATGATGCTCTGCAAAACAACAGACAGTCATCTGTAAAAAAGAGATGCTGGGTGAGTTTTGGACCATTCCTGCAAATCGAGAAACCATGAATTTCTCCCTTCAATGCTGCCTCTCTTAGAATTAGGACTGTCCAACCCAACCCGGAACCCGAGCAACCCGCCCAAACCCGAACCAGAAACCGCCCGAACCGACCACTCCAATGGTCGGTGGCAGGTAGCCGCCCACAAAACTCGACGTCTTCGGGTCGGTTGGCGGGTTTCCTCTCCCAAAACCTGAGCAACCCGACCTGAGCATAGAACCAAAAACTTCCGGTGATATTTGGAGTTCTCCGGCGAAAATTTACTTGAAACCCATTAGATCGGATGAGATACAGTGAGATCTCGTCGAGATCTAGTCCAGATCCAAAGAGATCCGTAGAGATCTCGTTGAGATCTGGCGAGATCTTGTCGTGATCTGGCCAGATCTCGACGGATTCGGCCAAAATGACGACACTGGCGATGAAACTCGAATCGATCGATGCAACCCGAAGCTCGACGCAACTCGAACCGGCCAATTCGACTAGCATTCCGGGTCGGTTGCGAATTCCGTTTTCACCCACCCAACAGATTCGGGTAGGGTCTAGGTCAGGCACAAACTCGACTCGTGGACATCCTTACTTAGAATCGTATTTAAACCTTTAGCACATAAAAGGAATAAGTAAGGCGGTAGGGGGTCCCCTTGTCTCAAACCCTTAAAAGGCCTGAACAGAACCTTAGGCTCACCATTAACAAGAATAGAATATGAAAATGTTGTAATACACTCCATTAACAAAGCCACCCAATCTTCATGAAAGCCCAATTTTAGAAGGATCTGTTCAAGAAAAGACCACTCCACCCTTTCATAAGCTTTGCTCATTTCCAGCTTAAGAGCCATAAAGTTCTGCTTGCCCATATAATTATTCTTCATATGGTGCAAAGATTCAAAAGCAATTAGAATATTATTCGTGATAAATTTATTAGCAATGAAGGCACTCTGAGTTTCTGATATAATAGAATTAAGTAATGGTTTAAGACGGTTCACAATAACCTTACCAACAATCTTATATATCACATTACAGAGACTAATAGGCCTAAAATCAGAAACCCTCTCTGGATTTTGAACTTAAGGAATTAGAGTGATAAAAGTATGGTTACTAGATTTCAAGATGGATCTAGATTTTAAGCATGATAGAACAGCCTGAGAGATATCCATACCTACATTAGTCTAATAAGTTTGATTGAACAAAAGATGTATCCCATCTGATCTTGGGGCTTTTAATGGGGCCATGTCCTTGATTGCACATTCCACCTCCTCCACTGTGAAGGGCTTAGCCAAGCCAATCCTCATATCTTCGATCACTACTAGTTGAACCCCCTCCAAGATCCACTATAAATGACATGGATTGGAAGAAGTAAACAAATTTGAATAAAGCTCTATCAACATGCCTGAAACCACCTCCTCATTATCCTACCATATTTCGTTCTTGTCTCGCAGCCCCTTAATAAAGTTTCTTCTCTTCCGTTTAGTTGATACACTATGGAAAAATTTAGTGTTTTGATCCCTACTTTGTAACCACTGTACTCGGGACCTTTGCTGCCACATTTTTTCCTCTTGCTTACATAGTTCGTTGAGCTCCTTTTTCAATCGGTTTAGTACCTCTACATCACTTGTCCTAACCGAATCCTCCTCTACCCTCCATAACAGCTCTTTTGTTTTTTTAATTTTTTTCAACACACTTCCGAAAATGGTCACGGTTCCATGCTGTTAACATCTTCTTGCATTTTTTTCAATTTTTTCGTCACAACATGCATGGAAGTGCCATCATGGTTGACAGCCCAAGCTCTACAAATAATTCCATTACACTCCGGATTAGTTAACCACATAGCCTCGAATTGAAAAGGCTTTCGTCTCCAACATTGGTGTTCTCCATTTGAATCAAGGGACAAAAGAATCGGGCGGTGGTCTGAAGTAAAACAATTCAAGTGTCTGATCCTTCCTGTAGGAAACCAAGCAAGCCATTCATAGTTAGCTACTCCTTGATCCAATCTCTCCCATATGAACTCACCTCGACGACGCCCATGCTAGGTAAAGTCTGGACCCGAATAGCCCAAGTCCACAAACCCACATTAATCAAGGACATCTCTAAAAGCCTACATGAGATTATGTGCTCGTGGCGCACCCCCCTTTTTATCTTCCACTTGTAAAAGCTCATTAAAATCCCCAAAACAATACCACCGGAGCTTTGGCTTTGAACTCAACATACATAGCATGTTCCATCCTTCATTACGAATACTAGTATCCGGCTCACCATAAAACCTTGCTAATCTCCATGCATCCTTTGTGCCACCATTAATAATAGCATCTATGTGGTAACTAAAAACTATCAACCCAGACAATACTACTATTTTTCCACATTAGTGCCAACCCACCACCCCTAGCTTCATTAGGGATAGTGAACAAACCATCAAAATTCAACTTAACTTTAATACGTTCCATCTACCCCTTTGTGGACCAAGTTTCTGACAAAAACACAATCCTAGGATCTTTTGCTTTGACAATACCCCCAAGCTCATCAACTGCACAGCGGTTCCCAAGTCCCCGGCAGTTTCATGCTAACAGATTCATTGCTGTCGACGGGGCTGGGACCCAGCCTCCACTGTTAAATCTTCAAATCCCACCCCTCTTTTCTTTTTACTATAATCTGTCTTCGCACCTTCCCCTTTAATTTCTCTGAAATATCTTTTTAACGAAACTGAGTTCTTGCCTTCACTGGGCTTGCACAAAGTGAGCTCACCCTTAGTTTGATTTCGAATTATGGACCATGTATACCTAATTTTAAGTTTTCCTTTCCCATTTTTTTGCACTCCTTGTTGTCCTACTGTAAACGTTGTGCCCGTGCCTTCATCAACCCTAGATAGTGATGGTTGCCCAACAGTAGTAGTTAATAACCCATCTCCTAACTCCTTTGACCTTCCCTCATCAGTATTAAATCGTGCTAACTCCTTATCAATTTCCTGCAGCTATTCCTGGAAACCCAGCCTAAAAATATCCATGTCACTGAGTGTATCAACCACGGTGTGTGTTACCTCCAATGCTGTATCATGTCCCTGAGAATTGTCACAACCATCCTCTATTCCGTGCTTACTTTGAATCACCCTTAAACCATTCTCTTCCACCTCTGAGCACCACCGAGGCACCTCCATCCTAATCTGGTTTTGACCATTTGTTTCAGGGGAGAGTACCATAGCTTCCCTAATTTCAGGATTTTCATTTCCCTCAGATTCATTGGTCTGCTCACTACTCACAATTTCACTATCATTCTCCTCAAATCCAACAACCCTGACCATAGTTTTCCGAGCAAGGTTTGATGTCGTAGCCCTCATCCATGATCCAAACTATTAATTTGCTTCCCTCAGTGCGTGCTTACCCCTCAACCAGGTCGGACATTCTCTATTTATGTGCGTAAGTTTAGCGCACCAATAGCATATATTCGGCAATCTCTCATATTTGAAACTCACCCAACTTTCCTTGCCACTCCTTAAGGTTATCCTTCTCCTTCGACACAACGGTTTTGTCACATGAACTCTTACCCTTATACGTAAAAAATTACTTCCTTCATACAACTCTTCCCCAAGTGTACTCTCAATCACCATACCTACCTCAGATACAATACTTTTTGCAATACTCGTCGGTAGCCCGATAGGCAAGTTATGCAATTGAACTCACATATCGGTAGTCTCAAACAGAAGCCTACCAATGTGTCTATCAAAGGACCATGGCTCCCTTTCATGATTTGCTCCACATCCCCTTCATCTCGAAAAATAAACAAAACCCTATGATTACCCACGTCTTTAACTTCAAAACCAAGAGGTGCCGCCCTAGGTCAGAGAAACTTTTTTTTTTTTTTGGGGCCTAGCACCAAATACATGCTAGGCACCCAAGATGTCCTTCTTTCTTCTTCTTTCTTCCTTCCTTTCTTTCTTTCTTCTTCTTCTTCTTCTTCTTCTTCTTCTTCTTCTTTTTTTTTCACTTTATTAGCAACCAAATACAACAATAAACATAAAGAAAATATCAACACACTACCAGAAACCTAGAGAAAATCCACATTCCTGCTTCAAAGTTTTTTTTTTATCAGAAAAATAACACAAAAAAAGAGATTTATCCAAAATAGAATTGAGAACTCTAAAAACAAAATTTGGTAACTAATTGCAGTAATAATTTAGACATTGATTTTCAACAATAGTTGACTAAACATAAAAAACAGTTGTTATTTTAGTCATGAGTGCTAGTTGGAAAATCGACAATCAAGAAAAGGCTCTAAAATGGTATGCACCAGCTAAGAGTCAAGACCCTAAGATCTGATTGGATGGAGGGACGGATTTTGTGGAAAATTCGTTATGTGGAAGGTGCAGATTTCACGCACGCTTAATTAAAGATTTTAGAAAGTAGAACTAGAGCGACGTGGTTTGGTGCGTGATTGAGATTTGGTGAAACTGGTGTAGTACAGGATTGCAGACATGGATAGAGGGTTTGGAAAGGCAAATTAGATTTTCTCTATCTTGTTGTTTGGTTACCAAGAAAATGTGATTTTTTTTTTGAGATGATGATGTAGTGTTTTTTAATACTCATTAATTTTTTATTATTTTATTAGCCACACTAGTGATAGGTGTGCAATTCATCAATCACGTCAGCAAATTTCCTCACTGATATGATGATAATGATCAAAATGACAATAGGTTCAAAAACTCAAAGACCAAAAATGAAAATTTAAAATCATGAGGACGAAAATGAAAATGATACTAAGAGGGGACATAAAAGATGTTATTGCCTTAGGACCAAAGCAAACCTCTCTATGGATCATCTACTAATCTCAATGTGACTAGTTATTTGAAATTTATTTCAGACATATATTATAGTTTATAAGTGGGGATTTTAAATTTGGACAATTATTAGTTTATATGAATATATTAAAGTGTATAATATAAGAAAAAAATTGTACACTTTTTCAAAAAATGGCAATGCCAGAAAAATCTTTTACCTAGAATTTACGCATACATTCTACTATTTATGTAAGCTAATAATTTTCCTATAAATTTATGTGATGGTACAAATCCATCAGTCACTATATTTAGTTAGTTAGCTACCCATATTTGCAGGCCCATATAATGTGTACCCAAGATAAGAGATGCTTAGGCTAACGTATGTATATGGGCATCTCTTTACCTGCCGATTGCATATCTAGCCCAGCTTTCTTTACCAACTCTTTTTTTGTTCACGTGGATTATAACACATACATTATATCCAAAGAGTCTTTGGTCCCAACTTCGAAGTCACAGGCAGTGAAAAAGGGTACTAAGGCCCACTACCTCCCTCCAAGCTGGGGTCTTTCAACCAATTAAAAGAAAAGTAGGACATCACAACCAATGGAAAGAGGATAAGGTGCCACGTAGGACAATAATAAAGCATAGAAAAAGAAGAAAAAGACTCCAATGATATCTACTGCTCATCTGTATGTTCAAATTTGCATGCATACATTATACATGGTACTAGTCTTAGAATCAAAAGTCAGAGAGAGAGAGAGAGAGAGAGAGAGCAGAGAGGGCAGAAAAGATGGGGTACAATTCATTCCTAAGAAGCCCAAAGAAAGAAGAACAAGAGGTGCCAGACACCGCTCTTAGCAAAACCACCGACACAGAAGATCCTAATTTTGAAGATGAAGAACTCGATACATTGAATGGCTTGGAGGGCTTTTTGGGTTTCGAAGATGTAGAACAATTACCACAGGACATCAAGAAGTATGATCAACTCGATTGGGATTTCATGGATTGGGAAGAATTCCCAAATAGAGAAGGAGAAGAAGAAGAAGAAGAGAAGAAAGTGTTTGAGAACACAAAACAATGCTTTTTAGAAGAAGAAGAAAACCACTATGGCAGCAAGGTTATAAAGAGAGAAAATGTTGGGTTTTGGAATGATGATGAGAAGAGTTCATCATTGAATTTGAACTTGAATTATGAGGAAGTCTTGGATGCATGGTCCAACCGGGGATCTCTTTGGGCCGATAATTGTTCTCCTTCCTTGGCGAGCAATGGCTACTATGTTAGTTCTCATTTCAACTAATTATTATATTTAGCCTTTTTATTATGTGAAATTTGCTTTCTTAGTACAAGAGATTACAAGAAACGCTAGCAAAAGGCTTTTCTTTCATTAGCATTTTTATTTTATTCTCAATTTTCTTCCATTTCCTTCCCAAGTGCGTATTTTCAACAGTTACTTTTTGTTTGAATAATGAAATTGTTTTATGATCTTTTTAGATGGGAGAGGTGCCTGTGATGGAAGAAGAGAGAACAAAAAGGGAAGCAAGTGTTTTAAGGTACAAAGAGAAGCGCCAGACTAGATTGTTCTCCAAGAAGATAAGATACCAAGTTCGCAAACTCAATGCAGATAAAAGACCTAGACTCAAGGTTTTTGTCCTCTCTCTCTCTCTCTCTCTCTCTCTCTCTCTCTCTCTCTGAATTTTCAATTTGGAATTTTAAGTGTGCTTTTGTGGTTGCAGGGTCGATTTGTGAAGAGGGTTTCTTGACTAATTACTCATGTGTGTTTAAAATATCTCGCAAAATATCTGTTTGTATTTGTTCTGGCATATGCTTTGATTTGTCTTTGTCTCAATGAAAATATCTCTCTTCATTCAGAATTCAGACTTTTTGTTCACTTCTTATTGAACTTGTATAGTGGACTTGAGGTCCATCATGCATAAACTGACCCTATTTCTTAATAGCTAGCATGGCATGGTCTATCCCTGGCCTTTTGTGATGGACGGATTACAAGCCTTTAGAAACACTTCTCCATCAATCAACGGTCGACTTTTAAAGGAATTAAAGTTAAGGCATTAAAATATGGGGTGTATTGATCCTGTGTAGTGGTCCTAACCGATGTCCATCGCCAATTTATTTATTTATTTATTTTTATTTTTTTACCGAACTCCTTCTTGTCGGTTTCTTTTATGGGCCACTTTACGTTTGGTGCCTTTTTCCTTTTTCTTTTATGGGCCACTACTAGAAAATACATCAGGAGCCTTAATGGCAACCGAAAGGACAGCAGTACACAATAATGTTCGATAAAGGAAGCCATTGTTATTGTGTGTGTCAAATAATTTATACAGGATTATGCATTTTAGATGAAATAATTTTTTCATCATACTTTTAAGTATTTTTGTGATGAAAAAATATGTTATTTTCAAATTATAGTGAATGTAAATTATTAATATTTACCAAAAATTAATATGCATCTTTTAAGTCTTTAACCCAAGCAATCTTGATACAATTCGTTGTCAACATTTACTTTGCATAGTTGTGCTGGAAAAACTAATATTTGATTGATAAAATTTTGTATTCAATACAATTTTGTTAATCAAAGCATAGCAAAATACTATCACATCTCTTGACTTAGCTATTGAAATAATCTCCTCTCATGCATAACACTTGGAATATTACTTTAAAAATTCACTCGGATGCAAATTCACTTGGATGCAAATGCGTTTTGGATGCAAATTCACTTGGAATATTACTTTAAAAATTAAATTGCTAGTTTTCAAATAAGTCACTTTTCCTTAATCAATCTATTCCTTAATGCAAATATTATTTTAGGAATGGTTTTATTCCAAATTGATTTGGAAGAAGTTTTCTCAAACTCACTATGTGGCAATTGAAAAAATTATCCATTTATAATTTTAGTTATATGACTATTTTAATGAATTGTGTGATTTGTCTAAATAATATATATGGATAGCCTTTTCACTTATTTTATGTACTTTTTGTGAGTCTCACATTACTCTTTGTCTCAACTTTTTTTCAAATAGTTTAAGTTTCAATTTATTGAAATTAGTCAATTTTTAATTTTTTTTTTGTCTCACATATGCAAATAAACTATCTGAAATAAGTAATTCTCAAACGGGCACTATTAAAAAAAAAAAAAAAAAACTATTGTACCTTTCATGATTTACTTCTTAACTCTCTCTCAAAAAAAAAAAAAAAAAAAAAAAAAACCTAACTCTCTACACCTATGCAAATGTGCATTACCACCCAAATCCAAGTTTTCAACAATAACCCCTAGTAGAAAAAAAGAAAAAAGAACATGCAGTGTTGTAGATCTAACCATGATGCAGTGGATGACAACCCCAACACTATTAATAGACTTGAACACAACTACTCTATTAGAAGTGCTATGTCCACAACATTTTTACAACAAATCATAGGTGGTTAGTTGTTATTGGTTAAATTTGAACCTAACACTAAGATTACTTTTTGCCCCAACAATAACAACCAATAACAACTTGCCACTTAAGATTTGTTGTAAAAATGTTGTGAAAATGTTGTGGACATATCATTTCTCATTATGAGAGGTGCTACGTCCACAACATTTTTACAACATTTTTACAACAAATTATAGGTAGTTAGTTGTTATTGGTTCAAATTTGAACCTAACACTAAGATTTCTCATTAGTTATTAAGATTTGTTGTAAAAATGTTGTGAAAATGTTGTAGACATATCATTTCTCATTATTTATTTCATTGTCACAAAACATCAAAGCATATTTTTAGTTGTGGTTCCTCCATAGTCCATGCTCCCTTCATCTCTCTCTCTTCTCGCTTTTCGTTGCAGTCCTCCGTTCATCCCTATTGCTGCATCAGTATTGCTAGACTGGAACACATCTCCATCCTTAACTCACAGGTGAAAAAAAAAAAAAAAAAGACAGAATGAGAGAGATCAAAAACTAAAGTAAGATAGAACATGACAGACGTGAAGACTTATCTAAAGCAAGATTAAATTTTGACCTTGTTTTTAATTTGAAACAATAAACCTGAAACTTTAAAGATATCTGATAGTTGAGTTCCCAACACAATCTGCAAGGAAAAAATCTTAACCAAGAAATTCATCTACACAAAAGAATAAAAACAAGTAAATAACAACATAATGCATTAGCGGTGAAACCTAAAATCAGGCATATGACTTTCAAAACAACATTAATGATTAAACACAAAAAAATCACATTAAACCTCTTGAATTCAAGACTTCCAACCTTTAGGGATAGAATTATGAACAATGAAGGATTTGATATTATTAATTTAGATAAGTATAAGAAGTTAAGAGCAGTTAGTTTTTTTACAATGAAGTTAAAAGCAGTTTAAATTGTAATCAAACATGCATATATCTATTTAGTTGTTTTTTTTTTTTTGGATAAACTTGAGGATTTTTTTTTGAAAAAATAAAATTGATAGGAAGATAAACATGAGGATGATTTTTTTAAAAAGAAAAAGGAAAAAAAAAAAAAAAAAAAACAGCAGTTGAGATTGTTTAACTTGTTTTTCTATTTTTTTTTTTAAAGGCAAAAGTATAGTTGCTTTAAAGAAGTGGGTTAGTAAGAGAGTGATCTTATTTTGTAGGAAATGTTTTAGGTGAGAGTTAGAGATATATTTTTACAGTGTTAGTCTTAAGTTTTGCTTTCACTTAAACGTAGGCTGTAAGGGTATTTTAGAACCAAAAAAATGTCCAGTTCAAACAGGAAAGGACCCTTTAAATAGTAGTATAGATAAATAAGAACAAAAGAAAGGGAAAAAATTCTAACCAACTCTATCAATCTCTCACTTACAAATAGGACTCCCATTGTCCAACACAATGAGGCAAAGAGTTCAAATGTCTCTTTTTACAAAAGAAAATTTCAATCAACAAAAATATTACAAAGGTAGAAAATATCATCCATGATGAGGATGCCTGCCAATGAGGTTTGTTATTTGGATCTACCGATCGACGGCAACAAGATCAATTTCGCATCTCCTTCAAAGTTAACCCTAGAGAAGCCCATCTTCATACCATTAACTATAGCAAAAAGGTCTTGCCCTTGCCTCTGCCCAGGCTGAATTATCTTTGTATGTGATTTGTGTCCAAATATGGGAGGCACTGTCATCTGCTTTTCTACAGACTGTAGCCAATGCTACGTAGGATTCTTTAACTGTGGCATCGAAGTTGACTTTAATCTGTCTAGGAGGGGGTGCATTCCAGCATGCATGGTTGTTCCATAGTGACTTCAAAAACTTTATTAGTTTCCCTTACCAAAACAGTTGGGTCAACTCCCATGTTGTCATGAAATACTTTGTTTCTAAGTTGCCATTATTTATTTATTAGAATCTAAGTTGCCAAAATTTGATCACAAACTATTGCAGCAAACAAAGTAGATTCATGCTTCTCCTCTACTCTTAACACCTAGCTAGATGCCTACATGGATTAAGCATCACATGAACCCCCTGTGATATAAAGTTGATAATTAGCCTATTGTTGATGCCCACTTTTGCAAAAATTCTACAAGGGACATGCTCCGCACCACAAAGATGCTTCATGATTTAATATATTAGCATCTCCGTTGATTGTCCTATGTCATTATTTGTAGAAGACATACTTTTGGCTATTCAACGGATATCTGTTACTCGATGTCTTCGCGTCATGTCAACATTATTTGGTTTAATCGATCAGCTGTCAATATGAATTGTTACATCTGAGCTAGCTCAACTAACGGCTTATAAATATTTCTTGGCAAAAATTAGCAATGGCCCAAAGTAAGTTGTGATTGAATTTGGCCAACTATAGAATGCTCAAGATAGTGATTATTATGATTGATATGATGTCGGTCAAATGGAAGTCCAGGTATGTATTTAGAAAATTTGCGAAAATTATTTTGGTCCCTACATTTTGGGGTCATAATCAATTTGGTCTATATATTTTGGTAACAATTAATTTGGTTCCTATTATTTTCAACTTGTAATTAATTTGAACCTTATGGTCAATTCTTTAATGGAAAACATTTACATTGCAAATGGTGTGCATTGTTGACACACTTGAGACATTCATAGCTACTTAAATAAATAAATATTGTCATTAAAAATGCCACATTAGCTAAAACATTATTATAAAAAAGAAAAATAAAAAAAAAAACAACTGGTTCTCTCTGTAGCCGATTGTTTGTCTCTCTCCAAAAAAATCAAAGAGCATATCAAATTCCCCAAAAAATAAAAAACTATTAATCAATTAAAAAAATTTGAAGCAAATATTGCATTATTACAGCGCAGCTAGTGTGCGTGAATATTGACTCTATTCCAAATATTGTCGAAGACATTGACGCCTTCTTAAACCTTTTTGAGAACCCGATCTAGCTCTCTCTCTTGAAGTTTTAACAATTGTCTATTCTAGAATTCTTTCATCAAAAAAAAAAAAAATGTCTATTTTAGAATTCAGATCAATTTTACCTATACATGGCAAAATGGGCGGGTCGGGTCAAGTTTTGGTCGGATCAATAGGGTTGCGGGTCAATCGAGTCACGGGTCAAAAACGGGTAATTTTTTGCGGTTCAAAAACGGGTCATTTTAAGCGGGTTAAAACCAGGTTCGGGTCAATGGAGCTCCAGGTCAGGTCGGGTTGACCCCTATTTTTCACATGAATTTTTTCTCTATTTTATTTTTATAAAGAAAACAACATGTATTTGCCATTTGAAAAGTTATACAACAAATTACTTAATGTAAAATGCATTATTTTGAATTCACCACTTATATCAAGAATGAACTCAGTTAAACTTTTTAATACTTATTCAATAATTTTAAAATTATACAAATCCTAACATTTCTATCTAAAACAAATTAACACAAAAATAAATAAAACAAATACACAAGTTTTATTTCTACACAATATCAACATTCCAAAATATAAAAAAAAAATTTCAAATGACTTATTGGATAACTCTTTTGATAAAGAATAAAAACATATAAGAAATTTATAATCTTGAAAATTAATTTTATAATCTATTATTAATTGTGGTTGGCACTCTATTTCAATTTGAGATATACATTAAAGTTTGTTTGCTTACTTATTTATACATGGCATCTTTTATGAATATCATATAATAGTTAAGCAACACACACTCTAGGAAAAATATCATAATTTATTTTGGACATAAATTGTTAAAAACTAGGTCTAAGCATTTATAATTTATGCTAATTTGATACTTTGACTTTACTATTTTTATACTTGTGAATGTTTCTCACACATGTCTACAATTTTAAATCAATATTTTTAACTCTACTATAACCAGATTATCTTGGTATGTACTTTGCTATTTAATATCTAAAAATCTTTACTCATTACAGAATGCTCAACCATTTATCTTTCAATTAATTTGCATGCAATTATGTAAATATATTAATTGTTTCCTTAAAGCTCACAATAAACAATTAAACTAATATTGTCTTAATTTTACCTTTTTTTTTACCAAAAAAAAAAGTTTTTAAAAAATAGTTCAGGCTCGGGTCCGGGTTAGGTTGCGGGTTGGGTCGGGTTGACCTTCAAAAAACACGGGTTGGGTCACAAGTCAACCCGTTTTTGCTTCGAGTCAAAAAAATCGGGTTCGGGTTAAGTATTTTTTGGATTGGGTCAGAAAATTTTGACCCGTTTTGCCATGTCATTTTTACCATCCAAATTGTGAAGATTTATTGTCTTCTTCTACTACTACTATATTGATCTTAGTTTCTTTCCATGTAGATTCTAGTTCTGAGGTTTTGTGTTAGAACTCTTTTCTCTCTCCCTTACTCCCTTGTGCACGTGTTTGTTTCTCAATAAAAAAAAGTTCTAGGGTTTTTTTTTTTTATGGGAAATAGTTCTAGGGTTTTATTTGTAATGTTTTTGGTTTTAGTGCTTTGGAACTTGGAAGTTGGAATGTGACCACAATGGTAAGTCATAAATTATGGAATAAATTGAGCTGGATTCAAAAATATGTGTTGGTTACTTTTGTTACATTTTCAAGACCAACAACAAACACAACACCATTTACTCTCCCTTGTAGGAGCTCTCCCTCTCATCTAGCATCGAGTTTCTCCCTTCCTTAGGCCAAACCTGAGGGCATTTTGCTTTGCTTTCTTAACTGAAATCTCACTTAGTGTGTAAACACTAGTGAATTTTCAGACCCTCAATTACAAAATAACCAACACAAGCTTATACTCAAACAATATATGTGTGGAATGATAAATATAAGCTATACCCAAACATGCAAACTACTCTAAGCCATCATTAATCACAACACAGCAGTAATTAAAAGCAAAGAGTAAGGGATAGAGAGAAGCAAACGCAAGATAACACCGTCACGTGTTATCGAAGAGGAAACCGAAGAACTCAACGAAAAACCTCTCCGCCGCCCTCCAAGCGGTAAAATGATCCATTAAAAAATTAGCTGGGATACATGAATAGCAATAGACTCTCCAAGCCTAATCTACCCGATGCACCTAGGCCCTTCAAGCTTCTTGCTTCAACAGGGTTACGCCTAACCTTGTCTTCTCTAGCTTACCAGATCTTGCAATTAGCCGATTACATCAACCAAAATGAATTGGTTCTCTCTTGAACTGCTTCCCAAACACCAATAACCTTCTCACTACTCTGAATGTGGTGAGGTAAGGATTTGGCTTAAGATTCTCTCAAGGGTATGACAATGGAGAGGGTGAGAGTAGAGGAATTTGAAAAATCAAAGGTATAAGATTGTGAATGAATCAATCTTATTGATCTCTAGGGTTTATCTATCAAAATTCTCTCTAGAAACTCTCTATATTTCGTGGGTATAAGGGTATTTATAGTAGAGTATGAGAAGGAATGTGAAAAGTCATTTTTCTGCAAAACAGGGTGCACTGGCTAATCACTCGCGATTGGGACAAGTCGCGAGTTCCAGTCGTCAGTTAACAGAATGGCTAAACTGTATTTTTTGTCCTGTAGTAATACAACTATCCTTACCCTTCAACTTCCTGCATGCTTTAAACTTGTGTTGGATTCTGGCGAGTCACTTGTGAGAAACCGCACCCCCGGCCCTTTTTATGGATGTTGGGCCAAACCCACGTGAATGGGTGGAGTCATGTTATTGCCTCTCAAAATAGAGGTTCGACTGATTATATTTTCCCCTTTAGATTAAGAATTTTACAATGGAGTCACCACCTATTTAATTATTAGAATAAATAAGAAAATCAAAATTGAAAAATTCTTCATTTTATTAATATGAAATGGAATTTACATTGATCATAGGAAATTACATGGTTTTGGTCCTAGATACAATCTAAGATAAAGTACATAGTTTTGTTTCCTTGTTACAATTTAGAAATTGAAAATTATAAGGATAAGTATTTACCTATCAACCCTTGATCTAAGCTCGGAGGCTATGTTACAAGGTGGGAAGGTGTTAGGCACCCTCCTTGCCTGGTGAAACTGGTCTTCTAGACTATGGTGGTCAATATTCATATCATATTATCCAATATGTCAATCAATTTGCATGTTGAATTTAATGTGTGTGTATGTAATAAACCCTAATTCAATTTATTAAGCATTGCATTTGGGTTGAAAAATAAATTCTAGTGAATGTGTGTGGATGGTGATATCCTAGATTCAAGGATTTGATAAAATTATTAAACAAACATCTTTTTCATGTTTTTTATGTAGATTTAAGATCAAAACTAGTGTTATGCATGAACATGTGATGAACAACCAAGAACATATGAAGAACATTTAAGAACATTCAAACATATTCAAGGGAATTTAAATAATTATTATCATGCTTTAATCTTAAATTCTCATCATGGCAACATAAAAAAAAAAGTTAGGGAAAGATATTATACCTTCATGCAAGATCCATATGGTGGAGGAGGAGACTCTTGGTGGAGGGCTTAAGGGTGGAGGAAAAAAGAAAAACTAGGAGAGGGAGAGTAAGTCTCACTCAATACCTTGAGTCTCAAGAAGACCAAGATATGACAAAACTACTATACTTCACTAGAACTCAAGAGAGGAGAAGAGAGAAGGTTTTGGTCTGTCTTGAAATGGAGGAAAGGAGAGGGGTTTATATAATAGTGGTGGGGAAAATATGAATGGAAGGTCATTTAATGAAGGTTGACAAAGAATCAAGAACTTAGACCTTATTTTAACCTTTGAGGAAATCAGGTGCATTAAATTTAGAGATTGGTGGGAGTGAGGAGCAAGCAAAATTCAGTTTTCTCGAAACTATTGTAGCAGTCTGTAGAGCCAAGTTCAAAAAATCATATCTTCCACAATTCTGATTGGAATTGTCTCATTCTTGTGCTCAAATTGAAGCCCTAGATGTATAGTTTTTGGAAAAATTAACATCATTCATAAATTCAAAATATTCTGAGAGATATCAACAAAATAGTGAGCAGAGATCATTTGTTAAAAAACAATTTCAGCACAATTAGCATTAATAGGTCTCAAATTAATTTCCAATTAACATTAATAGGCTCCAATCACTCCCATTTTAGACTTAATTAGTTCCAAATTTACCCTAATTAAAAGATAATTGCACAAAATACTCATTGAATAATTAATATTTAACTATCTAGTTAATTAGGTGTGTGCAACCCTACCATAAAATGTAGTTCTAACTAATCAAATTATGACACATCATTGATCTCAAATTGATTATATTTATAAATAATTGAAGTCAATTGTTCATAATTACATATAGTGGGACTCAATTTGTGATAGGGCATATCAGCCATTAAAACTTGATTTGATGATAACTTTTAATCTGGTGGTCCGATTAGGGCTTATGACCAGTTAATTTGATCGTTACAACATCAAGATCATTTTGGTCAAATGAGATTAAGGATCTAATCACTAGAATCAAGATGCATATTTCCAAGGCAAAATTACCCTTTTACCCTCTAAGTGAGGTTAAATGTGGGTTGCAAAATGAGGTGTCAACATCACCACTCGCGAGTCAGTCGCGAGGTCTAGTCATGAGAAGCCTTTTGACGCACACACTTGATCAATTCTTCACACTCTCTCATACACAACCCTTACATTTTTCCCACCTAAATACAAGGTTTCTAAATGTTGAATTACAACAAATTTGGCATGGAATAAAGCCAACACATAATTGAATAAATTCAACTTTACATTAACATTACTTATTATAACCATGGCTGATGATGTGATTGATGGACTGGAGAATATGAAATTGACAGTGGACGAAGAAGAGGTTATAGCAACTTTAGATGAAGGACGACTGGAAGCAATTGAAAGTTGCAACCTTAGTCTCATTGGCAAGTTTCTCACATGTAAATCCTTCAATAGAAGGGCAGCAAAGAACATCCTACGACGAGCATGGGGCTTGGATGATAAGTTGCAGATTTTGGAGGTTGGCTCAAACATGTTTCAGTTCAAATTCCAATTGGAGTTCGATATGATTCGAGATATTTAGGGTGGACCTTAGACGTTTGAAAATCAACTTCTTATGTTCTAGCAATGGCAGAAAGAGATGAATGTAAGTAATATACAATGGACTCATGTATCTCTATGGGTTCAAATTTGGGGAGCTCCATTTGATATGGTCTCCCCTCAGGTTGCATCGGAGGTGGGAAGTAGGTTAAGGGTAGTGGAGGAAGTGGAAAGGCGACACAGACAAGATGATAAGAATTTCTTCATGTGCGTTCGAGCTGCTTTACCACTTGAAAAGCCACACCGACGGGGTAGTTTTATAGTTGGATCGGATGGGGTACATTCATGGGTGACCTTTAAATATGAGAGACTCCCCATATTTTGTCATTACTGTGGACTGCTTGGACACGATCTGAGCCACTATGCGCAACTATATAATAAGTTGTGATTGCAATGGCCCAAAGTAAGTTGTGATTGCATTTGGACAACTATAGAATGCTCAAGACAGTGATTATTATGATTGATATGATGTCGGTAAAATGGAACTCTAGAGTTGTATTTAGAAAATTTGCGAAAATATTATTTTGGTCCCTACATTTTTGGGTCATAATTAATTTGGTCTATATATTTTGGTTGTGGTCAATTTGGTTCCTATTATTTTTCACTTTTAATCAATTTGAAGCTTAGGGTCAATTCTGTAATGGAAAACGCTTACATGGCAAATGATGAGCATTATTGACACACTTGAGACATTCGTAGCTACTTAAATAAATAAATAAATAAATATTGTCATTAAAAATGCCACACTAGCTAAAAAATGATTTTAAAAAAGAAAAATAAAAAAACAACCGGTTCTCTCTCTACTGATTGTTTTTCTCTCTCCAAAAAAATCAAAGAGCATATCAAATTCCCAAAAAAAAAAAAACTATTAATCAATTAAAAAAATTGAAGCAAATATTGCATTATTACAGCACAGCTAGTGTGCGTGAAACGATGACTTTGTTCCAAATATTGTCGAAGACATATATCGACGCCTTCTTGAACCTTCTTGAGAACCCGATCTAGCTATCTCTCTTGAAGTTTTAACAATTGTCTATTCTAGAATTCTTTCATAAAAAAAGAAAAAAAGAAAAAGAAAAAGAAGTCTATTCTAAAATTCAAATCAATTTTACCATCCAAATTGTGAAGATTTGTCTTCTTCTACTACTACTATATTGATCTTAGTTTCTTTTCATGTAGAATCTAGTTCTGGGTTTTGTTTGTACTGTTTTTGGTTTTAGTGCTTTGGAACTTGGAAGTTGGAATATGACCACGATGGTAAGTCATAAATTATGGAATAGATTGAGCTGGATTCAAAAATATGTGTCGGTTCTTTAGGCCCAAAACAATTACCAGTAAAGAGGCCACTCCACTTTTTCGTTTTTACAAAGTCTTAAGGTCTATTTGATTGGATAGGTGAAAAAGTGAGAGAATAAAAAATTGTAGGAGAATAGAAAAGTGGGAGAATATAAAAGATTTTAATTTCCTTTATTTTTGTTTGGTTAAGAATGGAAAAGTGAAGCGATGGAAAAAGTAATTTCGTATAAATTTATTTATATACTCTTGATAAATTATTAAAACAAAAAAGTAACAAAAAAAAATCAATTACCCAAATTTATTAAAAAATAAAAATCATGTCAAAAAATAAATCACGTCTAGTTAAACAAAAAAAAAAAAAAAAAAAAAAAAAACAAAGCACTGTCATGCCCACAACACCAGAAAATCAAAAGAAAAAAGAAGAAGAGGCAACATCCAAGAAAGAAAAGAAGAGCCAATGTTACCTAGGAAAGCAAAAGCTTATGTATGAACATGATATATAGGCCTAACCCATTAGCATTCCGGAGAGCTATAAGCCCAATAGTAGGTAGTAGGCCACATTGGTCCAGAAATCAACTACAAATCGGGGACCAGACTAGTTGGTAACGATAATGCCTTAGGGGAAATTGCTTGCTGAGAACCAGTTAGTAGTGGGTGCAAGTTTCAAGATAGTCACATCTGTCTTCAAAAGTGGGTCCCATCTGGTCAGGAATATATCCCATAAGAGCCCCACTAGCATAAAAAGCTTCCCCTTTTATCATGACAATCCCACTAAGGGAAGTCTATAAATAGGGGCTGAAGGAGTGAGAAAGGGGGTTGGAAAAATCAGGGTGAGAGAGACACACAAAAGAAAATTGTGAGAATCAACTAAAGAGGAGAAACTCACTTCTAATCTTGAGCCACCTTGGGGGATATACATAGGGTCGAAGAATATGGGCTAGACCAGAAGTTCTTTCACTTGGGCCATTGGATTGGCCTTAAGGGGTTTTTCCATTGTAGGAAACTCTTTACCCACATTCGACAAGTAAATTAGGAGCTTGACATCAAAGCCCACAAGGCACATTGGGTTAAGGGTTCTACAGCTTAAAAAATAAAAAATAAAGGCAATTGGATGAAACCCATGTGCAAGTGCACATGGGCATTTTCATCAATCAAGTAAATCAGACTTTTCCCCTTAGCTTTCTCCCCATTTTGGGGAGAAAACATTTTGGTGGACATGGAGAGAAAACACCCACTAAAATTTCTTTCTCTCTACTAAATCTGTTCATATTCACTAAAATCCCTCCAAACAAACATACCCTAAGAGTAGATTGAAGAGAGAGAGAGAGAGAGAGAGAGATGATTACGATGAATATGTATTAAATGAAAAAACCGATTTTCTCTAGCAAGCAAATGTTAATCTATAAATGTTTGGGATTTAATTTCAGGTTTGGTTCAAGAAGTGTGAAATCAATGGACTCTCGTGGTTGAAGAGATAATGCACATTTACAAATATTTATTGACCTGACCCGTAATCGACGAAGTGGAGGCAGCTGCATGTCTTGATCATTAAAATTGGTCGAAAACCCCATAGTGAAGAAGAAAAAAGAATAGAGAGAGATTAGTGGAAAGATAAAGAGAACAAATTGATTTTGTGTTTTTTTTTTTTTTTAAGTTGATGTGGCATCTTTTAATATCAATAAATTTTTATTTTTAATTTAAGTAGCCACATAAGTCTATGTGTGCCAGTAGTGCACCCCCTATAACATGTAAATATTTTCCATTGGTGAGTTAACGAAAGAGACTAAATTGACTGCAAGTTGAGAATAACAGGAACTAAATTAATTGCAATCAAAATATATGGACCAAATTGACTATAACCCAAAAATGTAATGACCAAAATGATATTTTTGCCTAGAAAAAAGGGGGGAAGGATGTGTGGAACTAATAATTTTTAATAGACTAATGCATGTTTGATTTTGTGATCACCGTATATATGTCTAGTACTTTCTAGATATTTCAAACCAATATTTTGAATACTATTTTGGGACTCGTTTTGGTTTGTCTATTGGAAATGAATATTTTGTTAGCATCCTATTTTGATATACCATTTCGGGGTTACAATACACACACATACACACACATACACACTCTACTATTTAAGGGGCTTCCTTTGTTTGGGATTCTCATTTTTTTTTGTTCAAAAATACCCCTACACTCCTATGTTTAAGTAGAGACAAAACTAAAGGACAATCCTGTAAAAATATAACTTTAACTTATACTAAAACATTGCCTACAAAATAGGGTTTGTAGACACCACATTTTGTACCCCTTACAACTCGGATCCCTGTTCCTCAATGATATCGAAATTCTGAGACCCAAGATTGATTTAGGGTCTAATCAGATTACGAATTGACTTGAGATGTGTTAAAATGGAAAATATAACTTTTTTTGAGAAAATAAATCTATTTTTGGAAAATAAAAGGCCAAGAAAACCCTCAGCCTGTGTACGTAAGCAAGGACCTGCATACGCAGGTCTGATGCATGTGTACGCAGCTAGGGTTTTGGAAACCTATGAAAAACAAGTTTTCTCATTTTTTTTGTTCAAAAATACCCCTACACTCCTATGTTTAAGTAGAGACAAAACTAAAGGACAATCCTGTAAAAATATAACTTTAACTTATACTAAAACATTGCCTACAAAATAGGGTTTGTAGACACCACATTTTGTACCCCTTACAACTCGGATCCCTGTTCCTCAATGATATCGAAATTCTGAGACCCAAGATTGATTTAGGGTCTAATCAGATTACGAATTGACTTGAGATGTGTTAAAATGGAAAATATAACTTTTTTTGAGAAAATAAATCTATTTTTGGAAAATAAAAGGCCAAGAAAACCCTCAGCCTGTGTACGTAAGCAAGGACCTGCATACGCAGGTCTGATGCATGTGTACGCAGCTAGGGTTTTGGAAACCTATGAAAAACAAGTTTTCTGTATTAAAGACTGAGATTTGGAATGAATCTCACATCATCTAGGAGCTGTTTTGTATGTGCACGCATACTCATGCCTAGAAACCCTAATTTAGGTTTTTAGCTTCTATTTTTTCGTTTCTTTTACACCATATGCCTCTATTTGGTTCCTTTTGATGCTTTTTTCCTCTATTTGAATTGTTTGTTTTCCTTTAACATGCTAGATTAGGGTTTTCTTTTATTTTCTTGCTTTAATGCCATGAACATGGATTAATATGATCATGCATTGATGTTATAGGTGTTGTGATGCAGTGAGGTAAGTCATGCATTGATATGAACAAACATTTTGAGGATGAATATGTTTGTTTGATGCTTGTTTTCATGTCGAGAAGTTTGGGATATATTTGATGATTAATACTTTGTTGCCATGCCTACCTTTCTGCCATGATTTGTTTGCTGCTTTGAATATGATGTATGCTTGCTTGCTACGTAGTCCCCCAAACCATGTGCGTTGCACCCATAGGATCACTTTTTTGTTAATTTTCAAATTGCTTTATTCATGTATAAATTAGATTCTAAAAAATAAAATTATATATAAAAAATAAAAACACAAGTTTCTTTTTTTTGGCTACAAAATAGGACCACTAAGCGCAACGTTTTTTTTTTTTTTTTTTCCTTTTCCATTTTTTCCCCTTTATCAAGACTTAAACGGTTATCTCTTTTTCTTTTTTTTTTTCTTTTTTTTTTTTTTTCAGTTTTCTTTTTTCTAAATTCTAATCTCATATTTTATTTTTCTCATCTTCTTAAGAAAATAAAAAAACAAAAAACCATGTTAATTTTTTTAGAATAAAAAACCACGTTAACTTAGATTTTAAGAATGATTTAGTGTTAAGAAAAAAAAAAAAAAAAATAATGCCCTTATCCTTATCCCATCATCCCATGTATTTTATTTTTTATTTTTAATGAGATTATCCCATGTAGGTAAAAGAATATCTAGTTATCCACATTTCTTTTTCATTTATCTAAGCAGAGACAAAATTGGAACCCAGTAAAATACTTGCCTACAAAATTGGACTACTCTTCCACTAACTCACCCATGTATTTAACACAAACCAGTTATATATAAAAAGCCAAGCCACCATTTACTACTATAAAAGATAAAATTCTCTGGTAATTTGAACACACTCAAGATTGAAAAAGAGGCAATTTAAAAGTTGCAACACAATCTGGCTTGAAAAGTTCCTCTCTCGCCATCTATTTTGTTAATAATTTTTTCTTTGAGAAGAACAAAATTTTTAAATTATATCTATTTTTTTAATGGCCCCTTCATATAATTCATCAACTTTATGAGCATCTAAAGCATATTTTATTTTTTCTAAAACCATTCATTTTAACTAATCTTGTAGATCTTTCATTACCATTAGTTTTGGTTGTTAGGACTGCTAACATTGAGGAATCGAGTTTGTACATTGATCTGATTACTCCCTTTATCTGATTGAAATTAAATGAGAAGTGTATGTTTTTCAATGTCCAACTTATATTCTTATGTCTTTCAATTCTCTTTAAATTTAGGTATCTATTTACCATCAATTTTTTTTTTTTTTTTTTTTTTTTTTGAGATGAAAGATAAATACCGTCAATAGTTTTAAAAGTAAAGGTTTATGTGGTGCCTTATTATGTGTTGATGGGGAAATTGAAAAAATTCTGCCTTGATATAAATACTTTTGTGCCTTATTCAGTGTATTTTTTAGTTTTATAGACCTGGCAAATTAATTTTGAAACTAAAGACATTAAACGTTTTCTTATATATTAAATTTTGATTTGATTAAAAATTTGAACCGTGATTTAATGTAGTTTTTAATTATATTTTTTTTTTATATTTCCAATTATTCTTGAAACTTCAATGGCAATGCATACACCAAAAATTATGACACTAAACCAAAAAAAGAAAAGCCCTCATACATATGTGTGTATATATATATATATATATATATATATATATATATATATTATACACCCCATTTCTCACCCATAATTTAATCTTAGAAGATGGCAAAATGATTATTTGACATATTCAAAAGCATGATTGTAATTTAGTCACTACTTTATTAATCACATCCCATAAAAATGATCTTAAGGTTTCAATGATGACAACGATACATTCAGCTCCTCAATCAAATGGCCAGATGAAAAGATATCACAAGATCAAGTCTTAACAGTTAGCATGCATTTGATTGGGTGAAGCTAATCACACAAGATTAATAAAAATTAATTAAAATGAATTTTGGTGATTGGTTGAGTCTATGTCTTAAAATATAACTTGTTGCATAGGATTAAAATAAATGGGCTAATAAGGTTTAAAAATTGTCAAATAATATAGAATCGCATGAATAGTATTATCCTTTAAGGTTGATTTGTGCCACAAGGAGTAGAACTCGATGCGAATGATTCTCTTAAGCGAACAACCCCCCAGAATTAGACTATAACAATTTCGTCAAGTTTGGACGCACGCCTAATCAAGAAGAACCTTATTTGTTTTTCCTTAAAGCAAAATAGAAGTTGAATTTTCAGTGGGAGAAAAGAAAAGAACAAAGGAGTTGAGAGGCAAAATAAAAGGACTGGTGGGCTATCTAATGGGCTAGACCTCCAATGGTCATTGTGCATTTCCAACGGGTAGCTCATTAAATACCCAATGGGCAGATCCAAGATTGGGCTAGAAAGAAAGAAAGTGAAAAAGAAAAAGCGAATCTAATACCTAGCCCATTATCTTAAGTTATCACTTAAGAATAACAATGGCTTATAAACACATAAGATGGTTCATCTCTAACCAATGTGGGACAAACAACATAAGGCAAAATGTTTTTGACACACGCACCCACACCTACAAGCTACACTGGTCACCTCCTCCTAAACATTTTTTTATGTTACCAAAAAAAAAAAAAAAAAAAAAAAAACCAAATTAGAATCAATGCAGAAAAATGAATGATAAAATAGTGTGTGCTTAGAGACTTTTCTTTTTTTTGGTTTAATGTCAAAACTTTCCCTTTATCCCAATTCGACATTTATACGTTTGTCTATGCATTTCCCAATCACTAAAATAGCTAAAAGTGTGATGATACCTAGCACTACACACACACACACACACACACACACAAACTAATGATTTCAATACTGTTTCATTTTTCATTTTTTTTTGGTGCTAGGTATCGTTACATCCCTAGCTAGCTATATTGGTGATTGGAAAATACACAAAAATCATTGGATAAGTGCATAAGCTTCAAATTGGGATAAAGGGAAAGTTATGACATTAAACCAAAAAAAACCCTCTAAGCATGTGCATAGTGCTTATGTGCATAGTGCGTGCAAGTGCATGCAATGAGGTTTGTATATCTTTCTCAAAAAAAAAAAAAAAAAAAAGAGGTTTGTATATATATTAATATTTTTATGTGCATTTTTGCCAAAAGATTACTTCAATTTTATTCTAAAACTAAACAATATGTATAAATTAGTGTCATACATATGCAAGGAGAATTTTGTCATATGGGCCTCATCGTACACATTATGCGTGTGCTTAGAAGCTTTTCAATGCTTTTGTTTAGCAAATCCTAAATTAGCACCAGTCTTAGGTCTATCAAGGTCACTTTATTTCTTAACATTTTTAGTTCTTTCAGTTGAAACATATATATATATATATATATATATATACACACACATATATATCACTACAACAAACTTGAGTTTTTCAACATATTTTTATCTTTGGTCACTAAAAAATGTTAATAAAAATCTTAAACTTCTACAGTTATACACAACTATTGAATAAAGTAAGGAAATTCTTATATAGCGGTTGAAACATGTATTAAAAAAATTCCACAGCATAACAGTTGAAATAGATGTAAAAAAAAAAAAAAAAAGTTGTATCAACGCTGGATAAACGTGAAAAAAAAAAAATTTATCAAAAAACGAAGTTGTATAGATTCTACAGTATTTTTTACGATTAATTTTTTTTCGCTCGCTCTCTCACTCTCTCTATCGCTCTCTCTCATAGCTCTTTGTGGTCATGGCTATTAATCAATTTCAAAACCTTTCTATTTTTCTATTATTTTCTAGGCAACCAAACAGAATTTTTCACTAGGTTTTTTTTTGTTTTTGTTTTTTACGATTTTCGTTTTGATTTCCTCATCGAGATCATCGCCATCGAATTGATTTCACCAAGCTGGTACTACTACATTCAGATATTCACACTTTTCCCTATCCAGACCCTTCGATTAGGTATTTTTTTTCTATTTCTCTCGATTTCGTAGTTTTAAAAGCTTATTTCTGATCAGTTTGTTTTTGCTTGGACTCGAATTGTGTCCATACTCTGTTATTCGCTTTGAGTATTTTTGAACTTTTGTGGTTTGTCAGGTATGCTAATTATCAATTGAATTCTTCTCTTGGTTTGGCATCTATTTTTTGAATTAAACTATATGAGGCAAAGTTTAAAGAGGAAAGAAATACTGAATTTATGTAAATTGCAACTGTTTAGTAAAGAGACTAAGGAATTAACACGTTTTGTATAATTGCAATAAAGAAACTCATTCTAAGTCAAATTTGAAGGAAATAAGGGAAGTTTATTTATCCTCTGATGCAGCTACTGAGCAAGCATTATGTGACAATGCAGCTTTAAGGCAGAAAGCACTTGTGCCTTTGGTAATACTCGTATACAGTTCCAAATATGTAATTTCTCTAAAGAGGCAGGTTTCTAATGTCAATTTTTTTTGTCTAATTGTTACTTGTTAGAGCAAGGTCGAAATGCTTGTCCCCATTTCAATAGGGGATTACACAGACTTCTTTTCATCTATGCTCCAACTATATACCTTTTTATCTTGTTTAAGTCTAAGCTTTCGTAAAATTTATAGCCGTATTACACCTCCAACTAAAATGGAGGTGTAATACGGCTATGAGGTAAGCCATGCTGCTGTTTATGTGGTGCAATTTATAATGATAATGGGACCCATTAGATGTTAAGTTTGAGGAGATTAGTTACTGTTTATGGTTTGGTCAATTTGATCGAGATCAAGAAAAAGCAAATTTTGAAGACTTCTTGAGTTTTCCTTTCTTCTATCCTGTGGATGTGGAAAAATAAATCTGTTAACATCATAGTACTGAGGAGCATGTGGTTAGACTAGGACGGCATAAATGTATTTTTTTTCAAAGTTCTGTTGTGGACTTACCAGAAAAATTTCTATTTTATTAGAAATCCCTGTTGTGGCTAGATGGAATATAAAATTAGGTTGAGCCATTTGAACCCCTGAAATATGAGGTTGTTCTCCCTCTCTCTCTCTCTCTCTCTCTCTCTCTCTCAATAATCTTTTTGATCATGTCTTTTTGCCCTTCTGTGGGTGCAACAAACAACTTTAATGGAAATGAAAATACCCTCCTTGTTCCTTTTGCTTGCAAGAAGTGCAAATTTCAGTGATCCTTGAAACTTCTTCCATACATACTAAGCTTGCAATCATTTTTTTGGATATGATTATGGATTTCCTTTCTCTGATTTCTTTGCAGTGGCACAACTCACAACTAAGATCAAGCAACTATCTTCAGTTTTACACAAGAAGGTGACAGTCGAACCAAGTACTATTTATTTGAGTCTATTATTTAGATTCTTTTCATTATATTACTACTTAGTCCTGTACTGTTTAGTTTTAACACTTCCTTGAATTCAGTCTTGCATTAGATAGTTTTATTTGGGGGTAATATCAATCCCTTGATTGAAAAATTTCTTACAAATATTGTTATCTACCTGCACCTAGTTAAGAATAAATTAGGGGCATTGAGGTGATTAACATGGTATAGATTAGTTCTGGTCAGCACTTCCAGATTATTAAGGAGTGCAGATTGGTCTACCTAGTTATTACTTGTTGTATGAGAGAACAGGTGCTCAATCATATCTTCAATATTACCATATCTACCATTTATTTACAGCACACAGATTAAACATGCAGCACAAAATTATGAGCAATGAAGTTCCTTCGCTAGAAAGAAGAGCCACAATGAGGCCACCACCATGGAGCTATTTCAGATTTTTAGGTTTCTCCCTTATTGTCACTTTGTTACATTTTAAGTGGTAGGTTGAATGGCATGCAATGTTGATAACACCCCCTTGTCAATGTTGATAACACCCCCTTATATTACCAGTTCCTCTGGCCAAAAAGGACAAGGGGGTGTAAAGAAAAAAGTTTCAGCTCACCGTGCTGTCAAATTGTGCCTTGGTGCTCCACACTTCAGGGCAACAGCAATGCCCTGTGAAGGAAGTCACAAAGAATATCAGGAATTAAATGCACAAGCAAAAAAATAGAAAATGAAATAAGAGAAAAAGGGAGATTTTGCAGTAACTGCTATGTGCAACTTAAGTCTAGGATCCATAGCCAATCCCAAGATTTTGGGACTAAGGCTTTGTTGTTAAAATTATTTTGGACAATTCGAGGACTGGACATTTCTAGAAATTTCTTGGTGTTCATTTTTTAGAGCTCACTACAAATTCAAGAATTGTACTATGCCATCCAAGGGTAAAAAAAGGCACCAGAATTGTGTCTAGCATAGCTTTAGACAACAGCAGCAACATCATAGTTCATAAACATTTTAAAATTTCAAGAAACATTATCACTTACAACTATTATTGTTAATGATGACTACAGTTTTACATATGACTTTTGCTCCATTCTTTACACCATGTGCCTTCAGTGCCAGGTAAATCTGCTTGGCCGAACTTTTTTATAGATGAATTCCATATATCTTATAATCAGCTGAGTTCTATTTCCACAGTATCCTCAATATTATTTTTGATTTGATGTACTAAAAATTCAATTAGTAAGAACAAGAATAGGAATGGCCACTCAATGTGAATGTACAGTTGTACATAAATAAAATTGAACAAGCATAGGAACTACTCATTGAAATGGAATAGCTAACAAAGCATATCCGTATAATTTCAGGTGCATCTGGCCCACACATGGATGCTCCAAGAACTTTATCTGTCTCAGCATCAACAACAAGCTTCATAATTGTCTTTTCTTGTCGTCAGGAGCAGAAAAGAGAATAAAACATGGTGAGTGGATTGATATGAGAATAAAAATGTTTTTTGGTGTTCCTTTTGAAGTACAATTAGCCTTTGATTTTGTAAATGCTTGTTCTCATGTTGTGATGGTGAAAGCAATGGTTTAACAGTTTTGGTTTGTTTTAATTCATGTTTATTGACTTGTAGTTATTTGCATATGGAAAGTTTTTTACCTTATTTGTTAATGAGCATTTAGCAACTAAGTTCATTGTCATCTATGGTTGCTCAAAGAAGAAAAAATACTTTTAACTTTTGATAACCCCAACTAGTAAAAAGGTAAAGGATGCTTTTGTGTGTGTGTGTGTATGCTTTTGGGTTGACTTGTTCTGATCTGATTGGGATGTTTATTGGATGACATATTGTCTTAGAGAATCCTACGAAGAAGTTGTTGTTGATGCCAGTAGAACCTTGAGACGGTGTGAAGTTAGTGATGATCTTGATGAAGGCATGTAGCAAATTATGCAGCAAACCTTGAGAAGGTATGTTTCCTTTCTTTGTGTTTAGTGTTTCTTGTCATTTTGTTCTCAATGTAACAAAGGGCAATGCTAGAGTGAGAAAAAGACAGCTTGTGTGTGCAGCCCATAACTGGAGCAATAATACCAAATACAATAGATAATTTGCACTGTAAATTTTTTTTTTTTTTTTATCCAAAACTTGCAATTCTTTTTGTCTACTTGCTATGTTGAATTTGAATGCATTACAGCTAAGTAATATTTTTATTTCACTGGAACAAGAAATTGGAGAGCCTTGAAGTAAGACCATCATGGTTTGAGATTATTTATTAAGTCAATGAATTGTGTTTTGGTTAAATCACAATGGGCAGGAATTGGGTAATTGATTAAGGCTATTGCAAGTTCAACTTACAGAGCTACAAAAGAGACTGAGGTGCACCTTTGGGGATTTTGGTTGTTAAAGTATTGCCTTTGCATTATGAGGTGCACCTTTTGAATTTGAACCCATGATCCTATTGAAGATCATGGGTTCAAATTCAATACCCACTTAGTGCAATGTACATCTTTTTCCTGATTACACTACAAAGGTTTCATGTCTTGTGGATTTCCATTTAGCATTCCTGATATAATTTGTGTACTTTTTCTTCAAAAGACTCCTTACTGTATTTATGTATATTTTTCTTCTTCTTCTTCTTCTATGTGGCCTAAGAATGAATTTGATTTATTATTTACTCTTGTTTGATTTTGATTTTGATTTTTTTGGCAGTTTAATAGGGAAAGTGATGGTTCTTTAAAACCCCTGCGTGCTAAGCATGTTGATACAGGCATGGGTTTTGAAAGGTTGACTTTTATATTTTCAGTTTAAATTACTAATAAAAAAAAATATTTTCAGCTCTAATTATCCATTGTATTTGTACAGTTTTTTAATTGGGTTAAAAGAGTAGTTGATTGGTTGTTGTAAATTTAATTAGGAATTGCACAATTGTGTTTACATTAAATTTTGAATTAGGTTATTAAATTTTGATCAATATAAAAAGTGCATCCAAATTTATTTATTATAAAGAAAATACTTATTTCAACGTTTACAAACCGTTGAAATTTATCTCAAGATACCCTTTATTAACGGTTGAGTACATGTAGAAAAAAGTAATATGCATCTTTATGTGTTTATGTTTTAACGGCTTTTAATAATACTTCGACGTTTAGTAACCGTTGATAAAAGTGTAACATTTTTTTCGATGGTTGCATAGATCGTAAAAAATTTTTTTCGACATAGTTTTTAATAGCGGTTCTTGGATTTTAACCATCGAAAATAGTATTTTCAATGGGTTTTAGTGCTTTTTTCAACGGTTTCAACGGTTAAAAATAACCAAATTTCTTGTTATATATATATATATATATATATATGCAAATAACAATGTGAAAGGATGTTATTGTCTTTATAGAGAGTTTTTGGTCCAAACAAAGTAACAGGAAAATTTTGATAGAAAATTTGAATGGAACATGGGGAAGTAGAGGAAGTTTGAATAAGAGAGAATTCTTTTTGTTTTTGTTTTTATTTTTATAAGGAATGCAGAAAGAATTGTAAGCATTTTAAAGTTTTATTTAAAAGAAAAAAGGAAAAAAAAAAAAGAAAAAAGAAAAAAAGAAAAGAAGATAAGATAAGAATAAGAAGTTAAGAGCACTTAAAGCTTGAATTGAAGTTTGAAAAAACAAGAAAAAAAAAGAAATTGAATTCAAATGGAACAATATTTGTTTTTTGAGAATCCTAAATATTTAACACACACAGACAGGAGGAGAGGAAAAAATGTCTTATAGAAATAATATATATGTATTATTTAACGTCAATACGTCACACACTCATACATGTTCAACGAGAATTTCGTCATAATATACCTTTCTAAAAATGAATTTCGTCATATAGGCTACCTTAAATATAAATGAAGTAGCATTGTGTAAGTGTTAGTCTTAATACCAGCAGCTTGTCAACTGGTTGACTCCTCCTTCTCCAATCTTCAGTGAAAGATTAAACCAGATTCTTCAAAATACATCCATTCAGTATGAATCCCACCAGTGCTGAACCAACCTCCGTAAACCACGTGGTTGCGTTGCCTTTCCCATTACGAGGCCACATCAACGCCATGATGAGCTTGTGCAAGTTATTATCTTCAAGAAAACACAACCTTCTCATCACCTTCGTTGTCACTGAAGAGTGGCTACACTGCATCGGCTCCGAGCCCAAGCCAGATAAGATCCGCTTCGCCTCTATCCCTACATTCATCGAGCGTGCAAAAGCCGTTGACTTTTGTGGCTTCTACGAAGTGATCAAGACCAAGATGGAAGCTCCCTTTGAGCAGCTCCTCGATCAGCTTCGGCCGCCGGTGGATAGAATCATAGCTGACTTTGAGCTGCAGTGGCCATTCGATTTCGGCTTCAGAACTCGAAGGAATATTCCATTGGCCTCGCTTTGGACCATGTCTGCATCTTTTTTCTCGGCGCTCCATCATTATCATGTTTTCACACAAGCTCAACCTGAACATTTGCCGCTTCACTCTATAGGTTAGCACACTGCTACTACTAGTATTTTTTCATCTGCTACTACTAGTAATAAATTTGTTTTCCTTCAATTATTGATTACATATTATTGAACTTGTTTTGGGAGAAAAGCGATATCACGGCTTCAAAAATAAATAAATACTTATAATTAATATATATATATATGTGTGTGGGGGGGGGGGGGGGGGGGGGGGGGGGCGGTGGGAGGTTTGCAAAATTTGCACTTTTTTTAGGACATTAATTTTTATTAGATCCAATGGTTAAAAACACACTAGTAACCATGTTATGACCAGTTTTCTTGAAATATAACAGCATTAAATGAGTCTTTCCACTCTCATACTCCCAACTTGTCTTCTTTACTTAACTCAAATATGATAGATGGTAAATAGTGAAATAAGGAAAATGAGAAATTCATATGAAAGTAACAATTCATTGCATATAGTTGGTAACTTCAACAATTTATGATAGAGGTTGCGGCAACGACTATAATAGATGGAATATTTGACTTTCTTAATAGCGATAAACAATGATGGCATCAAAGATCCAATTTGGATCCTTAAGAATATTCATTTAGTACTCACATATATAATAATGATATCCTGTGGATAACATATGACTACTTCAAAATGACTAGAATGGAATGTGAACTATATTAAATTACTAAGAGTATTAGCATCCGGTTTTTAAAAAGTATCTCATTTTACCATTTCAAAAATTACTTTATCTATTATACAATCTCATTTTACAATACACTCAACATCCTAACTTTTATTTTCTTATATAACACATTAAAATAATATATCTACGCAATAAATTATATAACTCAAAACCATCTCTCTCCTCTCGTTAATTTCTCCCTCTCTCTCTCTGTCTCTCTCTCTCTCTCTCTTCCCACCGTGAACAAACCCAAAGCCCAACACAACCACCATCCAAACCCAACCACCCCACCACTGCTGCACCACCTGCCAATCATCAACAACACAACTTGCCACCACCATCATCAACAACACATCATGCCGCCACCATCATCAACAACACCACTGTTGCACCACCACCATCAACAACATAACCACCACCCAAACCCAAAACTTTCCAATCACTTTCGCAGCATCACCTCATCCAAACCCACAACCCCACCACTACTACACTACCCACAACACCACCAACAACCCACATTACCAGAAATCGGCCACCCACATCAATAGAAATCAGATCAAACCCATAAACTCATATCGACAAAAATCAAATCAAACCAAACACATAAACACAAATCAAACCATAAACCCATAAACCCATAAACCAACACAAACCTACCAGATCTAAATCTGAAAATGGAGCTATCCATGGCCACACGAGTGGTTGGTTGGAGGAGAGAGCAACGAGTCCAGTCATGGTGGCTTAGTGATGGTGAGTCTAGCCATGGTGGCTTTGAAGAGAAGAGAGAGAGTTTAGGGGTTGGAGAGAACAAGCAAGTCACTGCCATGAGCGGTGGTGGCGACAGAGAGAGCAATGAGTCCGGTCTGGCTTGGTGATGGTTAGGGGTGGCAAATGGGCGAGTTGGGTCATAAATGGGTTGGGTGTGTAATTACCCATTTATCCATTTTTAACCCGTTTACATATAAATTAATTATCCATTACCCGCCCAACCCATTTAATTAGTAACTCACCCATTTAACCCATTTGATTAGTGAGCAGTGAAACACTGTGAGAAAAAAAATCAAATAAGACAAGAGAAAGTCCATCTAACAAAGGAAGATAGTGATTCCACCGCCGCTGAGCTCTCCAAGTCCCAAGACTCCGCCGCCAGTGACAGCAGCACCACCATCATCGTCATCACCGGCGCTCTCCTCTTTTAGTGCCTCTCTCTGCTCTCCCACAGTATTCACCCTACGGTTATTTCCGATTCTCTACATAAGGCTGCTCTTAAAGCCGTCGATGTGCTCACCGCCATGGTCGTCCCCGTTGAGCTCTCCGATCGCGAGTCTCTCATCAAGTCTGCTTCCACTTCTCTCAACAGCAAGGTCGTTAGTCAGTACTCCAGTCTCCTCGCTCCACTCACCGTTGATTCCGTTCTCTCCGTAGTCGATCAGGCGAAACCCAATATTGTCGATCTTTGAGATATCAAGATCGTGAAGAAACTCGGCAGTATCGTGGACGATACCGACGCTCTCAGAGACCATTACGAAACCGTCTGTGCTATTTTTGGTTTTGTGTTTGTTACAAGTCTGTTTGGATGATGAGAAAATGTAGGAGTTTTTTTTTTTTTTTTATTTGACTGAGGGCTGAATGTTTTGGGTTTAAGAAGGTTATATTGTTTATTTAAGTTTTAGATTTTAGAAGGGTTAAGTGGGTTTTTGTGGAACCTTCCCCATCTCTCCATGCTTCCTTAATCAGTTCTTTTTGTGGTGGTAATAGTACCGAGTGAAAAAATAAAATAAAATAAAATAAAAAACAAAACAAAACAAACTCTAAGTCTATACATATCAACCGCAATTTTAATTCATCTGTGTTGTGTGCTATGGAATTCTCTCACAATTTAATTTAGTAAAAAATGCCCCAATAATTGAAGGTGGGTTGAATGCGGTTCTATATATGCATGTTAAAGTAAGAAAATATATGCCTGTAAGAGTATATATAAAAAAAAAAAATGTGAAAATAGAAGTACTAAAATTTGTATCCTTGGAATTTCATTTGTTGGTAAAATGAAACCATGAATGAATGACTATCATGAATCACGGTTCCCTACTGGACTAATAGTATATAAGCTTGTTGGAACCCTCTATTGAGTTGTCATATTGTTTTTACCAACACTTCAAACATTGGTAAATTTGAATATAGTAAATATATATATTCATGTGAGCAACTGTCAATCTAATTTCATGCTTTCCTAACTAACCACTCTTTGTTTTTTTCACTAAGCTAACCTATATATGAAATGCAAACAATTGATTTGCGATTGCCAATTGGTGCATATTTGCTTAATTTGGTATGATAGATCATGGAGACAAGCATGTGGACGACATACCAGGAATTCCTTCAACACATCTAGTAGACCTACGAACTGTGTTTCATGAAAATGACCCACGGGGAATGGAAATGGTCCTGGAATGCATTTCAAAGGGGTCCAAAGCACAATATCTTCTAATTAATTCTGTTTATGAGCTTGAACCTCATGCCTTCGACTCTTTGAAAGCAATATTCCCTTTCCCTGTGTACCCTATTGGCCCTGCCATACGTTACTTGGAATTTGAAGTTGAACATGGTTCCTCTACAGCTACAACTGGTGACAACAGACCTGACTATTTAAAATGGTTGGATCTTCAGTCTGCAGGCTCTGTCTTGTATATTTCATTGGGAAGTTTTTTTGTGGTCTCGAACACCCAAATGGATGAGTTTGCATCTGCACTTCGTATTAGTGGTGTTCGGTTCTTGTGGGTGGCTCGTGGAGAAGCTTCTTGGCTAAAAGAAAGTTGTGGTGATAAAGGGTTGGTATTGCCTTGGTGTGACCAATTGAAAGTCTTGTGCCATCCTTCTCTAGGGGGGTTTTGGTCCCATTGCGGATGGAATTCCACTCAAGAAGCTGTTTATGCAGGCATTCCTATGCTTACTTTTCCCTTATTTTTGGATCAAGTTCCTAATAGTAGGCAAATTGTGGAAGATTGGAAGATTGGATGGAGGGTAAAGAGGTCAGAATTGGGAAATGAAATTTTGGTGGCAAAAGAAGATATATTACAACTCGTAAAAAGATTTATGGATCTTGAAAGCTTTGAAGTAAAAAAGGCTAGGAAAAGAGCACAAGAACTAAAAGACATTTGTCATCAAGCGATTGCTGAAGGTGGATCTTCTCATTCTCACTTGGATGCATTTGTTAATGACTTTTTACAAGGCAATAACCATTAAGAAGTTTCGTTATTTGTTGTCAGCGACTAGACGGGTTGTAGTCATTGAACGATTGTTCTTAATTTATGTTCATTAATGCCTGTTTAAATATTTGGATTAATTTTTTATGAAAGTATTTGCTTGTTGAACATGTGGAATATTATTTATTTTTATTGGGTTATTTCTTTGAGTTTTTATTTTTTTTATACCAATTTAGTTTTGTTGTGTTTTACTTTTGCTGGGTTAGCTTAAAATTTTCGGCAGCCAATTTTAAATTTTGAATGCAAACTCTAAAATTTCAAGGGGGAGAGTGAATATATTTTTGGTGTAAATGTACTTTTAGTCCTAATATTTTGACTTTTTTTTTTTATTTTGGTTCCTACATTTTAATTTTACCACTTTTAATCCCTAAATCAATTAATGTGTATTATTTTCGTTTATTCCGTTACTCAGCTGACGGAAATATCAGAGGTGGCTAATAGAGGAATTAAAATATTATAAAAAATTCCACATTAGCATCTAATTTTTAAAAAAAATTTATCAATTTTAACTAAATAAAAAAAAGAAAAAAAAATTAAAAACAATAAAATACATAAATTTAGATCTAATTCATTTTGAATAAGAACACACAAGAACATGATCACAGATTTAAACATCAACACAAGAACATAAGAGCACAAACCCAGAACCAAACACAAACTCAAATTTAAAAACACAAAGAATTCAATAACAAACTAAATCTTTCCTCTGCCTATTCTGTCTCTCTGATTTCTCTTTCATTTGCTCCAAAACCAGACCACCCATGGCCAGAGAACCATCCCAAAATCCCAAAATCAAAACAACCATCCCAAAATCCCTACCCCAACCTGAGAGAGAGAGAGAGAGAGAGAGAGAGAGAGAGAGAGAGAGAGAGAGAGAGAGAGAGAGAGAGAGAGGTTTCGGTGGTGGATCGATTTGTAGCCGCCGAGTTTTTGGCTTTCCTGGAGAATCCGAATCTGAAGAAATCGAGTTTTTGGGTTTCTTCGAGTTTTTGAGTTTTAGGGTTTGCTGGAATAGTCGAGCTTTTGGGTTTGGAGCCGTGAGTTTTTGGGTTTCCTAGAGAATCCAAAAATAGCTCTATCTTAGTGGAGGTAGTGGGTTCGGTTAGGGTGATGAGTCGGTTTGGGTAGTGGGTGTGCTGTGTTTATCGAGATGGTGGGTGTGCTGTGTTGGTAGGGCCCAGATTGGTGGTGGTGCCCAGATTGGTGGTGGTGGTGCCCAGATTGGTGGTGGTGCTGTGTTGTTGTGGCCTAGATCAGTGGTGGAGTTGTGTTGTTGTGAATCCCAGATCAGTGGTTTTCAAACCTCTCTCTACCTCACCCTCACTCTTTTCCTCCCTCTAAGGTTGATTTGGAAGTTTTCAGCTTACAATTTTTGTGGATATGATCAAGGTTGGGGTTCATGGGGTTGATTTAGTTTGTTATTGTGTTTTTTGTGTTTTTAAATTTGAGTTTGTGTTTGGTTCTGCGTTTGTGCTTTTATGTTCTTGTGTTGATGTTTAAATCTGTGATCATGTTCTTGTGTGTTTTGTTCAAATGTTCTTGTGTGTTCTTGTTCAAAATGTATTAGATCTATATTTATGTATTTTATTGTTTTCAATTTTGTTTTTTTTTTAGTTAAAATTGATAAATTATTTTTTTTAAAAAAATTAAATGCTGATGTGGCATTTTTTTTAATAATATTTTAATTCCTCCGTCAGCTACCTCAGATATTTCCGTCGGTTGACTGACGGAACGGACGAAAATAACACGTGTTAATTGGTTTAGGGACTAAAAGTGGTAAAATTAAAATGTAGGGACCAAAATGGAAAAAAGCCAAAATATAGGGACTAAAAGTGCATTTACGCCTATATTTTTTTTATAATTTATAAAAAAAAAAATTCTAGGTTCTAAAGGAAAAGTTAAAATGCTAAGGGGGCCATGGCTCTCCTGCCCCTTAGCTCTGCCTCTACTTGTGATGCCCCACTAGCCTTCACTCCTTAGGTGTTAGAATCTTGGGCTTTTCTCCCAATTTCATCACACTTATTGAACTTGAGGGGGTGTTTGGACTTATTTTCTCTGTTTTAGCCATTTCACAAGTCATCCCAACATCTATTTATTCTTAAAGGCTGTCTAGAGTTTGCACACACAATTTCTATAACAAGGCAACATGCAAAGTTGTGGTGATAAAGGGTTGGTATTGGCTTGGCATTGACATAGCAAGCATCATTGTTCTTGTACCTATATCTCTGTAGTAGCCCTTCTTTGCTGGCAGTACGTCCTAGGGGTGTGCAGCCAACCCACCGACCCACCAAAACTGGCCTAACCCAACCCAATCCGCCTGGTTGGATTGGTTTTTAGGGCTTGGTGGGTTGGTAGGGTTACAATTTTTTTTTGATAGCAGGTCGGGTTGTGTTCGGGTCATAAAATCCCAAACCCGCCAAACCCAACCTGACCCGCCCATATATTTAATATATATATATTATATAATTAATAATTTTTTAAAAATAACTAGCTCTTCCTCTTATCCTATATAAAAGCCAATATTAATGTATATTAGTTTATATATTAATGTAAATTTTGTTTATCAACTTAGTGGTAGGTGTGATATATTTTTTTTTTCTGCTCAATTTAATAATAATAGTAATAAAAAAAAATTGTCAAACCCATAGGTTTAACCCGACCTGTGGGTTGGGTTGGGTTGGACTTATGTGATGAGTTGGGTTGGGTTGGGTTGGGTTAAATTTTTTTTTAACCCACCATAGTGGGTTGGGTCAAAAAATCTCTTTAACTCGACCCAACCCGACCCATGCACACCCCTACATCCCACGTTAGCTTCCACAACATAGCTTTAGTCTTTCATGGAATTTAACATTCCAAAGTTAAGTGAAGTCCTTCTGTCGAAGAGGTTTTGGTGGTAAATCCCATTTGTTGATCAAGATGATATGCTTTTTTGACAGATAAAGAACAATTTGTTCTTATTGCGTAGTATATTTGATCATCCTTGTCTTGGAATAGACCATAGATATTAACTACTTTAGTTACCCACTAGAGCATTTTTTTTTTTTTTTTGGATAAACCACAAAATTTCAAAAGAAAAATCTTCAAAAAATTTTACTCCAGTTGTTGTGTAAAATTTGTTGAATATTTTTCTTTTGGTTAAGGTCTTAAATCTTCTAATTCAAGAATTCAGATTCGTCCCATATGTTGATGTTTCACCACTCTCCACTTTATAACAAAATTTCCTTTAACCACAAATATTTATGCTCTGTTTGTTTTGAAATAAAATATTTTCAAACGTAAAATTTTACATGTAAAACATTTTCAAATGTTTGCTATGACAAGTAAAATTTCTCAAGCAAAGGCTTAGCATCGAAGCCGTATGTGCTAGAGGTCTAATGACCGAACTGTTGGTACCAGTAGCTGGAAGTGGCTTCGATGACTGGAATGCTGGAACTGGCAGTTAGAGTCGTGGCTCCGACAACTGGACTACTGACGATTACCATTAGAGCAATATCTTCTAGTGTGCTGTCACAGGCAACTAAAAATAAAACCTATACTCCTAAAAATGTATGTAGTAGTGAGAGTAAGGATCATTCCCATGGAGAGTATTTAGCCTAGTTTTATGCTACGTGAACAAGGAGGGGGGGGGGGTTTGAGTATAATGAAAACAATTTTAAGAAAAAAAAAAAACAACTAAGGAACAATTCAAATTAAAGTATTGAATTCAATCAAAAGAACAAAACTTTGTCTAAGTCAACATCCACCATCAGAATTTTACAATTGATCATCGATGTAAGTATATATCAATTCACACTTTGAATATTCACTGTTGGAACTATTTTCTTATTTCTCCTTAGTCGCAACTAATTAGAAAACAAGCGATCTAATTAACTCTAACTACTAAATAACCCAAGACAAGCGCTAAAGGTTTAATTTAGTAGCAGTTTTAAGAATTGGAGAGATCGATG